>JAPSES010000044.1:9338594-9359216 GCA_029822895.1 Maxillicosta whitleyi | reverse complement strand
CTGTTCGCCACCTCCTTGATAGAGTCCAGTAGGCAGCCTAAGATAGAGCCAGCTCTATGATTTTTAAGTCTCTGTCCGTACTGCCACCTCTGTAGTACACAATGGTAAACTGGACAGTTGAGGCCACCACAGGGTTAAAGAATGGTGCAGGACTGAAATAAATGTATTTGTAATGTAAAAATGGTCTTGCTGTTATACTTCAAAATAGGAGATGACAAAATGTTGTTGATGAAATCCTTACCTCATTGACAGGCTTACGCTGCCAACGAAAATCAGAAAAAGATGATCGAAGAGTACAGACGTAGCTTCACTCTTGGCTCAGTTGAAGCCCATAAAGAGGGCTCACGTTATTGGATCAAGGACAAGGGACCAATTGTTGAGAGGTAAGGCTTCTGTTTTAAGTCCTGCCAAAGTCCAAGCACATTTCGGAGAACAAAACGTTGTACTTATAGTTTGATAAACCTTTTTAAATGCCTCTTCAAATCAAAAGTGGTCAGTAGTAGTAATACAGCTCTGGGGAAAGTCTGAGTGTTCGTTAATGTTATTTAAACAGAACCTTTTCTGACATTGGAATTGAAAAGGCCAATTAAAACTAGAAAACTAAAACATGATTAATTTGCATTTTTGTTTACCCATATTCTTTATTTCTGTATATTGCTTTTTTTCACACACTGGAAAGAAAAAATTAAATTGCCACCTTTTCTCTGTTTTTTTTTGTTTTTTTTTACTCCCCCATGACTCCTCTGTGTTTTTCCGTGCAGTTACATTGGTTTCATAGAGAGCTACAGAGATCCATTTGGCTCTAGAGGAGAATTTGAAGGTAAGTGATATTTAAAAACAGGCAAGTTGGTTCAGAGTTATTTTCTTGTAACTTAAAACAGATTAATAGTATAGCTTGGAATGTACATTTTTTTTATTGTTGTTGACAAACAGTCCATGAATAAAATTGTTTTCTTAAATACTAAGTCAGGTTTCTCATATGGAGCTGTGGTGTTCCCTGTAGGTTTTGTTGCGGTGGTGAACAAAGCAATGAGTGAACGCTTTGCCAAGCTGGTGAGTTCAGCAGAAGTCTTACTCCCTGAGCTGCCTTGGCCCAGGGAGTTTGAAAAGGACAAGTTCCTCAAGCCTGACTTTACCTCTTTGGATGTTCTCACCTTCGCTGGCAGTGGGATACCAGCTGGTATCAACATCCCCAACTGTACGTACATACACACACAGAGGGACATGGGTCAACTATTTTTATTTTTTTTATTTTATGTTTTCACTCTTACAAACATTTTTGTCTGTCTCCTTTATAACCAGACGATGACATCAGGCAGTCAGAGGGCTTTAAAAATGTTTCACTTGGTAATGTGCTGGCCGTAGCCTATTCTACGAAAAAAGAAAAACTCACCTTCCTAGAGGAGGCAGACAAGGTAAAGCTTGCAGCTATTTAATTCCCCTATATACCAGTCAGGTCTTTTATTCACTATGATATGAATATGTTCCATGTTTTGTTTTTTCCCCTCATTTATAGGACCTGTTTCTACAGTGGAAAGGCCCATCATTTGAGGTGCAGGTTGGACTTCATGAACTGTTGGGCCATGGAAGTGGAAAGCTGTTTGTCCAGGTAGGTCTGAAAACTAGTAACACAGAGCATATCAATACATTTGGCAGTCATAATTATGGGATGGGAGATGCACATAGACTTACGCGGGATCATGTATGATGGTAAAATGGTGTAAAAATGCTTGTATTTTATCTTATGTGTTAATGGGCTTTATCAGGTTAGTCAGGTAAATGGTTGACTATTCCATGATATGATTTGTGAAAATGTTTCTGTTCATGACTACATTTGTGTGTGTGCATGCTTCATCTCCAACAGGATGATGAGGGCAAGTTCAACTTTGATCAAAGCAAGGTGATTAACCCAGAAACTGGTGAACTGGTAAGTGGGTCTTTGTGTAAACACATTTGCTGCCTAATATTAGAATGGCTTTAGCACATTTTTTACATGTATTTATCCAGCACAACAAGATAACTTACGTTTATGTCCTAGGTGTCAAGCTGGTATCGGGGAAATGAGACATGGGATAGTAAATTTTCCACTATTGCTTCATCCTACGAGGAATGCCGCGCTGAATGTGTTGGACTCTATCTCTGTCTCAACAAGCAAGTGCTCAGGTAGATCATGTACTGTTTGTAACTCTTGATTCGCTGTCTTTGTACTGTTTTATTAATGACGAGTGTTGCTTTCAAGAACACTTTCCTCCTTAGTTAATTTTACACATATGGACACAGAAAAAGGATTTTTTTTTTTTCTTCACAGGACGTCATCCATTTATTGTTGAGTCTAGGCACCAGAAAGTTTTTTGCTGTTACATCTATGACACTCATTGAGTTAGTGTGTTACACATTTACTAACCTATGCTCTCAGTGAACGATGGCCTAGTAGATCTTTGTGTTTATTTTAAAAGGACATTTGCTGGCATGGTTTTGTCTTTTCTTTTTTTTTGGTCTGCAGTCTTCTGAATGTTCTTGGATGCAGGACAAGTCGGTCAGTTAACAAAAGATGCACTTAATGGATGTATACTTAAAGGAGTGTCATCTTGTATGTTTGAAATCGGGTCAATCTTTTTAAAATATTTTCCTGAAAAGTTAAGAATTTTCATATTTACCAAAGAATAACCATTTAAGCACATTCTATAGTCTGCTATTTGTTTATTGTGGAGCTGCTTTTGTTCTTTTTTTTGTTTTTGTTTTTAGATTTTATTTGTTCTTTTTTTGTATTTGGCACTATTGCTATTGCTGTTATTGTAATTGTTTTGCATTGTGTGCTTGCTGTTGAATTCTGTTTTTTATGTTGTACACACACAAACACACATCTTGCTTGTTGAGCGAGTTGTGAGAAATTCTGGTGCTTTGTTTTTATGTTGTTAATGACTCCAGGAAGAGTAGCTGCTGTGGTGTGCAGCAGCGAATGGGGATCAAAACTAATAAAATAAAAGGTATATGTAAGATTTTACAGATAGTGTTGATTAACATTATTCAAAGGTGGCCGTTCCTTCTGTTCCAAGTTGATGGTTATGTTCTAAATGACGAATAAACCTGAACCTTGGCATAAGGCCGTGGGAAGGTTCTGAATGTATTCAGCTGAAGTAGATACTTTATCTTCTACAAAGAGGCCTCTATAGTTCTGCCTGGGTGACTTGGTCCTGTGCTCAGTTTCACAGACATTCAGACTGAGAGCACAGACAATAAGAGCTAGTGATGTAACTGGAATTGAAGCTTAGAAGTGTCACAAAAAGGAAAATCATTGTTAAAAAAAATCAAGGCACTGGGTAGTGTCCCCACAAATAAATATACTGTCACATTTCTGATGCATCTTTAGTGATTATTGATGTGGGTGATGTGGTCTGTTGCATTAGACTATATATTGTTTATTCATTCATCTTCTGAGTTAATTTATCCTCAAGTGTTGCAGGGGTGCAGAAACCTATCCCAGCTACATTTCAGGCAAAGATGACCCTAGACATGTTACCAGTTCATCACAGGGCTGACGTATAGCAAAGAACAACTAATCACTTTCACATTTAGAGGATGTCTTTGAGACAGTGTTTTATTGGTGTCTACAAAGATGTTAATGGACAGACAGTTCCTTTTGCATAATGTGAAGGGGTTCATTAAGGGAGCTCAGTATATTATTGTTGCCTTTCTGTGTGTTTCAGTATTTTTGGCCACGAGGGCCAGGATGCCATGGATGTGGTGTACGTCAACTGGCTCAGTATGGTCAGAGCTGGGCTGCTGGGTTTGGAGTTTTACACACCTGAGAGCAAGAGCTGGAGACAGGTATCCTGTTGTACTTGTAACTGTTTTTTGTTTTTTTTAATTTGGATCGGAGTTCACCATAAGTCATCAAAATCAATCTAAAGCTACAGAGACACAACAATGTTTACAAGACATGTTAACATACATGCCATTAATCGTGTGTTTCTGACATCCTGACTGGATCCCTTCAAAGTATCTGCATATGTTAATAGTACAGTTTATAGTCAGCCTACTTCTATGTTCACATTTGTGTCAAGAGATGTACAGTTTGTGTCATGCATATATGCACATGTTCGTCTCAGGCCCACATGCAGGCTCGTTTTGTGATCCTGCGTGTACTGCTGGAGGCTGGGGAGGGTCTGGTGGGCCTGGAAGAAGTAACTGGACAAGACGGCAAACCCGATGCTCGAATCACTGTGGACCGAAGCAAGATTCCCACCGTGGGCAAGGACGCCATCAACAGTTTCCTCCGTAAACTGCAGGTGCAGTATGCCTTCACATTTACCGTTGCAGCTACACAAATGCATACAAGGTCAATCTTTTTAATACAAGTGAAAATGATCAAAAACAAAAGAGTTAAAGCTCTAAAGATCTTCCAGATGTTTGCCTAACTGGAGAATTCCTAATGAGGATTTGGATGGAATTGTTGCCTTTTTAAAGTCAGACTGATTTACCAGTTTGGCTTATTAATGGTATCTGCAGAAATTGTTGCCAATAGTGGTTGGTAACAAATATGAGACTTCATTTGGGAAAATATTAACTTTGAGGCATAAATTATTATACCTCAAAAAGAAAAAATTGCTCCCATATAGATTTTTTAAATTATTTTGAGTTTGCTCAGTGACTCAAACTAATTTGTTTAGATTTTTATTCCCCAAGTTCAAGAATTATCTGGTTTCTACTAAAGTTAAATTTAAGTTTATTCCAGACATGGATAATTTTTTGACAATAGAACAGGAATGTTATTTTATTGATGACACAGTTATCTGTTTTCCTTCCTCCAAACTGTCATTATTGTTGAACTCGAGATGCCGTATGAAAGAATGTATTAAATTATTTGTGGAGCCAAGTGTGCAGACTGACAAGTCATAGGGAAAATCTTTTATGTAAATTTGAATAAAAATTGTCATGTCCCTGTCACTCATTTCTATGCAAACATACGACTAAAACTGTTCAACCAATTTGTAGGTGTTGAAGGCAACAGCAGATGTGGAGGGAGGACGGGCACTTTATGACAAGTACTCTACAGTCAGTGACAGCGGTGCTCACAATTTCTTACGTCTCCGGGAGACGGTGCTGTTAAGGAAAGAAGCTCGCAAAATGTTTGTCCAAGTAAACACCAGAGTCAATGGTACGTACCTGTATCTGTCACATTAGCATTCTTGGATGCACTCATACCAGCCCAGCTTTTCGGTTTTTTTTTTTTTTTTTTTTTTCAAGCAAAGTGTCAAATAAGAGATGACTCATTGTGTCAATTTTTCATGCACAGTTCATTGTTTTGTGTGTGGTTTTCAGGAGACAATGTTGAGCTGGTGGAATATGAAGGGAACACAGCAGGTTTAATTAATTCCTTCACCGAGCGCTTCCAAGACGATGCAGACCAGCTGGAGATTGACCTTCTGCAGCTAAATAAAAGAGATACCTCCTGCTGGTGCTGATGGACATCTGCACCTCAAGGATTCTTTCAAGATTAAAACTGCAGATTTTGTCCTTTACATAATGAAAACTAAGTGATGCCTAAGGTTAACTCATAAAACTGCACAATGATCCAAAATGCACTAAGGAGACGCTTCTGATGAGACTAAAATAAAGTTTTCATCAGTGTCAAACCTTAACACACTGGCAAAACAGCTGGTCTGTCTGTAATAAAATCAAATGATGAAAAAGGAGGCAACTGGGAGGCACATTTTTAACATTCACTGGAGAGCTGAGAAAATCAGGAAAACAGTCTCCAGATGAGTTCTAACAACAGTTTTGGGATAAAAATGTAAAGAAAGTGAAGGTCATTTTCACTTTCATTGGTGGATGTTTTTGGTTTTTTTAATTATCCTGATTTGTCTTTTCTTTGCTTAGAATGATGCTTAGACTAATTACATTTCACCTTTGTGACAAATCTTTAACTATGGTTACAGTTTTGTCATTTGTAGATTTCCAACAATTTGAGGAATGCAATCTGACAATAACAAGCTCCTGCTCTTGGGTGACAAATACTTTTTTCTTCTGTTCAAATTTCTGGGAATTAAAAGGTAATCTCTTATTACTTGACTGTGTTTAAAAAAAAAAAAAACTGTAGCTGGTCTGTATGAAAAGGTGTGGTGTTAAATCTGCAAAAATAAACTTTTTTTTAAAGATCTGTGTAGTTTTTATTTATTTTTTTACACTTAGGTCATAAATCACTCGAAGAAAACCTACAATGTGCTTTTAAGCATTTTCAGAATCTACATTTGATATATTACACAAAATATGATGGTTACGTACAATCTAAATCATTGACTTTTGTCCCATCGTATTGTTTGTCCAATGATTGAGGTGGGGTCTCTGCTGCCTCCTCCTGGCTACTGAAAGAACTGCAGCTGTCTGTATCACACAATGAAGCAGCATTTATCTGCAGAAGGAGATCGTTTTCTTTGTCTTCCATCTCTTTGCATATCTCTTGTGCCTCATCATCTTTTTCCTCATCACTTTCTCCATCCTGCTCTCCGTCATCTACCTGCTTGCTTTGCAGATCTGGAGTTGAAAGGGTAACTGGGATGTGATAGGCCTCCTCAGCCAGTTGAGAAAAGGATGGGGAGGTGAAAGGAGAAAGAGGGAAAGGAACGTTAGAAGGTGAGAGGAACTGATAGGGTGAAAGAGAGGGTGAAGCTGTGGGTGAGTCATGTGGAGACCGAGAAAGGGGGAACCTAGGAGAGAGAGATGGGGACTGATAGGGTGAGAGTGAGGGTGAAGTACTGGGAGAGTTGTGAAGAAAGAGTGATGGAGGCATTTTAGGTAAAAGGGGAGGCGCTTTGGGAGCAACAGGGGGCAACTGATGAGAAGAGAGTGAAGCAGAAAGGGAAGAATTCACCACTGGTGAAGGCTGCATGTAGTTGGAGTCTTCTACTAGATTCCCTTCGAGCTTCAGTATCTGAGCCGTAGCCTCATCTTCCTCGACTCCAACAACAGTTTGATCCTCTTTGACCTCAGACTGAACAGGTAAAGTAGCAGGAGGAGGCTGCGCTTGGTCCTCACTGCACACGCCTGGCATCTGAGGCTGGCGGTCCTGAGCTGTGGGAGTAACCTGAGTGATCTTATTCAGGGTAGCTGGGTTTTGAGCTGCTCCTGGTCCTTGCTTCTGGGCTTTACATTTCCTCTTGGTTTTGGGCACGAGAGGCGGAGGTGGCGGGGGAGCAAGGGGGGGTGACAGTAACGTTGAAGACTCTGTGGAAACCCGAACCTTGAGGCTGCGTTTGAACATGGGTCGCTTACACAGAGACTGCAAGAATAGAGGGTTTATGAAGCAGAGCGCACCCAGACCGGAGCCACAGTCCAGCTCTTGAGGGCTCCGAGTCTTGATCGGACAGAACTCATGGAACAGTGTCAGGTTGGAACCGGACTCTTTAGTGACAGTTTCAGAACTGGATGCTGTGGTGACCTGGCTGTCTGGGTTTGGTTGCTGGTCTGGTTTCGGCTTAGGAAGAGCATCAGTCGGTGGGGGAGCAGGGGGTGGTACTGAAGGTGCCGAGTCTGGCTTCTTCTCGTCTTTCTGGGGTTTAGGGGGTTCACGTGGTCCACGAACATTTAAGTGAGAATTCCAGAATTCTGTTAAATAATACAGGAGAGATTAAGTAGTGATAGTTTGTATTGGCTGGAAATTTGAGGTTTTGTCAGTTCATAAATTATTGAATAAGAATATTTGAGGAAAGAAATGAAACTATGTCAAACATGCCCCCCCCCAAATACTATAATAGTATATAATATATTTTACAAGCACAATTAACCACAATCATCTAGTTTCTTCTACTTCCACTCAGGGTCACATTCTTTAATCATTTATCATAATTATCAATAAAATATAAATGAGAGCAAAATGTCTAAATCATCCAGCTCTTTCTTAATGCAATGTTGCACACACAGTATACCATAGTATTAAATTAAATTATATTATCAAAACTAAAAAGCTTTTCTAGTGTAACTGCATATAGTACTGTATATTAATATATTTCATGCATGACTTCCCATCTCCCAGGACTCTGGAATGTAGCATTGGGTTACATTCAGACAGCAGGCCTTAATACATATCAGATTTAGGACCACATACAAAAATGGCCTGGGTTGGATTTGAACAAATCTGATATGTGCTGTTCAAACTGTCTTTAACAGATCGGATACAGGTCACATTTGGGCAAAAAAAATCGTATTTCTGCCACATTTACCTGAATATAGCCTTATTCAGTCTTTAATTAAAGCTACATTATTTGCAGTAATGTGTCCAACTTATAATTGTTGTGTATTTTCTAATATATAATTGCTGCTGTAAAACATAAATTCCTCCCCTGTAGGATACATAAAGTCTTTTTTTTTTTTTTTAAATATATTTCGATATTTTGTTCACAGTTGAATCCTTATGGTTTTTTGTTATTTTGTCTAAGTCACTGAAGTTTTCCAGAATGATTCATAACAGTGGAGTTACATTTTAGACTGAAATAATATGTTTTCTTAAATTAGCAATATATTCTCTTTGTGGAAAGAGCTGTATAGATGTGTTTATGCTTGAAAAGCTCAAACTATTAAATGTTTAACTGTTGATGCAAGGTATTGAAGAAATCTGATTGGATATGTTTTATGTCAAAAATACCACTACTATATTAACAATTGAAGAACGAAAGGATTAAACTGTACAAATCCATCATCTGAAAGTGCAGAAAAAAAGAGCTGTGTTCACAAACCTATTCCCATATGTGAGATGGACTCCAGCTCTTTGTGGGATGTTGCCCTTGCAATGGCTTCTGGGAGCTCTAGAGGGAAGGGCAGTACATCTCTGATGCACACAGATAATACAAAAGACAACATTAGACACAGACAGAAAAAAATAAAAGCATCGTACAAAGTGGAAAAAGTGGATGAGAGTTCCGAGAGTTTACCTGCTGACACAGTAGAAGGAAATGAGTCTTGGCAGGTCTGGGAAGCTGATGGCTGAAGTCTCCAGACACAGAGCTGGGGATAAGATTAAAGGTGCACAGATGTTTATATGGTCACAAAAACTGTGTTTGTAAATTCAGATACTTCAAGGAGTCTGAAATTGAAATGACATGTGAACACTAGTGAGCTTTGGAAAGTCAAGCCTCTTACTGGACTGTTCCTCCTGGATGCCGAACTGCTGAACAAAGGACGGCACGCTGTCATCTGCCAAACGGACACACAGCACATTCTTCTGGGATGTGCGTGATTTCCGCACAAGGAAGGTCTGCAATGCAATCAGCCTGATTACTGAATACACGTGTGATATTGTGCGATATCAAAAGGAAAAACTATGAGTTAGAGGTGAAATGATTAATCGATTACTCAAGTTAAATCAATTGAAAAAATTTATTTGATTACAATTTTCCCACATTGAAGCTTTGTTTCTTTATTTTTCTCCCCCCTAAGCATCAGATTGTAATTTGCACTAGTTTCTGCACTCTTAAGCAAGCAGCCAAGAAGCCAAGCATCGGCATTTCGTTGCCAAATCTCACTGCTGTGTTTTGTTGTGCAATGACAATAAAGAATGTCTAAGTCTAAGTTTCATTACTGTGTTTCAAATGGACACTTATTGTGATGTACATGAATGATGCCAGAATCACCACAAACAACATGCAGCATGGCCCAGAAGAGATGAGGACAAAAAGGCAGAAAATGTCTATGTTCACTAATCTTCACTGGAACAGTCACTTACTTATCTTTTAAGCTTTCATACAAACACTAAAAATACTTGAGTGTATTTCTTTTTAATTGTTTGTAGTTCTGGAATAAAAATGTTGTCATTTTAAGACATATCTTTTTCACATTTTTACTATTTTATCACCTAATACAATAATCATTTAACTGACTCAAATCAAAGAAAAAATAATAAATTAATTACTCAGTTAAAAAAATCAATAGCTGCACCTCCTCTATGAATATCACTCATCTTTCTGTGTGCGTGTGTGTCACAATCGAAATATCTTTATTGTCTTTGTGTTGTCATTACAACAAAATTCAGACAGAGCTCTCAGGTTCAGTGCAAAGAATTAAAACACAAACAACACCAGTGAAAAGGCACAGCAGAGTTAAATAATTTTACATTTTAAAAAAATATTGCAAAAAAACAAACAAACAAAAAACTAAAACAACAGAATTTAAATAATCCAAATAACATGAGAAATAGTGTGATTGTGATGAGAAGATAAATAAGTGAAGGTAAATAGTGAGAAAATAAATGTGAGAGACTGTAAACAGTAAACAGATATTGCACATTATTGAATATAATGAGATACCACAGCGGAAATGTGTGTGTGTGTGTGTGTGTGTATAACTATACTGTGTGGGGACACAAGTATGAACACACAGTTTTGTCCTGGGGACACACAAATTTATGGGGACAAAAAATGCATCCCCACAAAAGCTAAGCACTGAAACGTGTCTAAAATGACTAGAACTATATCTGGTGTGAATTTCAGGGTACGGACCACATGTGACAGTTTTTGCAATGGTGTGTTCATAAATTTTTTTATTATATACCAATTTTTTTGGGTACTTGTAGGACCACAGGAAAGTGGTGTCCCCATATTGTATGTAAGGAACTGGTGATCCCCATTATGTTAGGTTTACAAGACTGTGTGTGTGTGTGTGTGTATGTGTGTGTGTGTGTGTGTGTGTGTGTGTGTGTGTGTGTGTGTTTCTGACCCCAGGAGGCTCCCTCTGTAGTATGTGTAGTGCTGTAGCTGGGTTGATTGACAGTTGAAGCCAGACAGGAACAGTGAGAAGGAGTCGGTCCAGCACACTGATACTTTTCAGAGAACCCCATCCCCTCTGATGTCCGGAAAACTTTGAAGACTGGGAAGGCTCTGGGAAGTCATACAGGGGCTCTTCTTGCTGTGCCATCTACATACACAAACAGCACAAAAATATACACATGGTTAATAACTGTCCTGCAACTGATCATGCCCTCCCACTGTGAAGACATGTTTAAGGTGGTTGTTACCTGTCCTGGTGGCTCACATTCATAACCACCACAGTAATAAACTTCATATACACACCTGTGTAATAACTCTGCCTGGATTGGGACAGCAAGTCCAGACTTGGTGAAGTACAGCAGCCCAGACAGGTTTTAAATCAAAACGCAAACTATAAGAAAATTAACACTTAAAACAGAAACAAGCACTGATATTGATTTAGAATTCAGTTGTCATTTTAAAGTAACACAGCTGTATATTATCCCAAGCAATATGATTGAAGCAGAGGTCAACATAAGCCTGGATCCGCACTTGCATTCCTGTAAAACCTGCACATTTCCTCTTCGCACTTTCCTTCCTACTTACACAGGTTACTAGTATCCTGTGGATGTCGGGAGTTTAAAAAGTCATTATCTACCTCTTCGCCCTGAATCTTCACTTTACTTCCTCCCCCCGGTCCACTTTACTATGGCATGCTCTTGATTTTTCCATCAACTTCAGTCCAATAAACGTCTCCGTGTCCTCTCCTGTGGCCTGTCATGACGTGCGTTCACAGATTTGCAGATGTCTCCGTGTTCTTCTTTGGCTCCTCCCACACCCCCACCTGATCTCACCTGGAAACATATCACAGCACGTTTCATTTACAAAATCCTTTAATGATAGTTGTGGTGAACTGATAGCAGTGGAAGTGCAATTCAGTGTTACTTTACACGGCCATGGAATTGTATATAGTACAGCAGTGTTTTAGTTGTGGCTGGACACATGAGTTGGTAATAACGCTAACAAATGTGAATAGAACGCTAAATGGACTTAATCTTAATAGTAAACACTGCCTTTGAAAAATTGAGATGTGGTAAAACAACACCCCCGTGGCGTCATACTGCTGCTAACGCTCCTCGACAAACCGGAACCGGATGTGAGGTTTGAAAGACAGATCCAGAATCGCGTTGGGTAAGAAGTGTGTGTGCGCGCTATACTGTATAATTTATGATTTTTCACAATATTTACCTAAAATTGAAGGTAATTAAGGACTAGATAATTTATTAGTGAATAGCCCAAAGCCTAATATTCATGGGTATCTAGTCAAGCTAACGTTTAGAGTCCCTCTGTTAAATCTACCAGCTAGCTAACCGACGTTAGCATTAGCTCACCTAGCTGCTTTAGCTAACGTTAGCGACGCCGTTAATGGCGTTTAACAAGATGGCCCGCTGCGACACTCACTTTGGCTAATCGCTAGCCGTGAAACTTAGCCTACCTCATTTGGCGCTATTTCATGCACTGTCCAATTTAAAATATATGGGGTTTGTTTTATGCCAGCTGTTGTTAATGTGAAAGCAAACGCTAGTAGGCCACGATCCGTCTTCAGGTTTAATCTTTGATATACTGTTTGGCACGATTTCATGGACGTTAGGGCTTTTATTAGCACTGTTAGCGTTTTGCTAACGTTAAAGGCCACTGAGTTAATGACTACTAACCCACTGGCATTTCACATAACCTAACGTTGACGTTTAGTCATGGATGTGATTATATCCAAAATAGTTTGCCACTTAATATTTTGTCTCAACAATACCTTAATAACACATTTCTATTGTGTCGCAATTAGTAAACACCTGTTAGTTAATGTACATGATATCACTATTTAACCTTGTTTTTTGTTGATTTTTTTTTCTTCAGATGTCTGGTTAATACAGAGATGAGTGGTGAGAACGTCAAATTGTTTGTGGGGAATCTTCCTTTAGATGCAACTCATGAAGAACTCAGCAAGCTGTTTTCTCCATATGGAGAGATCAACACCTGCTCTCTGCTTAGACAGTATGCCTTTGTAACCCTGAAAGGAGAAGGGGCGGCTGACAGGTATTTTATATTACTAAATGATATGGTTCATCTCATTAGACAAAATTAGAACGGATGGATATTTAATTGGTTCTGCCTACTAAGTGCACATTTTATGTTAGTTTTACGATGTCACTAATATCTATAGTTTTTTCTAAATTTGGAAATCCAATTAGTCAAACATTTGAAGTCATTAAGTATTCTAAATTTGTTGCTATCACTGTCTTTGGTTTTAATCATCTACAAACTAAACTTAACCAGAATATCTGCAATATCTTAAATGAACCAATTCACAATTCCAATAAAATATTCATTTATGCAAGATCATGATTAGAAAAGGTCTAGAAGCAATACACATTTTTTTCTAACTCTTTGATGAAGCTCTAAGATCAATTAGCAGTTTTTAGTTTGCAGCCATCTTCATTTATTTTACTGAACCTCGAAAGGCACGCTGTGCTCACTTTGTGAATAGCCGGAGTTCTAAAAGAGTTTACAACAGTCATACTTTTTAAAAACTGCTCAGACCATTTCATTATTCATAATGATACATTGCAACACGCACTAATAAAAATTGTCAAAATTTTAGACATCCTTAAAGGAATTCAAATTAACTCAAGATGCTACATTGGCGGAAGGACTGTAACTTGACAGTGGCAAACAAAAATAGCACAGTGTTGGCACTTGTAAGTCACAGAAAGACTGCAGGGACCTAAGTGTTTTAAGTCATTGGTGGTAATGTGTTGATTATCCTCTCACAGGGCCATACGACATCTTGATGGCAAAGAGTACAGAGGCAGACCCCTTGTGGTTGAGGAGTCACGTGCACGCCCACCAAATTCCACAAAAGTCTTTGTGGGAAACCTCAGTGCAACATGTTCTGCAGATGACTTGCATGGACTTTTCTCAACGTTTGGAAGAGTTTTAGATTGCGATAAAGTGAAAGGTTAGTTAATGACCTATTATTAGTACAGATTATACACTGTAATTACCCAACATGTAGTTTTTTGGGTATGTTTAACGTATGAGTTTAGAATGGGAATTACCTGTTATTAGTTACATTATCATAGGAATAATGTAAAAAAGAAATTCTCTCCCAAGTATACAGACAATGTTGTGTGGTTGGTCAAGTAAATACATGTATTTATATTACTTAAAAGGAATGATGTTATATTATAAATATTAAGTTAACACATTTTCATTAATCCCAATATCCATTTTCTGTGTATCCAACAGCGCGATTATGCTCAAATGTTGGCTATGCTTTCGTACACATGGAGAGGAAGGAGGAGGCCCTTGCAGCTATTGATGCACTTAATGGGACCATCTTCAAAGGTCGTCAGCTAGCTGTAGAGTTGTCGAAGGCCCAGCCTTTGATCAACCAGCTTGTAACAGCCGGCAATTCAACTAATTCTACAGGTGACAACAACTCGCATCCTTCTATCTTTTTATGTGTGTATGTATGTAGATAGATAGATTGATTGATTGATTATCGACTCTTATGTATTTTTTCCTTCTCCTTACAGGTGGTAGAGAAGGTCTTCTTCCCAGGCCTCCTCCCTCACTTGAACATCACCAGAGTCAAGCGGCTGTACTAGCAGCAGCTGCTGCGGCTGCTGCTGGTCTGCCCATACAGGTCAGCTAGTTTTCTAACAAGGTTTCACTGTTATGAGAATAAATGAAAATGTAGTTTTTAACTTCCTAAAAAGTTGTCTCAGAAATGTTTAATCACAAATAGTTGTTAAAACAAGTATTTTCAGTTGGACCTTTTATATATTCATAGGTAGTTTTTGTTTTGTTTTGTTTTTTTGCCCAGGTATTACAATTTTTTATCGTCAATGTTTATTTTACAGGTTCAACAAAGTGTCCATAATTCATTCTACAACACAACATCTTTCGATCCTACCTATGCTGCTCTAAAGGGCATTACTGCCTCTAAAGGTGCAGATGGTATGATATATGGTGCACTTGCCAGCCAAGTGTATGGATCTGTTGCTGATCAAGTATATCAAGATATGGCCAATCACACTCCTGGACCCAATATAGCTGTTGAAGAAGCAGAAGCTCAAACTGGACCAGATCCAACAACACTCTTTGAGGCAGCGAGGGCAAAGTTCTTTCAAGAGGGGCAGAAGGTCTGTTAACATCTTTATTCATGGACATGAACTGTCAGTCCTAAGGATATGTTTTGTGTTGCTTTTATGTTTTTATGTTTAATTACTGTTTTTTTTTTTTTTTTGGACTTGAAGGTTCTAGCAGAGCAGCAGGCAGGGAGAAAGGCGGCGGCAGCAGCAGCGTCATCCGATAATGAACGGGACCGAAGCCCAATTAGAGGAAATCGAGCCCCACTTCTACCAGACCCTGTCCCAGGCTCATTTGCTCAGATCCGGCCCAAGCGCCGCGCCTTGCTTCCCACACCACCTGGGGGACCAGAAGAGTCTGCTGCTGCCTCTACGACAGCTCCCGAAGGGTCAGATCCTGTTGCAAGGTATCCGTTGAATATCGTTTATCATAGACCTGAACTAACCACAATTAATAGTGGCATGTTGCATGTGCATAGAGTTAATTATTCCACTTGTGATGTGTAATTGGCTATGTTCTGCTCTCCCTTTTCCATTCTGCTTCTTCCCGCCTATTTTAGGTCTTACTCAGAGTACTACCAGCAAATGCATCAATACCAACAGTATCAACAGTACCAGCAACAGTATCAGTACCTCCAGTATGCTTACACAAATCCTCCTCCCCCACCACCTCCACCTCCACCTGCCACCACACAAGCACAGGACTCCACAACAGTTCCTGCACCCCCAGGGACATACTCGGCACCCCCAACATATGCAACATCAGCAGCCTATCCACCGCCAGGAACTTATGACACTCAAGGAAGTTATGACGCCTCAGCGGGGAGCTATGATGCCTCATCAGGGAACTACGACACATCATCTGGGAACTACGATGCCTCGGCGGGGAGCTATGACACATCTGGAGCCTACGGAGCATATGATTCATCAGGAGCTTACGCAGCAGCGGGAAGCTACTCCGCATCCACACCGTATGAGCAGACACCCGCACACGGGCAACCCACGCCCCAGCGCCATGATTACCCTTACCACACGCCAGAACCCCCTTACCGATAGTCCCACCCCCCACACACTCCTTCCACACTACAGACGTGTGTGCGTGCGTGCGTGTGTGCATGTGTATTTCCATAAAGGACAGTGTAAAGACAAGAATCAGAGAGGAGGGAAAGTTATCATTCAAATGGCTTTAAATATGAGGCATTTTCACTGTTTTGCTAAGTAGTGAATAGTAAAGGTGGAAATCAGAGGTTCAGTTAATATTCAGCAGCATTGACATCCACTGACAGAAACAGTGTCTCTAGATATTAATGAGGCATCTGGTGCCTGATTATTGTTTGGGAAGATGTTGGACTCCAGGGTTAGGTATGCAAGAGAAGGCTGAAGAACGTGTCTCAAGATTGTGAATGATTGAGAATGTTAAATTGACCAATTTGTCTTAAACGTGGGTTAAGGTGGTTCCAATGAGGTGTTAGAGTTTGTTGCTAATGAAGCAATCAAGGGTGAATAATGATATTTACATTTCGCCCCGTCAATTTAGTTAATGAAAACCGATTGAGGATCAGCATGTTCGTGAAATTTTTATTTAACTCACGTAACATGTCTACTTGAAGTTTCACAGATGGAAGGCCCTCACCACTGCAGTGTAAACGGCAGCCAACTGTGGGTTGACGATAACAACAAAACTGAAAAACACGACACACACTTATAATTTCATGTCTTTCTGTGTTGCCACCTGAATGATCAAACTAAATGAAGTTTCATCTTTCTCCAGTTTTAGACAACAGTTTTGTTCTTTTTCAGATTTTAAGAGGATTTTTTTTGTTTTTTGTAACGGTTTTGTAGATGTGTGCATTTAGAAAGGCTGGAGGAATGACAGGAAATATAATTTACAGAAAAAATAGGATAAGTATGCACTCTACTTTTGCAGTTATTTTTCTGGTAACATTGGTTTAGTTTGTTTCATTCTTTGGCTCTAATGGAAACGTTTGGGTATTTTGAGGGAAAGATGAGCTAGTTTTCATACCAGAACCTGTAAAATTGGTGCAAATGAACCTTCTTTTAAGATAAAATAATGCCAACCAACATTTGGTTAAATGCTAAGGGTTTTGACTGTTAATAAGTGATTGTATGTCTTCTTTAACAACTGGAAATATAGAACGGATGGAGAAGGGCAGTTCAGTTATAAAGAAATTGACCGCTTGTAATGTGGCAGTAGTTGAGGGAACTCCGGTGCTTTGTAGTATGTTGCCTGGGTCTGGGTTGAAGTGCAGCTGTATGCTGGAGCAAGATGTTAGCCATCATTTCAGATCTTGTGTATTCCGTGAACATCATCCTCATTTTCTTGAGCTGGGGAGGGGGGGCATTTGAGCTGAAAACAGGTACAAGTGTGTGCTAAATGCAGTGCAGTGGTGTGTTGCTGGTGGGTGCAGCTGTTATTTTTGAATGAGTGGATAAGAGGTGACAGTCTCACTGCAGTTGAAGGTCTGTAATGGCCACTGGTTTTCTCGAGCAGCAGTGAAAAAGGACCGATGACCTTTTGGTTTTTCCTTTTCCCTTATTCTGACCTCAACGGGAACACACCTCATGCTGAAACATCGCTAGGATTACTGGCTCTCTGCACATATGTCTCACATACACAACTGATTAGTATAAGTGCTTTTGGGTTGTTGCATATTACACATGAGACGCAAACTACATGTGGAGATTATTCTAATACACATCTTGTTCCACATGTATGGTAGCTCTGTTCGTGACTGTACCACACTGTAGTTCCTCATGTTATGCTTATTCGCAACTTGAATTGGTAGTGCTCTTTTAGGTTTAAGTTACACACAGCCTCTCTGCATTTCCACATTATTCCACCTGCTCCATGTGAACTGTTAGTTGCATGCCTTGTTGTTGCTGCTGCTCCAGCCACCTTCTTCCTCTTGCTGATTATTGCAGCTAGAGTGGGAGGGAGCCAAACTGAGCCCTTGCCCTGGACGTGCGCCACACGCACCTGTAGCGTGGGATGGGGAAAACAGCAGCGTTAGGCCTGAAACTGCTGTGGACGATGGGGTGCCCCCCCGCTAAGGTAAACACTCAGACCACACACTCCTGCCCCTCCCTGAAACATGCGTACACACACATGCACTCACACAAACATACAGATGCAGGTATGCTCGTATTTTCCTTTCTTGGCCCGTCTTCAGGATTTTTTTTATTTTCCAGGATGTCATATTTTTTGGATTTTCTCTCATTGTTTCCGAATGGGAGATTCACATTTTCCTACTTTTGAGTTTTCCTGACCATATCCCTGCATTTTTCTCAAGCATACTTGTGCCTCTGTTTATACATTCCTGCTCCTGACAAAACGCGACCTTTTGTGGACACGCATACCATGTTTTAGTCTAAATCTAAACATTGATTGATGCAGGTGTGTCTGTCTATATCCTGCATCTGAACCGCCTGCCACTCGAGTACCACGCAATCACAGCCAGAGCCGGATGTGGGACATGTAGGTAGGATGGGTTGTAAAGTTTTTGTATATGCACCCCTGGGGCCACTTTGGGGGTTAAGTGCCTTGCTTAAGAGCACATTGGTAGGCCCTCCATTTCAGTTGAATAACCTGGCTCAGGATCGGTTGCTGGTTCAACGTTCGACCCCCCCTCCCCCACTCGTCCCCCAAAACAACAATAGTTGATGCCACATTCAACTTGTATGAATGACAATGAACACGAATATTATAATTTTGTTTTAGACGACATTTTGTCCTTTTGTTCTTTGAAATGTTTATCAATAAATGAATTTCAACAGAGCCAATACTTTTCTGTGTGAGTATTTGAAGATATTCTTGAATCACAACAGGTTAATTACTGTTTCATGATTAATCTGTGATTGTGTTTGTGTAGGAGGCACCAAATAAATTAGAGGTGAGCATCAGATGATGATTTTATTCCATTTTCTTCCAAAAACATCAACCTATGCTTTTCAAATAAAAACCAATAATTTAGTAACAATGCAAACCTGTTGGTAACTCTATCACTTTGATATACATAAAAAGGAAATGAGAAGCAATTGAAGGTATGTAACCTCACTCCCTGCTAAGACTTTTTCGTGGACAATGCTGAGTTTCATGCCCTCAAAAACGTTAAACAGTTTACAGATGGACTCATGTACTGAATGAATGTAGTGAATGCAGTATACACACACTTGACAGTATACTGAGGTAATTAAGGTAATGGGGGGGACTGTGGAGTGTGGACTTGGCACGGGCATTATGCACTTGTACTTTGCATAATGACAGAAATGCAGTTTCTGCTCTAGTGACATGCAGGTCTGGTTTCCAACAGTAACAAAGACTTAAATTAAGGAAGAAATACAAGGTTAGTTATTTGCAGGTCAACTTCAGTATCTGCAGATTAGTAGATGGTGATTTTAGGAATCAAATGCCATTCTTCAAAGCATCCCAATAAGTGATCTGAAATGCAACTTGGATATTTTCTTGGTATTAAGTTGAAAACATGTTGCTCTACTTTTCCAACTTGAAGGAATCATGAACTGTATGAACACATGTTCATACACAGAACCACCTTTTACAGGTTGTAATTCACAAATAGGCTTGGAGGGTTTTTTTCAATGTATAACCTATAATATATTAAAGTCACTTGTACCTTTTGTCCATCCCTTTTTGTGGAAATGTGACAAGTATTTTCTTAATGTATGATTTTGGGACAAACGCATTAAGAAAGGAGACTGACAGATGTGAAACCTAAGTTATCAGGTATTAAACTGAATAATGTAGAGTGAACATGAATATCATGTCATCAGTGTCCATAACCTCCTCCTTTTATGCATGTACTGTAGTCCTGGCCTGTTTGAAAAATTAAAGAAGTTGTAGCCTGGAGGGAATCAAAACCCGTATTCAGGAAACCAGCCGATTATTGAAGGATGATGGGAAACGACACAGTCCAGTTGATGACAACAGACAGGACTAGACTTGGCAAACACGTTTAACACCACACAATGTGGACCAGACCAAACATATATTACAGTACTTAGACCTTCAATCACAACCTCCCAAGATACTGCTGGCATAGTATGAAAAAGGAGCAAGCATTCAAACACACATATTGAAAATAGCAATGCTTTAATAAAGAGCAATTTTACAAGACTGCAATGTCTAGCTAGCTAGGTGATAACTGGCATTGACATCCATGATGTTTTACAAAGATGCAGTAATGGTAACTGAGTTTGAAGTTTGATGGGTTACTTGCAAGTTGCATTTCTGCATGCGAGGCAGCCTTCAAACAGTTACAGACCCTACCTTGTAAAACAGTTGATTATGAATGTCAATGAACGTTCATGTCAAGAGGTAAGTAAAAAATCTCATGGAGAAATTTCATTAACATTTCCCAAACACACCGGTAAGTGAGAGTTCACACAATGGTCATGCTTTTACCGGGCACACGAGCCAATAAAAAGACGACACTTAATCATGCAAAAAAAAAGACAGAATCTTTGTCTCTAAAAATAAAAGAAAAAAAATCCTTTTGAGTTCAGATATCATCCATCCGTAGTGACCTTGAATTAGAAGAAGCTGCGCTTTGATGATGACTTTGGTGCAAAAAAATGTTCCTGTTTCGAAGAGGACAGACCCTGTCCTGTCCACTTCCTTGATGAAGACGCTCTTGGTATAGACCAGTTGTGATAGTTTACCCTTGAACCCCCACCATCCCGCCCCCGCCCCACAGACC
>JAPSES010000044.1:9322012-9338550 GCA_029822895.1 Maxillicosta whitleyi | reverse complement strand
GTCCCTGGATGATGACACCTTCAAAATACAACCATTCAAACACAGATACAGCAATAAATTGTCCCACGTACAGTACGTCATCCAATGGGGCTTTGATCACTTTACAGAGAGAGCACGTCTAAAAACACATGAACGGCATTACCTATATACAGGGGACACAGTAACAGTCAGAGGTTGGCCCAGGATGGATCGAGCTGCGTTGTGGGCATGAAGTGCACAATGAAAAGAGCATTCAGCAGATGGAGAAAGACAAACCACCGGAACAAGGAGTGATGAAGAAGGAGAGGAACATGACCATTTCCAAAGGAGATTATTATCCAAATGTCCACTGGCCTCATAGACGATGGTGACCTTTCTAACACTAAAATCTCTTTGCTGGTAGTAAGAGTTGTAGCTGCAGGTACCTCCAAGGGAGTTTTTTTGCGTAGCTAGCAGTTACAGTCCAAGAGCGAATCCTAAAAGGTCTCCCACCGACATACTCAGTAGGAATCATCAGCGTGTGCAGCTCCAGCTGTTCTGGAGAGGTTTGCCATAGATTCACTTAAGAGATTCCAGCATCCAGTGAACTTGGGGAACTTTTTGCATTTGTCAGCAGATGAGTGATCTTGGAGCCACCTTGAATCGATGTCATGTAGTACAGACTTGGACACAGTCACAAAAACACCCACTGCTAAAGTTAGGGCACGCTACCAACTCGCTTTGGAGACCTTTCAATCTCGTCACCGAAGAACATGACCCTGTTTATCTCTATGGGAAGGCATGTGCACACAAACACACATACAGTACATGTACATAAAACAGACACAGTCAATAGAAAACAACTTCATCCCCAGTCGATTATTGCCCCTTTCAACTGTACATCCCAGCAATGATTTTAGGTTTTGTGCAGCAGAGCATTGTCCCCTCTTTGAAGGTTTGTGCTATTTATACCGTCTGTCTGTGGGTCTAACTCGACCTTGGATTTGCCAGAAAAGCCACATTAACATTTAACGTCTCATTAAAGCCTCATGTCTCTGGCTGTCTGAATTAATCTGTGTCGTCACTGCAGGCAGGGTCGTGATCGACAGACATTACACCCAGTTGCTTTTCTATGGCCTTAGTTGAGTTCTCCAATTGACCTTTATCGCCCCTGTCCATAAATGTTAACACTACAGAAACAAATCCCTCTCCTCTGGCTCCTAGTTAATCTCGTCCAGGTTTTTCTGGCATTTAAAGGGGAGAGGGGGCTAATTTTTAACAGGACTAATGCTCAGAACAGGGAGGACATCATATTTTTCGGAATTTCTGATTGCAAAGACTGAGAATCACCTACATACTCATATGAAGTCCCCTCTCTGTCTGGCTCTCAGTGCATTTTTGTCTACTTTTAGAGCAGTGTGGGTAAAACAAAAGGAGTTTGAACACGGTTATAAAACAAACAAAACTAAAACTGTACAGACTCCTGATGTGGACCAATACTACAGCAGGAAACCACTTCTAAAAAGTCTACAGATGAGTGGAAAAGACAGTTAAATAGATTGCATGATATTGCACAGCTGTAGAGGAGGAGAAAACTAAATACACAGTGTGTACAGCATGTTAGTGTAAGAGGTTTGTTTACATCCAATGCGATGCCTGGGTCTGGCTCAGTGCTTTCGTCAGTAGTTCCAGTGCATTAACATGTTGGTACCTGGCAACACAGTAATGACATCAGGTACCAAAAGAGAAATACATACAGTATGTACCCTACACAGCTACACCCATCCACACCCACACAAACATGCCCACATATTAGCACTCCACATCGACTTCTTCATGTGTAGTTGGCAATTAAGAACAAACAGCTCATAAAGGACTTAAAGAGTAATGTCGATGCAGCACACTGAAATGTAGAAAAATGGATCACGCACATACGCGCATACAAATCAATTACTTCTGACATCAGGTGACGAACAACACACACAACCAGGAAACCGATCTGAACAAGATCCTAAAATCACCTACACAGACATACACCCTTGGCAAAGTTCACATTGAGTAAAGTGCCAGCAAACGATCCAATCTGAGAAAGAGATGTGTGTCCTCCGAGTCTGATTCAGTGATGGGCAGGAGAGGGGCAGTGGCAAAGTTAGGAGAGCTGTTTTTATACAGGAAATTGTCAGGACGAGGAAATGGCCGTGAAGCTTCTGCAGTGATAGAGCTGTCAGCCTTCGTAGGGTCATTACAGGGAGTAATTGTCGCTTTAAATGGACAGCACTTTACTTATTCAGAAAACGGCAAATCAAACAGGGTGAGTGGGATTGATGCAGAGCCTCTTGTGTCCCGGTATTATAGATTCAGAGACAGAGGGTTTTGGTAGTCACATGGAGAGAGGAGAGGAGATTAGAGATCAGCATTTCATCTCTTATCCGTCCTGTAGTCCTCTCTCCTCTTTCCTCTCCCCTCCCTCCCTCTTTCTTTCACTGCCTCTCCATCCTCTTCTTTCTTTTTTCCTCCTGCTCCTGCTTTGTGATTTGGTTCTGGATTTGTTTTCTTCGACTCTTTCTCTCCGTCTCTTGCCTTCTCTCTCTCTCTCTCTCTCTCTCTCTCTTTCTCTCTCAGCTTTGCTGCCATGGTTACAATATCATCCCTACATGAAGTGCATCTGCAGAGGATGGGGGAGAATAGAGAATAATTTAGTACAACAAAACACCTCATCAAGTGTTCAGGCATCTATTGACAAGCGTATTACCTGCCGCAGTGCCAGGGAAAAACAGCTCTGGAACACCAGTGCAAATATATTACTGGGTAATGTTTTGAATAATTGGTCAAATATACTTGATTGTTTGTTCTCCTGAGTGCCTTGTATTCATATTTAAGATTATTTAGTGTAAAAAAAAAAAATGCTTTTTTCACACATCCAGAGTAATTGCATGATTATGTGACTACATGATTCATCCAGCTTTGTGTCTTCAATTCAACTTAAGAGTTCTTAAAAATGTCTTTGAAGGACTGTCTCACCTGTTACAGAACTGTACGACACTACAGATGTTAAATAACTACACTGTTACTTTTACACTTTGCATTTTCATAAGGCAATGCATTTATGTCATTCATAATAATATGTATAATATTTCTACAGCTTCTATTCAATATTTAAAATCTAATCAGCAGAATTTTGGAAAATATATTCAGAAATAAGACATTTTCTTCATAATTCAAGCATGACAGGCTGAAAAAAAATCTGATTATCTATACAGTATATGTGTTAAAATGTTACAAATGCCCTGTGAACTCTAAATAAAATCATTCTATCCAGTTTCCCCCTCTTGGTTTTAACAGAACTCACATAAACAGCTACTATTTCCTTTGAAGCTCCACATTCCAAAAATATAAATACAAAAGCATCACAGTGTTGTACAGACAGTTTCACTTTCATTTGTTTCTCCTCGTTGTTTTTCTCCTTGCATCCTTTTTATTGCGTCTAAAGTGTATATTTATTGAGAGATGAGATTTCCTGAGAGATTGCCGAAAGCATTTATTAGGGTAGAGTGTCCTGTTTATATGTGGAAAAATGAAAAGCACTTTACACCATGTTGACATAGACATGACAGCTAGATAATTAAACTTAGGGAAAAGTCTAAACATTTTTGCTGTTGCAGGGTGCTGCAGTGCATTTCTTTCTTTTTCTGTAGGGAAAAAATCATGCTGTTGTTTAATATTATAAGATTATTTATTTAAAAATGTGGTATATGCACTAATATACTCTAAGTGTGTGTGTGTGTGTGTGTGTTACCTGTGTTCCCGGGATGGGTCCAAAAGGATTGGTGGGTCTCAGGACAGGCTGGTTATACATGACAGGCTGAGGGGGCATCATGGGAACACCTCCCATCTGATGACCCATCTGAGGAGGGAGCTGCTCAGTAAAAACAACATAAATACAAGGAAGAGGACAGGACAGGTGAGTTCAGCGACAGGAATGACCAGGTGGGATATTACCCCATGCATGTAAATATAAGAGATAAAATCAGCTGCGATAAAAAATCAGTATATTACAGGGCTTGTAAATGTGCCAGACACATAAACAGAAGGAGACACTGGAAATATGTAAGAATCTGAGACATAAATATGTCAGTTTTAGATGATTACGGAGTGTCTATTTGCACCCTGGGTGTAAATAGCGAAATGGACACGTTTCTTCTATTTACACGCATCTGATGACGTATCTGGTGTGGCTGCCAACGGTACACTGTTTACTCACTGGGTGTTAATAACATTATTGAAATGGGGGTGCAAATGGCATTATTTATTATAAAGCCTTGGGTATATAGCATTACTGACCATGATGACTCAGGTGTAAATAGCTTTTTTTTTATCTAGGAAAACCTGGGTGTAAATAGCATTACTGACTATGAACACCCGGGTATAAATAGTGTTTTTAATCTAGGAACACCCGGGTGCAAATAGTAACCAAATGTCTTTTTGCACCATGGGTGTTATCGACTATGAAGACCCGGGTGTAAATAGCGTTTTTGTCTAGGAACACCCGGGTGCAAATAGCATCTGTCTTTAGATTATGATATGTAACATCACTGTAGCAGAGGCTGGTATTTACCATTCCATACACAGGCACTTGGGGTGTCGTCATAGGAAAAGCCACTGGTGCTGGAGCCTGTACAACAAAGCACAATCATAATAAAAGATACTCTAGATTCAAAATAATGAATAACACACAGGGTTACCGCACGGTCTAAAAGTCTTGAATTTACAAATCTGCATTTAATGCCTCAAAAAGGCAGAGCAGGGCAGGTAAATGGTAGGTTTTAAGTTCTGTTGCCATGAACTTGTTCACTCTATTGTGTTTAAATGTGTCTGTTGAATATCCAAGCTGCAATGAAAGTAACATTAGTCGACTCAGTTTCACCTGTTCCAAACCGACAATTTATACTGAAATTAGGAATCGATTATCGCTAACTTTGCAGCCCCGGATGAAAAATGATTCAGAACAGAGTGAATCACAATTTTGGAGTAAATCAATACATTTTCCTAAATTCTATGAGTCATGAATTTTTGCCAGTATGGCTGTGAATTAGGCTTAATTCTGTTCTAAATAGTCTTAAAGAGGTTGTAAAACGTCTTAAATATAATTTGTAGAAACCTTGAATACATAAATCACATGAACTTAGTGTTACTCCTGCTAAATTGTAATAAATGCAGAGATCGTCTGTGAACTTAACCCTGTTCATATCTGCCATGTCTAATTTGTTAAGTAAAAATTCATTGACATCTCTGTCATTTTGATTAATTGGCACGATTTTTTCTTCATTTATTCTGCCTACTTTTTGGTCGAGAACTATCAAAACTGTACTAAGATGCATTCACCAAAAGAACAAAATATCTGCCAACCAGGGCAGAAACAGTAAGGGGTCTTTTCCAGTGTTTCAGGAGTTCTATGCACGTGAGCCTTATCCTCTGAACAGGTGAGTAATGTCAGTATATGTAACTAAAAAACAGACTTTTGTTCTTCTGTATGGCATGAAACTCTCATGGATGTTCATTTCTAAATCACCAGTGGTTGCTAGGCAGTACTAGTCCTGTGTGAATAGGGCTGAAGTCCTAACCTCAACCTCAGGTTAATTACAAACAACATTTTTGTACTTACAATGTCATATGTAACTTTTCAAAGTTTGCAACAAAGCACAGATAGAAATGTTTACACTCTCCTACACATCCCCAGCAAAAATACATGATATATTAGAATAATTTGAACTGAGGAAAAATCTTGACAGTGTGACTATTTTAACCATGTGGGATAAAATAACCAGAAAAGTGACATAATAAGTAAAACAACTACAATACAAACAGCCAAATAAGAACACAGATCTAAAAGAAAGCAAAGCGGATAAAGTGGATATGAAACACTCAATACTTACATAGCCAGTATAGATCATCCCGTTCTGTGGAGGGTTTTAAGAAAAGACACAAAGGATAGGTTTTTAATACCATTTTTCATTTGCAGACTATTATAAAAGCAGAGTGTGACTTTTCTCTTACAACGCAGAAAAGATAAAGCTAATATTTGCCCATTTGTCATGTCCTAAACACTTTCTATTCATGCTGTGTTACGGCTTTCAGAGCGACCATCTGAATAAATGAGCAGTTTTAGTTAAGAGGTCAATCAGCCGAAAATTAAAAGATGAAACCAGATTGAACGGAAGAGACGTGGAGATAATTAGAGTGAAGCACAAAGGACGGAGACATATTTGGGAGCTCCTTCAAAAGCCCTGAATACACATAGTAGATAGTAACATTTGGCCAGTAGGTAGATTTTCCAAAATGGGATATTAATATCATTATGAAAAGCTGACTTCAATGACAAAATGATGGATAGCAGCAAATTAATTCCTATTATAGTGCTGCGTCAAAAGAATTTTGCTAGAATAAATGATTTAATGACTCAAAGGCAACACTTTCAGACTGTGTAGTCAAGAGGAGCCTTTACGTCTGTCATTTACGAAGTCCTATATGAAAACCACTACAGTGAGAGGTGATTTTTTTTTTTTTTTTTTTATCTGTTACCAAAAGTGATTCTGTGTGTGTCTACACAGCTCTGTCATAAAATACACAACTAATGACCAGATTAAGTGGAAAAAGTTACCATCTGTGGGACGGGCATGGGTGCAGGTGCCATAGGATGTGTACTATGAGTCCAGTTAGTGCTGGTGCACATAGTCTTCGACTGCCAGCCGCTTCCTCCTGTTGGCTTCTTCTCTACCAGCTGACTCCACTGGAGCTCTGGCCTGATGTTCACACACACACGCACACACACACGCACACACACACGCACACACACACAATAACATTAATTAAGTGTTTTACTCCACGGCTACACAATACATCACTTAAGCATCATCAATGCACATTAACTCAATCACAAACCTGAAAATGAGTGAGTACAGGAGAAAAACATCAGAGGTACTAGTGATTGTAAAAAAAAAAAAAAAAAAACTAAACAAGTGTCACTTGTGTGGAATTACATCAGCTACTTAATGGACGATATCGACCAAAAACAGGTAATTTCTCCATAGTGCTTTTGTGGTGAGTCACCGGTGTATTAAGTGACCTAACTTCCCTCAAAATGATGACAGACTTTTAATGTGGTGCATTGAAACCAAATGTAGAACATTATACCTCATGAGTGGATGGCTCAGAATAACAAGTACAGTTGTTTTTTTTATCATTATTTCAAACATAAAATCCTACCTATGAGACAGAGCTCCACCGTTTTCTTACCTTATGTTATATTGATGCCTGTATTTGGATGAGCTTCAGAGATTTTAAAAAAAAATATAGAATTATTTCATGTTTTCATGGGGCTGTATTTGTAAAAGCTGTTTTAGGTTTCTAATCTCAATGTGAAATTGTTTACATTTCCATCATTTTATTGTATGTAATGTGCAAATAAACTGAACAACACTAAACCATTTTTCCATAATGACACTATCACCTATAAAATTGCCTCCTTTATTTCTAGACTAAGTCATTTTTAGTAGAGCTGATTAAAGCATATATTTTTTGATCTTGCAGTATAGCAGAAAAAATATTGCTTATTAGTCCAAGATTTTCCAATATCATGCAACCCTAATTTATAGGAGAGGGTGCATTGTGTTGTTTTGTTTCTAAAGAGAGAAATACTGACTAGAATTAAAACTACTGAGACACAAGGTGCATTTGAATGTATCTAGTCTTTCAAAGTGTAATATATGATACAAAGCCACTCACTTTTTGGCTGGTGTTCCCCCAAACTGCAGATCTGAAAGAAAGAAAATAAAACCGTAAAATCAGCTGGAAAAAGAAGCGTTAAATAGAGGGCAGAGAATGAGCACTGAACAGGATAATGGACGACAGACAAATTAAAGTGACAGCTGACTATACTGAGACTAAGATACTCACTGCCAACAAGGTTGGCTAATGAAGAGTCCAAATCATTGGGCAGCATTTTCCCAGAGTGCAATGGGGCTCCAGGGCTGTGAATTTGAGTGGGCGGGGCTGGTTTCAACAGATCACCTGCCATCCGAGGTTACCATGGTTACATGAAAAGGAAATAAGGGGAGACAAGTCAAGAGCATGAGGAAATGAGGTTCCGCAGTCAATGAATATTGAGCTTGAAGCAGTGTGTTTGGTTTTCATTTGTATGGCTCTGTCTGCGGGTCCATATTTGTACAGTGTGTGTGTGTGTGTGTGTGTGTGTGTTCCTACCTCCCCAGGCATTGTTATTGTTGGGCACAGTGTGTGTGGTCTGGATGGGGGTGAAGTTAGGCTGCAGGGTGAACAGCTCACTGGTCAGGTTTGGCACACTGTAGAGAGGAGATGAGAGGAGGAACTGGGTTATATTTTATTTTATGTGACCAGAAAAATCAATAACAGATTCTTATTTATAGTGAGAGGCAGTAAAAGCCCTATTGTTAAAACTGGGGGAAAGAGGATACACAACATACACAAAAGCTTGTAGAAAACAGCCTTGTCCTCAGTATTTATGGTATATTTGCTGTTAGTGCTGACTACTCATTGTGATTGTGAACTGAATATATATCATAAACACATGCAATGAAATTAATGATATAGCATTTTACTGACACATACCAAGTATTCACAATCAGCATGTAAATGTTTGACCTTTTCACATCTATGCCACTGACACCATTATGTCATATGAAACCTCTCCCATCCACAGGGTAATGGGTGTCAGTTTGGTAGGGGGTTAAATGTATGACTGTATTTGCTGATCACAGCCATGACTCTGCTGCTCTAAACACATCTTGTCAGGTAACTAATGTCAAAGAAATTGTAACATGTTATATGTTAAGGTTCTCATTTTAACATACCACTTGCTGTGAGCGATATACCCTCACTGTAAAAGGAAAATGCATAAGTGGAATGTAAAATCAGTCACTAACGGTTGACCTTTCATGGTGATGACCTAGTGTTGAAAAACCATGTATTTCTGTATGAGCCAGGCACCATACAGCAAGACTCTGGAAGTGTGGTCTGTTGTCTGACTATATCTTTACATATGTAAATAAATATCTTTAAATATGTAAAAATATACTTGCTTTAACCCCTCAGTGACTTTTGTGTTTTTGCTTCAAAAAGTGTCCAGAGTGCTAGAAAACTTCCATGATATTATTGGAGGTCCCACCAAGACTTGGGAACTTTCTGTGAATTGAGAACCTTTCGCTCTATGGCCGATTTCTGAGGGATGTCTGGGACGTCTAAATACGTCACAGGAGGCCTACTGCATGGACAGCAGTGGAATTCCCTCAGAGGATGATGCAGTGAGTGAAAGACAAACTTAATTGTAAAAGGGAATTAATTTGAAGGTTTGATTATTATTATTTTTTTTTTTTTTACATAGAATTCCATAATTTAAAGGGTTTAACCCATATGGACCCAATGTGACTTGTGGCTGTTCCCAAATGAATTTTTCCTCGCTATTTAACCTTTCCTAAGTGATTTATTGCCCTTTATTATAATATTTTCCTCTGACTTTAGCATTTTTGCCAGTGAAGATCATCTACTTTCCTATATTTGATTCACTGATCGTCTAGATGTTCATTAAAGCTCAGAGTAAAGTCAAAGATTCATTATATCTAAAGAGAAACTTACTTTTTCAGTAAAATATATCATAAATCCATTGTGTCCATCCACTGTCATTGATTCAGCTCCATGGGTTTTACTGGTGAATCAAAGTTGGAGAAGATGACGGTGTTTCCATAGTAACTATAGGGCCTCTGAACGTCCAAATGGGTCATATGTGATGACCATGAAAAGAAAAAAAAACTCTATTTTGCACCAATTATTTACATGTATTGATAGGATTAGTGGATCAACAGTTTAGATTAATAGATGCTTTTGGTCAACAGTGGATGTTTGGGTTAAACTTAAATACGATCTGATCGAGGGAAAAGCATCAGTAAGGAATTCCAGTACAGGAAACAAGATCTCCTGGACGCGAGAATTTGTTGTCTGAACTCAAGTATGTATGTGTGAAAAAGTCAGACACAAAGGTCTGGCCTGGGGTCTCATCGGACAGAATCTGATTTAAAAAAAAAAAAACATGCAACAGCAGAATCTTGTTGATGTGTCCAGAGTGTTAGAAAACTTCCATGGCATTAGCATAGCAGCTCCCTTGAATGTAGTAGCTGCATTCACTTTTCCAAATAAATGGGAAACAGTACCATATCAGGTACTTTACATCCATCTGTGTATTGGTTTCCAGGGGAAGGAACAGTTATTTTCAATTAAGGAATTTTTTCCCTGAATTTCCATGTCAAAGCATTGTGAAGAATTCTAATATTAAAGCAATATATATATACTTACATATCTGTTTGACTCCTGTATATCATATTGTCAGTGGTTAATGTTAAAGCACATTGTCTTGACATTGTGCCTCCCTCAGCTGTATAGTAGCAAAACAATCCAATTATTGTGTTTGATGATACAGGGGTTAGAGTTCATTATGTATGATATTGTAAGGATGATGATATCACAAGAACTTTTCTCACTTTTGGAAATTCAATGTCATATAAAGGACATCCCATCAGTTACTACAGTGGCTGCGTCATTCATCACTGTTATGTGGCAGCTGAGGTTTAAAGGTGAAGGGACAGAATTTATTGGAAAGTTGTGCGAGTTTTTTTTTTGTTTTGTTTTTGACGATCTCCTCAGGTTGAGAAGCAAGAAAAGAAACAGAAGAACAGAAGACAAACAAATGAAAAGAACAGCCTGTGTTTGTGTCAGAATATATTTAGGTCTCTTTTCCATGAATGTCAGCCATTTTCCCATTTTTTTTATAAAGACATTTTCTTTCAACTGCAGTTTATATGTAAGATATTCCATGAGAAAGTTGTTGTTTTAGTGTCAACCGTCTAACTGCCAAAGCCAGTGCATTTATACTGCTTTACCAAAATGTGTTGTCGTGAAGTAATATACTCATTGTATTATTAGTAATAGTTATTATTAGTGTTATTACAAAAAGATTATTTTACCTACAGTCATGGCTGCATAGTGAAACATGTAAAGACAATAGAGTTCACTCCTGCTGATCTAAAATAGGACCAAACACAGATGTATTATCTTTTCCTTCTACTTAAAACTTTTCCTCATACTTTATAAGATATGGAAACACTAGTAATAATGAATCTTATGACAATAAATAGAATTAACTGAAGCCCCATTTACAAAGCACTTCTGTTGCAGGAATATTTCACCTTTATTCCAGAACAACGTCTGTGTAAATGAAATGGTGGGATCATGTGGGTCCACCTCTGTCATGGCTCTGTAAGGTAGTAACAGCGCTGTGATAAAGGTAGGTACATGATTCCAGTCCACTATGTAAAAGGAACACCTGTCATTCCGTAACTAAGGTGTCGTTTTGATGACATATTGCGTGAGTGACCCCCACACCAAGGAGATTTAAAAATAAGCGTGGGCCATGTACAGTAAACAAACATATCAGTGTGACCTGAAAGATGTCGAACTGGGGAGACGCTGAGATTTACGGGCAGAGGACTTTATCTATGCTAACATTTGTGGAACAATGAAACACGGGCCAGTTCTGGGGAGTTTAGCAGCGCCAGTATTCTCAGGGTATATACTGTACACGGTGCTGTGTCACCACCCCTTTGATTCCAGAACGCAGGTCCGCTGTGTAAAAGTCCAGCCTGTTTCACCTGTTCGGTCAATGGTGGGAAAAACATGGGATCACCATCTCACCTTTTTTCCGGAATCCTTGTGTAAAAGCAGTTTGAGATTCGGAATCGCAAAACACTGATATCGTGATACTCAAGTTTGTTGAGATGTTATTACGTGTCGTACTGTTTATGCTTGTTTGGTTAAAGAATGATGCAGAGACTCACTGGTTGTTGACGGGTACTATGGGTGAGTTAGAGAAGAGGTCTGTGGCTCCTCCACTGCTGTTGGCACTGCCCACTGACTGGGTGCTGGGTGACACATTGGGCGTCTGAATGTCGATCACCTTAGGGCCATCCTCCTGCAAACACAAACATTATTATTATTATGTTACTACTCCATGGTTTGTAAAACGTGAATTCAGGGACTACATCCTCTTGAAAATAACAAATCATGTTACTTCAGCGTATAAAATCTTAGATCCTTTCTTTCTTTTTCTTTACAATACCCTGGATGTTTCTTTGTTTGAATAAAAAATCCAGTACTGGCTGAGGTGTAAATTCATTACAATTCTCTGCAGGCTGTGGGCCAGCAGCCAGAGACAGACAGTTTGATTTCCACTGTATTGCAGGATTAATGCACTAGTCCATTCAACTTTAACAACAGTGCAGGACAAAAACACTTGAGGTGCAGCCTTGTTTGTATACTGCTCACGCAAGCTGAAGCTATTTTATTGTGCTTGTAATCCTACATAAAGCAGAAACTGTTCATTTGGTGCAGAAGATAGAACCTTTGTGAAATGTTGGTTTAATTTAGTTCCAACTGACTATTTTATTTGCCCTTTGCAGGATCATCAGGTGAGGAGCCTGTATTTGTTCCCATTAACGAGGATTAATAACATATGTTAATATATTACATACATTATTCATATATGTATTAATTTTTTAACATGTATGGCATGTGTTACAGATGTCTTGCCTTGTGTTGCTGCAGTCTGTTGTCCTCTGCCTTGTCATCCATCCGGCTGAGTGAGATCCCAGTGCTGGAGAGAGAGGACACTGTACTGGACAGGGTGCTGGATCTTAAAGTGAAACACACACACATGTCATTTTTGCAAAGCCTGCATTATTTTCAGTTCTTTGTATTGTTTGCCTTTGTTCTCTTCTCACAGTGCTTTGCAACTTTGGCCTCATTTTGAAAAGTTTAAGGTTAGCAATAAAACTTTACAAGTTGGTGCAGAACATAGAAAAAGCTTAAGACTGCACTCTTTTTTTTTTTTTTTTTTTACATCATCATATTTTACTTTGGCTGACATTGTTGGAGCTGTCTCCAGTTGTCCATTTTAATTGTCTCAAGTGAACAGATAGTAGTGGTCTGTCTGTCAATCAAACACTCACAACATGGTTTGTGTCAATGGGTGTAGTTTTCACCATCACTGATGATGATATTGTAACTCACGGCACAACTCATAATTACAGATTAGTTTATTTAATAAAGGTTTGTTATCATTGCACCCAGTAACACATATTAATGTTGTGCATTTCGCTGTATTGAAATAGCCACAAATAATATTAACATTAGTGTTTCTAAAGGGCTATAAGACCAACTGAAATGGGTCATTTTATTATAGTGCCACTCTAGATGTTCCTATGGATTATACAAAGTTCTTTAATGGTAAGATGTATTTAGATCAAACAACTGTACAAATGCACAGGTATTGGTATGAAAAATTTAAACTTCCACTGCCATCTAGAACAATAACATTTGAATAGCTTCACTTCATTGTGACTTTTGCTTACAACAGGTTTCAGAACATGCTAACTTTATACATGTAGGCTTAATATCCTGTAGATCATCACTGACTGCACTGAAGCAGGAAAAACAATGAAAAACAGTCTGATGGTTATGCATTGATACAAGTCAGTACATAAGTCATCACTACCATTTAATACTTCAACACCAGCTTCACCTGAAATTAGACAATAACCCAAATATCCACACTCTGTAAGGGTGATTTAGAGAGAAAACAGTCAACTGGAGGGGACTATCATGGACTTATAGCTTGTTGAACTTGTCTGGGATGAACTGGACTGAAAGTCAGACAGAAACATCCAACTCTTCAGGAACAACTTTGGGAAGTTTTACAAGAGTAATTGTAAAGTTTTTCACCTGAAAGTGAATGGAGCACGTAAAACTGTGTATTGTTAAATATCTGTACATTTGTATATTTATTTGTTCAAACTGAATGTCCATGCCATTAAACCACATTGCATGTTGTATATAAACATTAATATATTGCATTTATATATATATACATAATATTTCCAATCTTTTGACAGGCTCTGTGAATATCATTCATGCATGACATAATGTAGACTTTGCTGTTTTTAGGTATATTAAGGTATAAATGTTACATATTGTTTTAGCAATACTTTTATTGCATTGTTTTAGTGAATTTAATCTTTTGTTTGTTGTAATGCAGACGAAGCTTCCACATCAATATTTTCTTACATTAAATGAATTATGAAGAGAGAATTATTTGCTTTTAGTTGCAGTGGTAGCACATCAATAATAAAAGAATTATCATCACTGTTCTAGAATCAGATAGAAGAAGTGATGTAGTCGTGGCCTCACTCCTCAGTTACTGATCCACCACAACTTCACGTAAATGTTTGAAACCAATTTTTGTGCGGAAGGGCATTAGATTTTATCTCCAACCATCTACATATGAATGAGAGAAAACTTAATGGCTGCCAAAACGCTTGTCCGTGTCTTTTAATGGTACCTCTTGCAGCTGCTGCTATTATTATTATTATTATTATTATTATTATTATTTATTATCATAGCATTTTGTGATAAATGTACCTGCTGGCGGTGGAGAGTTCCTTGAGTTTCCTGCCCTCCAGAGAGGCCAGATGCTGCTCCAGAGCCTCCAAGAGAGAACTGGGAGCCTGAAACGGGGGTTGAGGGGATGGGAAGGTGGGGGCATAAGATTAGAACCAGGGCCTGGTGCGCAAAATGGGACACACTGCTTTCTCTCACTTTTCTTTCCACATTTTATCACACTCTCTTTCTTATCTCTCTCTCTCTCTCTCTCTCTCTCTCTCTCACACACACACACACACACACACACACACACAAAGCAGCAGCAAAATTAAGACATCACCCTCAGATTCATGTCCACGTATCTACTCTAAGACAGCTTTTGGATTGATTTGTCTTGTTGTTTTTGCATTTGGTTTCATCAGGTTTGGTTGACCAGCATGCACAGATCAGCCCTGGATCATGCAAGCAAGTCTGACAGGTCAGCACAGAGCGGAGCAGAGTTTTGTTCCTGCAGGGCTCCGGAGTAGAAAGAAACACAACAAACACATCTTCAAACTATCTAATGAGCCCATGCAGAGGCCAGCAGTGCACAAACACTCTCATACATACACACACTCACGTATACGCATATCCACAAAGAACAATAACAAGTCACAATCCAAAAAGAAGAGTTAACCCATGGATTCCATTTAAGATTTTTTTTTTTTCATTTTGCATCATTTGATTTTTTTTTTTTTTTACTTCTTTGAGATTAAGCAGCGACTAGCCAAGGCAGTTAAGTTCAGACAATTCCCACCCACTGGAAGCCAAGGAAGTTAACTCAGAGAAATGTAAACATCTGGTGGAAAAACCAGGTATACACATTGAGCAGCTGGCCAGCACTCTTTATTGGAAAACAAAAAGGGATGGATGGGTTCATCGTGACTACATGTGACACCACGGTTTTCACCCAGAGCTTTACATTTCAGCCTCAGAGAACACAGTGCAACCACAACAAGCAAAGAAAAGATTTCTCATATACTTATTAACGGGGGAAAGAGAGTAAAATGCGAATTCTGGATATCCTTCTTCAGAGAAATCTAGAATATACTAAAAGTTTAAAAATAAAACAGACACATATCTAGAGCTCAGTATAGGCATGGGTTACTATGTGGTTGAACAGGGGCATATAAGGTCTTCATAAGCACTGCAAACATGATGCTTATTGAAAAACTCAGCCCTTTTCTGTTTGACTCGTTGCATTGTAATCGTCCAATTACACACCAGTGAAAAGGATAAAGCATGTATCAGGCTTTTAGCATGATATGCAGTACTTCTGATGGCATTATATACACCTATCCAAGTCATATTTGCAGAAACCTATTTAATAAAAAAAACCATTCGCTGCTCTCCCCACAGCTAATGCAAAAGGACATAATCTTTTCAAGGAAGTGATTTGAACACTGCTTATATGGGTGAAAAGCTATTTCATAAAGCTGTGCTGACTTATTTTGTATGATAAGCCTTTAAATCAAGAGACAAGCCTTGATATTTACGCTGTGAAAATGCCAGGACGACTGCTAGGAAAAATGCAGACAGATACTAAGCCCCGGTCATGAACATCTAAAATAGAAATATGAGGGAAAACTTTTGTAATCTAGCTGCGTAAATGCTTCTTTTATAAAGTCTTACCTCAGAGTTAAATTTGTTCTGCAATGAGTCAGATAAGAAAAATGTTACATCCCTGTGTTAATGCTTAAAAATTGTGCAACAAACAGTGCCTAAAGGATAAATGCTGCATTTTTTTTGTCCCTCTCTATTCTACACTCAGACAGAAAAAGGAGGAAAAAAGTAGAGGAGTTAAGGAGAGTGAAGAAGAGAGGAGGAGGACGGGGCAGCTGCAGTGTGGGCAGGTCTGTAGGGTGAGTAGGGAACGGGAGCATCTAGAATGAAGCATTATGGGATTGACTTGACGGATTTAAATACTGGTTGACTGACTGATTGAGATGAGATGTAGACTGACCTGTGTGAGATCGGGGCTGTCGCCCTGATCTATCCCAACTCGCTGTGTCACAAAAAAGGAG
>JAPSES010000044.1:9301721-9319502 GCA_029822895.1 Maxillicosta whitleyi | reverse complement strand
TAATTAAGAACAGTAAAGGTTCTTAATACAGCATAAATTCAGAATTTAAATAGTAAATAAGTTTAAAATATATGCCTGTCTATTCTTATATTTCATGATAATCAAATACTATAATGATTTTTAATATGATTGAAAAAGCAGCAGAAAGATGTGTATTGAATATAGTAATGAAGCATATATTCTGGTGCATTACACTGAACAAACACTTCACTCTTACTTTTTGGATCCACACTCTGTTACCATGAATTAATGTCTTTTAAAACTAAAATGAAAAATCATATCAGTTTCATTTTTGGATATAATGTACTCTCATATATTAAGAAAGGTGTGGTATGCTAAATATTTGTGCTTTCCTGGAGGAACAGTACTTTTTGGTATTTTTTCCAAACCTTGAATAATTGCTGTATATTTTTCTGTTACTTTAACAATGATGATAAAATCATGTTTTTATTAAATATTTGGTAATTACTCCTTAGTGTCATATTAAAGTACTTGCTTAAATCCACAATTGGAGCTGTTATGGTCATTTCTAAATTAATTTTTAAAAACAAATATGGAATGATTAGTATTGCTGTGCTTTTTCTGTTACTCCATGTTGTAGAATGGCAGCTACATTTGATAGGATCCCAAAACGGATTGGTGATTACACCCCTCAGTCACATATTTAATGTGATTTAATGTGATTGGTCAAAATCATTTGTCACAGGATAGATTTTCTCTTATCAGTCAAAAATAGAACCAAAAGGAGCTGTAGAAGTCTGGTTTCTTCTAAGATCACTTGAATTACAACACGATGAAAGGTTATTTTGCAATTTATGTGCAATTGCCCAAATTTGGTCTTTTTGTGGTTGTTAAATTAAAGCCTTTTGCACATTGGCACATCATGTTTAAACACTTAAGTACCCAGAAGTTAAGTTTGGAACTGTCAATCTGAAACAGAATCCACAAAGGCATCCCTGAAACATCCCTGATCAGGTCGATTAGACAATAAATCATTTAATAAAGTTCACAGCAACGAGTCTGAGGCATTGTTCAGAGCTGCCAATTGTTCTCTGTTTTAATAATTAATGGAGTAAATGAAGGTGGTCTTTATAGTCTTTAATTTAGATTTGAGTGAGTAGAGGAGGGGATTGATTTCCCCTTAAAAAAAAAAAAAAAAGGATGTGGAGTGTAGTCACTGCTTTGTGATCTCAACTCTGTCTGAAGCCAAGACATTAGAGGCAGATTAGTGCATTAATACAGCGTGGACTAAACAGGGCTCAGTTCTGGATCTGCGCGGTTTTACCCAGCATGTTGATGACCCCTTCGTTGTAAGCCGCAAACAACCGTATGGAGTCTTTAAACAGCAACATGAAAGCTGTGTTGATCACACCGTTGGTCAGCTCGTTGGAATTCGGCTGGAGGGAAAACAAAAGCAGAAAAGGGACTGTGTGAACTTGTGCTAAGATGTTGTGTTGATTGGCCCGGATTTTCAGACACATAATCCACTGTGTTTATTAAGCAGATGTTTACCTGGAAATCCAGCAGTGCATCCAGCTGTGTCTGAATGATGGGCAGAGTCTTAATCAGCTTCTCTGTGTTCATGGTGCGCATTACGCCATCAGCCCTGATAAAGCAACACACACAAAGGCTTAGAAAACAACTCAATATGGAGAAATTACAAAAAGCACAAAAGAAAACATAATAATGGATACATCCTATTCACATAATATTGGCAATTTGTTTAAATGAATTATAACACCATTTTGTCTGGTTTCTCCTCTATTTAGTTTGTTACCTCTTTTGTTTTTGCAGTTTCTATGCATATGGGATTAACAAAAGTCAATTATTGTCTATAAGTGTGGCAGAGTTGAACACTTACTTAGATAAAGTAGAATTAACATGTGTACTAATACTATGTTACAAAATGTTCTGCATTCTGTTATTCTGGTAAAATTACTTTAATGCAGTACTGTGCAAAAATCAGGTTACAACCGCTGTGTATTAGCCTATTTTCCTGTTTCTGTATCAAGATAAAAACCACAATATACAGGAAATATACTGTATAAACAGCATTAAAACCAAAAATTCTGAGAAACCAAAGTGTCACACATTTAATGGTCTCATCCTTCTGCAGTTATCAGATTTACACCAGGTTTTATTCAACACACGTCATATGTTTGTCATTGTTTCAGTCATGTTTTATCGATAGAACACTGTGTAGAAGCTGCTTAGTTCCAGTTTTTTTCACGTGTTATTTTTTTTTTAATATATTTTGCACATATTTCTTGTATTGTCTTGTTGTACCTTAATGAATACAGAACTGTTTTATCAACAAAATTTACTTTAAAGTACTAAGTGTTCATGTACTCATTATATAGAATAGTTCTTCATACTGGTTTTATCACTAAAAAGATATTTTAATTTTTATGTGAGTGTTAAATGAAAGAGTATAGAGCACTAATAAATATTTCCCTGTGAACTATAATCAGAGTGCAAGTAAAAAGTTGTATGACAATTCTTTAATGAAAATTTGTTTTGAAATGTGTCCTTAACCCTGCAACCACAAGCATATACTAATCTAAAATGTTTAATAACTTTTGAACCAATAATTTAGTTTCTTGGTTTTTCACTGGGATCAAATGTGTCCTTTTTTCCATACTCGACATGAAAACACCTTCATCCTCTATATCAATTAGTCTCCAGTAAATCCAATGTAGTTTGGTAAAAGTCCGTGGTTGTCGACACTTGTTTATATATTCAGCTATTGATATATTTAGCTGAAAAAGTCACTTTTTTTCCTCCTATGAACATCTATATGATCAGGAAATTAACCCTTTCATGCATACTGCATCACTACAGTGGACAGTTTTGTCCAGTTGTTCTTGTATATATTCATGAGTTTTGGTGTTTTAGTTTCATATCAGCCAACAGAGTGGACGCTCATGCACCATCCCATAATACACTGATATTCACATCATTACTGTACATTTACTGTTCTTGATAAACCTGATCTGCAGTAACATGTTTAGGTGTAAACGAATAGCTAATTGTTGTTAGACTGTAATTAACTATTTTCTTAATCAAAAAAATTTCTCTTTTTTTTTTTTTTTTGCATATTATCTCCATGACGTGAGTAATAACTAGTATTAGAGTGTGATAAAATGAGAGAAAACAGATTAGCTGCATGAAAAATGTTTTCATTTCCTAGTTTTAAAACAGTATATCACTTTCTGTTGCTGGGATTTAAATACATGTTTCTGTGCTTCGCATATTAAACACATGTGTCCAGCTGAGTGGATATTTTTATAACTCCATGACAAATAGGTTCATAAAAACATTTCAATTGCATTGTTTTTTTCATGCCTAAAGAGGAATAGAAACCCTCAGGAAATAAATCTGTGTATGAAACAAATTAATGTATGAAAGGGTTAAAAACAGGAAACATGCAAAATGCAGAGGATGATATTATGATACATGGTAAACCACTTAAGAAAGTTTAAATGTAGAGAAAAACTCATTTAGAAGGCACAAAAAAATAACTGTAGTGTTTAAGGGTTGGTTGAAGTACTTCAGTCCATTGCAACCCTGTGTTTTGTACAAGTGAATGGTCTGACTCATGATCCAAGTGAGTAATAATCTGTCCCATATGTATGTAACAAACAGAAAATATGTGTGTGGGTGTGTATTTTCTTTATTTCCTGTGAGAGTATGTTACCCTCTCTTCATCTTGGTGAAGTCCACGGCTGCTAATCTGTATGACATGGCTTTTTCATTCAGGTAGCGGCTGTAGCGTCTGATGAAGGTTGACATGTTATATCCTGTAAAGCAGACAGGAGGCGCTGCAGTTAGAGGCGATTATATTATAATAACCTATTTCCAAATCTGGTTAACAAGCTGTAATCCTTTTCACATGAAGAACATAAATCCACTTTCCCTGACGTGTTCCATGATTTCAGCTCCATCTCACTATGGAATTCATTAATATATTTTTGTTCAATTTTTTTTACAAACATTTAGGATTATCTTAAACAAAAAAAACACAGTGAATTTGTCTTTAGTTTTACACTCAGGACTGTGGCGTTCCTTTAAAACTCTGAAATAGGCTTATTGATAGTGTTACAGAGCCAAGTAGAGTCCGACATAAAGTCATTGTGGAAAACGTACAGTACTGCTGAGTTTACAAACAGCCAAATGGCATTAAATCACCTTGTAGTGCAGCCTTATCTAGAAAGTTGTTGAGGTTGAAGAGCGTGTTTCTGGAGGCAAGGTACTGCATCAATCTCTGACGGAGAAAAAAAGAGGAGAGAACAGAGTTAGTGATTATTTGATGTTGTTGCCTGACAATATCAAGTCATGTCTGCGCAGGTAGAAGGTGTGTGTGTGTGTGTGTGTGTGCGCGCGCGTGCATGCGTGCGTGCATGCGTGAACAGTGTGGAAGTCAGGAGCTGCAGCTTTGTAAGCTTTTGCTGAGTCTGAGCTGCACTAGAAACACTAATAAACCCACACACAGCCATAAATGAATATAAATGAACATATATACCAGTACTGGCCCTTTCCTGTGCCATCCTCTGGTTATTATTCATTCATATCCATTCTTCCCATGCATGATGTATATAACTGACTGATATTTTTTCATATTTTATATTCATTATTTATATTTTTATCTCTTATTTGATCTATTGTTTGTTGTATGTGCTCTTTTTTCCGCTCTGTACTATTCTGCTGATGCACAAATGTAAACATCCTCATTGTAGGACAATAAAGGCACTTTATCTTGTCTTGTCTTATTTGATCTTATTTACACATTATAGCTGAACACACATGGTGTACGTATGAGCTAATAAAGTGTTTTGTCCTGTGACTTCACATAAACTGAAACATGAATAGTAGTGTTTTGTGTGTATTTCGCAGTCATTCATGAAAGCACTCATTAAAAATACATTCTTACAAATTATTTTTCCTCCGAACATGTGTGTTTTTTTTCCCCAGGAGTAAACAGCTCAAAAACACTAACTGTGGGCAGTTGCTTCAAGTTTTTATTTTGAATGATGTGAAAAGTGGCTTGAGTGTAAAATGTAGATATTGCGCATCCTCTGGGGACTTTTCTTCCTCCAAATAAAAGTTCCACTTAATATATCCACAATATATCAAGCTTGCCAAAATAGCATTATTTAACCCAGTAAGTGTTTTTTTTTTTTTTTTTTTTTTACATTATATACCTTGACTGGAAACTATATGATGCCACAGTTTTTCAGATAAATTGTTTTGGTTTTTATTTAATAAAATGCCCCTTGCAGTGGGCAGTTTTTTTTTTTTTATTTAGTTATTTATTTCGAACATGCAAAGAAACAAAATAAAACAAAACAAAATAACATTTAAATGTACAAAGTTCATCTTCGAGTACGTACAAGTCTGAATTTTGCATGGTCAAAAAGGACTGGGAACAAATATAAACTGACCTTTTAGATAAAGCTGTGAAACATGAGTCCACCACAGAGGACAAAAATGCAATGCTGGGTCACAGGAGGTTAAAATACAGACAGTACTGTGCAAAAGTCTTAGACAGCCGTTAGCTTGGTTGTTCTTGCAGGATTGTAATGGGTGCGTGTTTTTATTTCTAACACCCACAGCGTTAACAGCTTCTGCAGGTAAAATCAGTATTTAGTGTGAGCTCCATTTGGATCCAGTAAATCCTCAACTCTTTCAGGTCAACTGTCTGGATGTTTTCTTTTTCCCTTTTTTAAATTTTTAAATTTTATTTTAAATTATGCATTTACAAAAGCATGTACTTGTACATAAAGAATGACACAGACACGATATAAAAATAATAATGACAAACAAATCATACAACAAACGTATAAGCCTATGAAACCCCAAAGATAAAGAAAAAAGAAAGGAAAAAAAGAACAAAAAAGTTTTTTGTTTTTTTTTTAGCTGATTTAGGATAATTTTGATGTGCTGAATCCAAAAATCACGTTGGTTTTGCTCAATCAGGCTAACTTTCTGAACTAAGCTACATATTTGTTTTTTGATGTTTTTGTTAATATATACGGGTATTTTCACACCATTAAAGTTTATAATATTAATATTAACATTAATTAATACATTCTGTTAGAAACAGTTTCTTTCTCCTAAAACCTTTTGAAGGAGAAATATTAATGAAAATCAACTGATAATGTCACAAAAATGTAATTAATTTAGTCAGAAGATTGGATTTTTCAAAATCAAATTAGCATTAAAAACCTGACCTGATTGAGAAAATGGATTCAGAGGTGTAAAATTATTTCAGTTGAAAAACATAGACAACTTTCAAAAAAAAATTTTGTAACCCAGTGTAATATTATTAATAATATTATCTTTATATATATTAATATTATCTTGTTGACAGGAGGTTGACTGGATGTTTTCTTATAATCTAATGTATAATCTTGTATTATATTGTACACCTTCAGAATATTTTTTCTGAAACAATTTGTTATTTTTAATACTCTTTACATATTTAGTGTATATTCCAGTTGTACAGACATCAATACAAAGACTGACTCACATTATAAAGTGTGGTCATGCATTTCAGAAACTAAAAGAATATTATAGAAGCCATTTGGCATCATCTGGACAGACAAAAGGATAAAAGACCACAAATGCCTCTGGGACATCCTGAAGGTGTGTAATGTAACACAGGATTATTTAAGAAAATATGCAGACAGTTGACCCAAGAGAGTTGAAGACTTACTGAATCCAAATGGAGGTCACATCACACTGAATACTGATTTTACCTGCAGAAGCTGTTTAGCTGGGGTTTCTTTGTCTGTGTTTCAATTCTGCTTATATTTCCTGCATATTCCTTGTTAGAAATAAAAACGTGCTAATTACAACCGTGCAAAAACAACAAAGCTAGAGGCTGCCCAAGACATTTTCACAGTTCTTTACATATATATTATGCACAAATAATCCACAATGATACTTTTTAAAATGCTGATTTTTGCTATTTTATGTATGTATGTATGTGAATGTGTGTGTATATTTTTTTATTTTGAATTAATGTAGACTAAATATACACTATATTGCCAAAAGTATTCACCTGCATATGAACTTAAGGGACATCCCATTCTTAATCCATAGGGTTTAATGGAATTGGATTTGGTATGCTGAAGCAAGAGTTTTTGGACAATTCCAGGCTCCCAACTTTGTGGGAAGAGTTTGGGGATGGCTCCTTCCTATTCCAACATGACTGTGCACCAGTGAACAAAGTAACATCCATAAAGTCACAGATTAGAGTTTAGTGTGGATGGACTTGACTGGCCTGCACAGAGTCCAGACCTCAACCCAATAGAACACCTTTGGGATGAATTAGAGCAGAAACTGAGAGCCAGGCCTTCTCATCCAACATCAGTGTGATCTCACAAATGCACTTCTGGAGGAATGGCTAAAAATTCCCACAAACACAGTCCTAAACCGTGTGGAAAACCTTTTCAGAAGAGTTGAAGCTGTTATAGCTGCAAAAGTTGGACCAACATCATATTAAACTCTATGGATTAAGAATGGGATGTCACTTAAGTTCACATTCGAGTCCCTATTTTAATGTGAAACATGTTTTTTTTTTAGATAATACTATTGTGGGATACAAACAAATAACAAATTACATCTCATTGAGGCAGTTTAACCCATTAAGTCCCAAGTATCCACTGGCATCATCTGATTAATGTAAATGGTTAATACCTGTTGATTCAATACTTCTATCAATACATGTAAATAATTGGTGTAAAATATAGTTTTTCATCTTTTCATGGTCATCAGATATGACCCATTTGGATGTTCAGAGGCTCCGTAGCTACCATGGAAACACTGTCATCTTCTACAACATCAATTCACCAGTAAAACCCATGGAGTTTTTGTTCAGTTAATGATATATTTTACTGAAAAAGTCACTTGTTCTTCAGTTTTCTTTGTTTCTGACATAATAACCTTCAACTTTAATCTGAGCTTTTAGTGAACATCTACACAATGAGCAAATTAAATATAGAAAAATATGCAATTTACAGTGTCAAATTCAAAATAAATAGGATAATAATAATAAATAAGTGGTGAAAAATCACTTCAGAAACGTTAAACAGAGAGAACAACCCATTTGGGAACTGCCACAAATATAGCAGTGGGTCTTTATGGGTTAAATAACTGTTGTTATGTGTGTGACCCTGAAAGCTCTGTTAATTGTACACGTTGAGAGAACCAACATGTCTGTGATAATCGCTGCCGTGTCGCTCCTTTCTGTCCTGCGGTGCTCATCATTTGCCATGTTTGATGTTTTGTTGTGGTTCTCCTAATGTGAGCAGAGGACCAAGGTAATTCGTCACACGAGCCATTGAAATGTCAGCGGTGTACTTCATCAGACGCTGTCAAACACATGGACGATATGACTTCAAACACATTTTTTTTTTTCAAGAGCTGGAGAGGGAAATGTCAGCCTCTGGATAGTATGAGCCAGCCGACTGGCAAACACACACTTTTACTACCACCATCAGTTTTGTGATCTCAGTGTAATGACAATGTCTCAATCTGGGCAAATTTGATGATTTTAGCGCAAAAAATACAGAGCACCGTAATACTTTCTCAGTTATGATCATTCAAAGCATCCCATCCTGGTCAGCTCACCTCGTTGCCATACATCATGAGGTGGTGTGTGGTGATGAGGGCTTTGAAAACCACAATCCAGCTGTTGGTAGCCGTTCGCTCCAGGAGTGTGTCTGCCAGGTGGGGGATGCTGACGTTCAGCTCATTGGTGCAGTGGATCAGGTCTGCAGAAAACAAAACAAAAAAATACAGAAGAATCAGTAGAAGCAGGAAAAATATATGATCAAAACGAATTCTCAACATAGTCCTAATGTAGGATTGTAGAGACAAGTTTGTAGCCAAGGAGTTGAGACATTTTATTGTCATGAGCTGAAGGTTTGATCAGTAAGCAACAGCATTGTTCATGTGTCAAAATCATAATTTATACCGCCAGAGAGCTCACAGACTCTGTTATTAATAATCGATTGAATGAGAGAACAGCTACAATGAATGCTCTGATATCGACTGGTGCATTAATTCTGACCGACTCGATATCAGCACACAAATCAATAGAAAATGATTACATGATGATAGAAACTGTACAGATAGATAAATCAGAATGAAGGGTGCTGTATTATAAAATCCATTTCGTTGCTGTAATTTGACATTGCTACTTACAGTACCTTCATGACCAAAATGTCAATACAGTATCAGCTGTGGTGATGGAAGGGTGCGTTACCAGGTCAGTCCTGTTGCAACACAATCAACTCAAGAGACACGTCATTTATGAGGTAAATCTGACAAATCTATGGAGTCATTATGAATCCAGGGCATCTGTGTGTGTGTAGAGATAGACTAAAACCTGGCCTGACCCTATGTTTATCCTCTCAAACTCACTCCGAGAGTGAAAAATACATGTTCAAAGTAAATAAAGAGCACTTAAGTCTGTTACAGGCAGGGGTGGAGGAAGTACTGAAGTTTAGTACTTAAGTAAAAGTACCAATACCCTGCAAAAATATTGACTCAAGTAAAAGTAGAAGTACTACATCAAGAATCTTACTGAAGTAAAAGTGCTAAATACTTCCTTTAAAATGTACTTTAAAGTATAAAAGTCCAAGTACTCACACAGTGTCAGTCTGTGGACTGTGTCATTATGATACAGAATGTAGACATACTTATTTATGCCTCTGACAATGTCACTGCTCAGTGTCACAACTATATTATGTGGATTGAACAGATTGGTGTCAATATTGTGTGCGTGATTTTTAATGTAGGATTTAGACGAAAAGCTAAAAAAAAAAAAAAAGATTTAGACGGAAAGATGTTAATATAATGTAACGGTATCAGAAATCTGAAATGTAAGGAGTAGAAAGTACAGATAACTGCCACAAAATGTAGAAGTAAAAGTATGCATTATTATTTTTACTTAAGTAAAGAACAAATCCAAAAAAAGAAAACTACTTAAGTACAGTAAAAAGTAAAAAAAAAATAAAAAATTTGTTACCCCCACCCCTAGAAGCATCTGGTATTAAAATGATATTTTTCAGACACATGGATCATGAAAAATATGCTTTGTATGAGATTTTCCTTTGTATCAGGGACACAATCTGGCAACATAAATCTCATGCACAAGTGATAAAAACAAGCAGCAAAATAAAACAAATGATAAATGCAATACAATAATATTATTTACCAGTAGTAAATGTGATATTATGATGATGTGATATTATTTTGTGTAGCTGCCATTAATCTTTGTTTTTCAAATCCACAATCCTCTCAACCCTTTTAACTAACACCTACTTAGAAAATGAGTTGTTAACCCTGTAAAGCTTGAACCATTAAACCATTGATAGAAAATTCCAGTTCTTTGAAACTGGAAAACTGGAACCTTTATTGGTCCTTCAACCAAATACTTTTTTTTGTTTTTCAAATACCAATTTCCATCTATGAGTTTCAAATTTTTTATTTGATATATTGGGTCTCAATGCTCAAACATTATTATTTTTGAACAAACAAACACATAATATAACAAACATATCTAACAAATTGGTAATTCCTTTTCAAAACTGGCAATGTTCTGCGTCCTTCCTCATTAATGACAATCTTGTAGCATCACTTAAAAAGCCTCTAGTGAATGAATTCCTCCCCCTTCATGGATTATCTATGTATTGTATGTATCTAATTGTCTACATCAGGTTTTTCAAGAAAAACATGATCATGTAGAGGGCTTCAAAACTCATGTATCAACTATAATATGTTTGGCGTTATAGGGTTAAACTGTTTCATACCATTGGAAAAGCAGACAAAATACAATATTATTTGTAATTAAGTAAGTAAATTTGTCCAAAATTCTGGACAGTAGACTGCTAAAAGACAGATATAATAGTCAAGTTGATAAAATTAAACAACTAAACCATACGCCTAAAATCTCCATTGCCCCACTCATGGTTTTGTCACCTGCTGTTTCCAAGGTCAAGAATGTCAATGCCCTAAATGCTTTCCAGATTTGTCTGCAAGATGAAAATGTAAAGCACTGTAAGTATGTTTGGCATGTATAAAATCTCAAAGAATTACAGACTCCTTCTGAAAAGAGCCAGGGTTTAAATGACAGACATATGTTTCTTTATTTTAATGCAAATACATAAATCTTCTGTGTTGGTGTGACACTACTTTTTCTGATATTATTCAGGAATGTTCAGGTGAATTACATTGAGGAAATATATTGAAAAGCTTCCCCCAAATTCTGCCTATGTGGATTTTAACTGAATCTGAATCAGAATCAGTTTGTTTACTGTCATCATTCCAAAACAAAAAAACAAAAAAACACCAACTCTTTAATGATCTCATGCCTTTCTAGGAGGTAATTGTGATTTTATTGTTCTGTCTAATTTCCAAAATGAAAAGAAAGTAAGTTTTTCAGGTTTAAAGTTTCTCAATAAGACTCTTAAAGCAGCAAGATGATTCTCAGTTAACTACATATATACAATATGTTTAGTGAAGGACTGAACTAGTTCTCAACAAAACATGAACATAAAACCAACAAAACCAATAGTGTTTTATAGTTAATTTGGCTTCGTACTTGGTTAAACAACAACCAAGGAGTGAAATTAAAAAGGCGGCGATGCAGTAAAAAGAAATCACTGGAGGAGTTAGTGGAAGTAAATTTGCATTCAAAGAGATGGACTTAGAGAGCGAGTAAGAGAGGGAGATTTTTTTTCTGCTGAGTTACAGATGAAAACTTCAAGCACTTTGGTTTCTGAGGCCAATCCTCTGTCTGGATCAGAGGTTATCAGGTTTTATTTGAAAGCTCTGTGATGTTCTCCGCACCCGCTGAAATGCTGCATACCAAAGAGTCCCGGCTGATACCACGGTTAAATGTTTAATGCATGTCAAAGGCAGTCGGAGAACCAGCAATTCACCACAGCTAATGCTTTAAAACCCGCTCATCTTCGCTTTATTTTATGTTACTTTTTTTCAGTGTAAAAACCCTTCGCAGTAACGGCGAAAGACAATAATGAGTGGAAAAAATATTGATACGCCATTTGTTCCTTGATTTAGTCCTAGTCTGAACCAGCTCCAGTCAGACTTCACCACATTAGCATCGTGACACGTGGTCTTCTGGTGTATCAGATGTGAAAAGTGATTTTATGTTAAACATCCATCGTGTAAAATCTAATGAAATGGAAGATAATATTCATATCGATGCTTTCATTTGCGTGAAATAAGAATTGTTGATTATTTCTAGGAGGAGCTTGTTGCAAATCTCGGAGTCTTCACAGGTGCAGTGTGATTTTTCTGTAGTAGCTCATAATGTTTTTAACATTTTAATAAGATAAGAATACAATGGGGGGAAAAGAGAGAGAGATGCATATATATAGATATATATATAGATATATAGACATATAGATATAGATATATAGATATATACTTTAAGTAAAACACACCTAAAGTACATCCACCATTTAAAAGACATTCCCTAGCTGGGCTGCAGAATAAAGTGCACATGTATTTATAGTATTAACTCATAAGGACCCAGTGTTACTTTTGTATCAGTTCCAAATTGATTTTTCTGTGAATTTAAACCTTCCTTAACTGATTTATCACCATTTATTGTAATATTATCTTCTGTATTTTGTTTTTTGTTTTGTTTTTTCATTGAAAATCTGCTATTTTCCTACATTTAATTTACTGATCATGTAGATATTCATACAAGCTCAGATTAAAGTTGGGCGTTATTCAATTAAAAACAGAGAAAACTGAAGAAAAAATGAGTTTTTCAGTAAAGATATCAAGAACTGAACATAAAACAAGTGTGTCTATCCACTGTCACTGACTAAACTCCTTGGGTTTTACCAGTGAATCAATGTTATAGAAGATGACAGTGTTTCCATGGTAACTATGGTGGCTCTGAATGTCCAAACGGGTCATTTCCGATGACCATGAAAAAATTACAAACTGTATTTTACACCAATTATTTACAAGTATTAATAGAATTAGTTGTTCAGAAGTTATTAAACAGTTTATATCAGTAGATGTTTTAGTTGCTGTTTATGGGACCTTTGGATTCACCAGTAGATCACTAAGTCACACAGTGAACTATTAGAACGCAAATGTCAAGGAACTCATCTGCAAAATGAAAGTACTTCTAAAATATCTGGAAGTTGTAAAAGCACTGACAACTACTGGGGTTGGCTTTAAAACATCCTGACTATTCCTTAGACTCACATTAAGTTTGAATTTGATCCCTCCAGATGCTGCGAAGCTATCTTTATATTCATTTTGGCAAAAATCGAGTGGATTTCTACAGCCTTCTACAAGTCCTTCTTAATTTGTTGGGTCTATAACTAGTTACGTCACAACATTTGCACATATAAGGTCAAGACTTCCGACAAACATTTCTCTGAGTTCGACGTAATTGTTTATCAGCAGCAGCGGTTTTAGTAAAAACTGAAAATATGTCCAAACTTTGAGCCAGTTACATAAAATGTTCAGTTGTATTAGTATTAACAAACATGAACGGCTGAGCAGGACAACACGATCAACAATTTGTAGGGGGTGTGGTGTGACGTGGCTCATTTGCATTTAAAGGGCCAGCGCTCAAAGTGACCTTTCTGGTGTCATTACTCAGAAATAGTGTTGAAGATGAACCTGTGGAGTTGAATTAATGAAGGATTCAGACCCAAGCAGAGCATTTACAGTTTATGAAGAGCACAGGGAAATGTTTGAAAATGTAGAATTCCATTTAAAAAAGCAAAATATTATTCCTTTGAGGTCCGTCTTTAAGTTTCTCTATTAATAATATCTCAGGTCCAACATAACGCATTGATGTTGGCAATGTTTCTTTTTATTCTAATGGGCATTTTTTCCCCTACAAACAGCTCCATTGTAGTTGTATTAAGCCTTTTCCATTATTTAGACTTTAGACTTTGGTCGTTTCTCAATACTAAGTTAGTCTTGTGAGCTCTGCGAGTACGGTTTTGGTGAGACCAATCCCAGAGAACAGACTTCCTAAGAACATAAGTCTCTCTTGTGAATTTTCCTCTCTGTTTCTGCTGTATTTGTCATCAGATCCCTAATGTATTTCCCTCAAATCATCACAAGATCACTTGGTTTCATTTCAATACATTTGGGTTTTTTTTTACATGTTGTTTATATTTTTTTTATACATTTTTTTATACAAAATTTTTTGAATTCCATATGATAATAAAGATATATTTCTCACTATTCTGCCTCTGGAGTGTTACAACATTATATCACATCATCTTGTTGCGGTCATCTACTCAATAAAATTAACTGAATTAACTTTGCACAGAAGCTCCTGTTCTGTTCGAGAGTGGCACAAAGTGTATCTTGAGATATTTCCCGGCCACGTCTACATGTGCATCCTTGGTTTGAGCTAGCAGACAAGAACAACATCCAGGAATTTCATGTGTTCTTGGTTTGTGCGAACTTTCAGTTGGAACAGTACTTGGGCCCCGACTCATGACATTTCACGAGATCGCTAGAATGGAAGAACAGACAAAAACGTGCATTGAGAAACGGTCTTTCTTATATGGTGTTTGATGACCCCATGACCTCTTGGGGCCCTGTAGTTCCAGTCCTTTTGTCCAAATATGGTCACTTCCAGCTCCAAAAAGCCAACATAGTGAACACCAAATCATAAACTACCAGCTTCAGACTCTGTAAGCATGTTTTGAACAAAGCCAAACCCCCCAACAGCTGTTCTTGGTGTCTAAGGCTGGAAAAACTCACTCGGAGTGTAGACTGGAGGCTGATTTTACCGACTGGACACAGGAAACACCTCCTTCTCACACAAACTGGATGAAGGATGTGATAAAATATTCTCTGAAAAGATGAGACAGAGAATTCTACAGAACCTGGGCTTCTTTTAAGGGCTTTTTCACACCTAACACAGTTCACTGTGATAACGGAGGTGAAACTTAACATTTCCGAACACATACATTTCTTTGTTTGATGATAAACAGATGCTGTTTTGTTGATATAATGTTTAACTCTTTAACCCCTGGCACGTTTGTGGTGAGTGCTCTGAATGTATGATTTATTTGAAATATTCATACAAATTTAAACAAATACTCAATAGGAAAATCTGCAAATCACACTGAGAAAATAGACCTTCCATAGACATCTGAGCATGCCCAGTGCACACCTTACCGCCTGTGGAATGAGGACAAAACACTGAGCAGTGAGTGGGACTGACGCGCCAAAACTGACAAGTTTCAACCTTTTTTTTAAACATAATTTTATTTGCTGTTTTTGAATGATTTTTATGATTTTCCAATTTTTTTTTTACTGTGTTTTTACCAAGATTTGATTGTGTAACTGCTTTATGGATTTCAAACAGGTTCCAAAAAGCAGCTGGACTGATTTAAAAAAAGACCCTCAAAAGAAAAACTACCGGGCCAAAATTCAAATATTTGTTGTTGTTCAGTGTGTTCCAGTTCTCAGTTCATGTTCAACATCCTAAATATCTTATTGATGTACATTCTGAGCTCATTTGGTCAAAACCTATCATACTTCAAACCCTCTCTGTCTTTTTTTTTTTTGTTATTCCACACAGTAAATACAAGCATATACTCACAGCAGCTTTTATGACACTTCCATAAACTCTTATTCACAGTAGTTCGCTTCAATGAAATTATGTCTCAGGGGTTTAAGGATTAATAAAACACCCCAACAGGTGACATCACTGTTTAACTGTTAATTATATACAGTCTATGATGAGAAACTACTCAAAACGTGCATAGAAACCCTCAGACGAACACATTTTGAGCTATCATCTGTAAACAAAATGTTCATCCTCACATCTGTTCCAAAGAATGTACGAAAGTATTAACACATGGTTGAATTTACCAGTGAAGTTCATAGAAATGGCCGTGACCATTTTGTGAAGTACCTGTTTCCAATTAAATGAATATCTGCCAGCATAGCCTGCAGTCATACTCTGACTGATGCTTTGTTTGTGAATTTCCTCCCAGCTCAATAATTAATGCGTCCAGATTGATTTCAGCTAATTAATGTTTACTGTCAAAAAGTCAACACACGCCGAACAAACACCAGTGAGCCGGACACTCCGTATGCGTCTTTAAACTATTTTGTTTTACTTTTAGCTGAGTGATTGCAAAGCGTTTCTACTCGAGTACATTTACATTTAAATGATAGAGCCTCTTCCGTCAAATCTCTCCAAGCGGTATCCACCTCTGTGTATCCCCATGGGTAATAATACATCAGCCAGGTCTGCATCATTGACATATGACAGTGTAGAGAGCTGTAGGGATGTGATGAAATATCGACTGCTCGATTGCCACTCAGGATTATTGATAAGCAGCAGTCCGTGTAGGAAATAATGTACATCAATACCACAATTAGAAGATTTATAGTAATAAAAACACACAAACATTTATGTAGCGAGTATGATGACAACATGGTAAAGATCAGGCCTTTTTAGCACCGGTTAGGATGAAATACAAGGCCGGTTCTGAATAAGCAATGTGCAGCTGTAAACGTGTCTAGAAATACTTCAAATAAAGAAGATACAGAGAAAATTAGAGCTTAGATATACTGTATAATGTAATAAAAACTTTCTTCTTTGCTTTAGACATAGTGGTAATGGACTTGAAATTGCATTGAATAGTAAGGTCATCATCCTGGTACACTGAAGTGGGAGTAAGCGAACAGGGGCAGCTATTCACTCTTTGTTAAAGCCCTGTCAGCTTATGACTCAAACCCTGTTGTTTTTATATATTATATATATATATATATATATATATATATATTATCAACCCGTTAGTATTTCAACTCCATTTTCTTTTATTCAATTCATCTCCAAGTACATTGCTGGTGCTACAAGGACAAAAAAACTTATGATTATTCTTAATGCATTCTGGCACTTGTACAAACATCTCCAGGAGGCTGCGTCACTGTTACAGCTGTGACACAGCCCACGAAACATACGCAGAGAAAGGCTGTTTACTGCTTTCAGGGCAGAAGGTCATTTTTGGACTTGATTAGTATTCCACATTTGATGAATCTGCTTTCTATCGCGGCTCTTTACTATCTCACTCATGCAGAATACTGCCCAGTGAAATCCCATTACTCTGTCTGTCATGCTCATCATTTGCTATGGGTGGTAAATAATCAGCATTGGCCATTTATGTCACTAACCAGTCAGTCAAGGTCATGACACAATAAAAAAAAAAACATGCCTTTGAGACCTGGGTGAGCTCGCTCCTCAACGGCCTTGATTTATTACACATTGCTTTTAGAAAAATGTCCAGCGTCTGTCTATGTCTGATACAGATGGATCAATTGGAGTAATGTTTTGAAGGAAATGACCTCTGTATTTGTCCGACTTCTCAATTTAAAACATCCAAAACCAAGGGCAGGATGAGGATTTTTGTCATTTTTTTCCCTTTGTGAATTAAACTGTAAAAGTGGCTCTGAATTCAGCTTTAGGGGAAATGATTTGGATCCTCACTGATGGGCTCCTTTTTGCAAATCACCTCAGTTTCATTATAATTTGTTCCTTTAAGCCTGTATCATTACCCACATCGATTCTGCTCTGTTGCGAGTGTCATTTCTGGTGAGGGTGATGATGCACACCTTCATTATCTCACAACACAGGCCAAAGAATCAGGGACATTGTAACAGTACATTATCTGTGTGTGTGTGTGTGTGTGTGTGTGTGTGTGTGTGTGTGTGTGTGTGTGTGTGTGTGTGTGTGTGTGTGTG
>JAPSES010000044.1:9281803-9301621 GCA_029822895.1 Maxillicosta whitleyi | reverse complement strand
GTGTGTGTGCATATACAAAAAGGCCTTTTTCAGGGAAGAAGAAATAGGTTAACTTAAAGCAGTTCTGCAACAATGGAGGATGATCAAGCCTTTAAAGTTGGTGCTACCAATTCCTACAGGTGTCCCAAAATTTCTTAATTACTTCCAACCCCCTCTGTCATAAAAGTAGTGTTGGAACACACATTTGTACTATACCGTTGTGAGTATTATTTAAACAGTATTGCACTGCACAAAGTAGTGTGTTACCATAAAAATGGAAGGAAAAGCAATTAACGAAAGAAGAGAGACAGACCACCAGAACACTAATAATGGAGGTTTGTCCTACAGAAAAATTGCCAAGAAAGTCAAAGTGTCAGTGAGTCCTGTTTCTTTCACCATCTAAAGACATTGAGAAGCTGGAGGAAATGCTGACAGGAAGAGGTGTGGCTAAAGCCACAACACCATCAGAAGACAAGTTTGTGAGAGTCAACAGCTTGGTGACAGGAGACTCACAGGACAACAGCTTCAACCACAGCTTAATAGTGATCATAGTCAAGTATCAGTTTCAACTGTGAAGAGAAGACTTCAAGTTGCAGGTCTGATGGGTCCAATTGCAGCAAGAAAGTCATTGGTGAGACTTCAGAATAAGAAAAAGAGGCTTGTCTTGGTCATGAAACACCACCAGTGGACGACTGAAGACTGGAAGAAGGTGTTATGGACTGATGAATCCAAATCTGAAATCTGAATTTTTTTGTACACTGTCGAGTAGGTGACAGGAGGTTTCCTCAGTGTGTGACATCAACTGTCACACACTGAGGAGGAAGTGTGATGGTCTGGGGCTGTTTTGCTGGATCCAGGGTCGGTGACTTTTATAGAGTCAAAGGCAACTGAACCAAAACATCTACCGCAGTATTCTGCAGCTCCATCCAGTACCTCTGGGATGGGCCTAGTTGGTCAGGGGTTCATCCTACAGCAACATAATGACCCAAAACATAAGTCCAAGCTCTGCCAGAACTACCTTAAGAAAAAAGAACAAGATGGTAAGTTTGAAAACATAGAGTGTCCAGCACAGTGTCCAGACTTAAACCCCATGGAGCTGGTTTGGATGAAATGGACAGAAGAGTGAAAACAAAGACACCTACAAGTGTTAGACAGTTATGGGAACTTCTGCAACAGAGTTGGAAGAACTTTATGAATAATATTTGATTTCCATTGTAGAAAGAATGAGTGTGTTCAACTGTTATATCGGCCAAAGGTGGACACTGTGATGAGTCTAAAGTTTAGAATTCATTTTGGTTTCTAAATTGATTCCATGATTTCTTTTTAATTTCAATTGTGTATTTGTTTAATGCTTACATCATACATAATACATTTGTATAAAATAGGCAGGCCTGTATTTATCAAATGCAATAAAATTATACATACGTCTTGAAGTTTGGAGGAAAAAAGTAATTTGCTTCAAGTAACCCAGTCACCAGAAAGCATATGGTCTATCTATATTTTTGCAAACCACTTACAATCTCATTATAATTTGTCATTGAATGATCCACTAGTGGATGGTTTGTTTGTTTGAATGGACGATTTACAAAGTCCAGGACTTTGCCTCCAAACAATAGAGTTTGCATAGTGACTAGTGTAGGTTTGTAGAAGTAGTCACAAAAGCCCTTTAGACTATTTATGTTTTATATATTTCTTATGACTTATTTTTCACCATTTATTACTGTGTTATGCTTCCCCAAAGATATTCAAGTATCCAAAACTAACAATAAAATAGTTACATGTGATTTTCATAACAAGTTAACATGCAAGTATTAAGTACATGATCTTATGAATCATGCAGAAACAGACACCTGAAATAATATTCGTCTGTCATTTGCAGAAATGTACAATAACTTGTATTTTAATGCATTATTCTAAGAGACTTCTAAGACACTATCAGGTAAGTTATTTCCATAACATGAGGGAAAAACATTTGCATGTACAAAGCATGAATGGCCAATCAGAGTTGAGGAATTACCAGTAACCTTCATGATTCTCAAAAGCACAAGAAAGGTTCTTTAAAATGTTAATTTTATTCATGTAAATCCTTAATACCTCCAGTAGTAATTAATGTGAAATTAAAAACTAATACATTAATGAAAAGTGAATAAATAATGTAGATTTGTGCACTACCAGTGCAGGGACTGAAACCACTGACCTTGTGTTCACCAACACCTCCGTCCTGCATCCTTTGCTAACCCTAAAAGTGCAGCCTCTGTACTCAATAAATGCCAGTCAGATGTTATAGCAGCCCTTGGATTAGAGGCAGAGAGGCCCTCTGGTACCAAATAGAAAGTGTTTTTATTATGGAATCTAGTCGTGTCTTTTGGAACAGCTGCGTCTGAATGGTTCAAGTACAAAACATTCATTCAACTAAAAATTCAGTCCATGTTTCCAGAGGACGAACTGAACCAGGCCTACGGTGCAGCTTCTGCTTTGGCATGGATGTTTTTTTTTATTGCACTAATAATCAGAAACGTAGCCAGATCAGAACAAAAACGCTTTGTTTAACCACCTTCACCAGAACAAACTGTCCCACGCTGAAAGAAACTTCATTGTCCTTGAGAATGGTGACATAAACCTTTTTATAATCCATCTGACAGATGAAAATTCATCATGCAAATGCTGCTTGCAGGCAGTTTCTATTTTCAGACTTCCATGTGCATAGTCACACAACTTCAGTTAAGAGACTTTAACTAGTTTATGAGAAATTTGGACTTGGTGATGTTCACAGATTGTGAATCACCTGCTAGAATTTGAGAGCTGCAGGAAAGCACATTGTGATAAAACTTTAGTGTCATTGAAAACACGAGGCTAAATTAACAGCAGTTCATCTACGTATTCTCTTTGGTTTTGTCAATATCATATCATACTAAGCATATCTTTATTTATACTGCGCATTTCATTCCAAATGGCAGCAAATGTGCCCCACTAACTGTGAAGCAACCATATCAGCAACTAATAGTCAAGTTGTACACTGCAAACAACTGAATACAGAACGATTACTTATTATTTACTTTTGCACAAGACAACGGCAACCGACCATTAGTCAGAGTCAGACAAAAATAAAACAAAAAAGTATTAAAAGAAAGATACTCAACAGAAATGAAAAGGATAAAAAGATTAAATAAGTATGGGAAAATCAGGAAATATGGAACCAAACTTAATACTGTATGAATCTGTGCAATTTTCCAGACAACTCTGTTTAAAACAGAGCAACAGTTCATCCAACTACAGTCAAAATGTCAAACATTAGACCAACAAAATGTCTACAACAGTAATGTCACTGGTTATCAGGAAAACTTAAGTCATCAGCACCAAGTATTGGAAACCATTCAGATAAGGGATTTTCTTATGAAATCAAAGCCACAGTGTACTACTAACACACAGCTTTACAAAGTTAAGTAACCAACAAACCTGCCTCTGAACCTTTTCTGACACCACCGGCGGGTGTTTCTTGCCAAGCGAGCGGGAGCTTTTATGGACCTTTTTTTTTATTTATTTTTTTTATCAGGACTAATGTAGATGCATTGTGCCCAGTAACACAGCCTGTGAATGAGCCCAGATTTCCCAGCATCCTCTCTGTTAAGGACATGGCTGACTAATCCACTGCCAAACTTGCCGGCTGAGTGGCTCTGGTTGGGTGGGTGGCCTGGTGGACGGACCCAGACGGATAGATGGATGGATGACGAGACTACGCTTGGCTACCTGCCTCATCACTTCCCATAGACGGACTCTCCCTGATTAGCCATTTTGGCATTTTATCTGTCTGTGTGTCTGTCTGTTTGTCTGTCCGTCCTATCTGGGCCTACATGTGGGTCTGACTGGCAGCACCATTGATTACCTGTGCTCTATATTGATCATGTCAAGTAATTAAAGTGAGGTAGAAAAGCCACCTAACCTAATAATCACCGGTTAAACTTACACATGAAGAATCCTCCCACTCTCCCTTTCCCTGTGTGCATAATTGCTGCGGTTTCCTTGTTTCCACACACAGATAATTAGCAGAATGTGAAGATAAAGGATCTGTAGTGAAACACACCAGCAGGCCTGACACCTCACACACATTCATAAATCATAATAACGCACAGAAGAACACACAGATAACACAAGACCTGACATATGGGACATGAATGGGAAATTATGAGGAGATGTCACAGAAATAACGCACATTGAGTACTGAAGTGTCTCCAGAGGATATGTAGCCTACTGCTGCTGATAGTGGCGTTAATAATGGATAGGCCTACAGTGTAAAGCGGCTGCTTGCAATATGATTAGCCTATGCCAGAGTGGCCTATTTCCCCTGAATGACATGCACAGAAAGGACCTGGCTGTTTGCCCCTCGCCTTATATTAACATTTACTGCTTTTGTATGGCATGCCATAACGGCCTGACGCGCTGTGGCCTATGCTTTGATGCGTAAATCACATTTTAATCTAAGGGAATGTAATGATGTCTAATTAAAGATGCTTCAAACAGAACAGGAGAACCATTCTAGATGCATGCTGTTTATACGAGCTGTTCTTTGTGAGGGGGGGAAAGATGCTGGTGTAGCCTGATGCATGCCTACAGCAAGTAGGTAGTGATGGTATGCTTAATAACCTACAGTCAAGGTGTTTCTTCTTGGGTCCGCTGACTTCATGCGTCGTGGCCTTGCAGACGGCTTTGCTGATGGCAGACCCGGTCATGCTGTGCTGCGCGGCGGCGATCCGGTCCGTCAAAGACTGTCCCGACATGTTACGGAGGAGGAGGAGGAGGTGGTGGTGGTGGTGGTGGTGGAGGATGAGGTGGTGGAGGAGGAGGCAGGCGGAGTGATGGGGGAACTAGTGAGGACGATCAAAATGTCTTTAGCGGCAGGGAGGGTAGTGCCCTCTGAGAGAAACGGCAGCAGCAGAAGGAGGAGGAGGTGGAGGAGAAGGAGGAGGAGGAGGAGGACAGCAGCGTACACCGACGAGGATCCGGTGGGTGAATTCATGCGGCGGCCAAATAAAACATTAGACGGTCACACATCCAGGGAGTATTCAGTCGAAGACATCCGGAGGAAACGTGCGTAAAAAGGATGAAACCTCTCCACAGCGGCCCGCACCGAGAGCAGATCCGTGTAATATTATAAGACAATGTACAGTAAGCTGTAATGTATCCCTGAAATAGCCTCTGCCAAGGGTGAGATGCCGGGACAAGGGCTGGATCCGAAATACCGATAGCAATAATCGAAATAGTACCGGTGATTATTGTCAAATCTATGCGGCATCCCCTATGACTGACGCCTCATTTGTCAGTGACGATATAAAACAGCATTGTCCTTTCTCCTTTTTTCCTCTTCTTCTTCTCCCTCTTCTTCTTCTTCTTCTTCACCCGGTTTCCCCTCTGAATGTACGCAAAGATCCGAGCTCAAACATCCACCACGCACGCACAGCAGCACGCACCGCAACCGAGCGCAGGCTGCAGCCGATCAGATCCTCCTTTTTGTGCGTGTGTGTGTATTCCCAGTTTTCTGTATCTTCTTCTTCTTCTTCTTTTTTTTTTTTTTTTTTTTATTAATGGTGTATTTCTGTGTTGAGGTTGCCGACGGGGCCAATTCTGATTTCCCCTTCTCTCTCACTCTTTTTTTTTTTTTTTTGTCAGTCAAACTTGTGTGTAAAATGGCAGTACATGAATCAGGTGACTGGGAAAGGAGGGCGATTGGGCCAGTTCTCGGGTCCGGGGAGGGTATCTTAAAGCAGAAGACTGCCCCCCGGTTTTGCAAGGCAAAAGGAGGAAGGAAAAAAAGAAAGAATAAAAAGAAGGCATCAGCTGGTTCATCGCCCCAGTGCATATGAGGAGCTTAAAAGAGTGTGATGTGCAAACTCTGATTACCTGACACCCAATAAAATGTGGACACACATGGAGGAAAATCCACGGAATTGAATCAGAATAAAATATGTTTGATTTGTCTGATGCTTGCACCCTCCATTCAGATGACTATTTGTTTTTGTTGAGTGTGCTTCCTATATTAGAGAATGGTAACTGTGAAGAAGCTGTTTATACCATAACAATGAATACAACACATCTCTCACAAACTGTGTGTTGTATTTGATTCACAACAGTCACACTTTTGTCTCTCAATAATATCTAAGGATATATAAATAAAACTCACACACCATACAGTCTCTGAAAAACTTCTAGTAATATCAAGAGACTTTTCTTCCATGTTTAAACTTTAAAGGTCCAGTGTTTTCAGACCTCTGCCTCTCATGTATTTATTCTGTTTTTCTATGATTTTACACCAGTCAGCTTCAGAAAGTATCATCTGACTCTTTGAAAGTCCATATTTTTTGATTTGCTTTGCCTGAGAATGGATAATTTTAATGAAATGTTTAAAAAAGATGTGAATTCTGATATAACCTCAAGTTACTTTTTCTCTAAAAAGTCAGTATTTTCATGTTTCAAATGATTTTTTTTTTGTTCACATAAGCAACATAAATCAGTTTATTCTAATAATATTGTTGTTATTTTTCACTGCGGTTAATTGTATGTGTTAACTGACCGTGCACGTGTGATCAAAAAGTTACAGTATTTGCAGAAATACAAATGAAACAAAGGTCCACATAAGACAAAAAGCAGATAAACTCCAGTCTATCTGACGTTATAAAGCACATTGATATGATTAGGTTCAGCAGTTATTTTACCCTAAAGCATATGTTTGGTTCTAGGTTTAGAGGGTTAACACAGTCACACAGTTTTTAAACAAATACCCTAAAATATATGTTTTAGCACCGTCTTTTATTATGTGTGTTATAGTTGTTGACAAATTCATAGATGATTACTCACATACTGTTGCCCATAAAGTTGAAATAAAATATTTTTCAGATTCATCTCATAAAATTATTGTGATGATGTGATTTATTTTTGATGGATAAAGTGTAAGTGGGACTCAGTATATAACCATTGCACTAGGTCAAAGTTGATCACTGATATGTATAAGTAGGAATAAAAAGAGCAATGTGTCTGAAAATGAAATTATCATAAATTTGTCAACACTGTATTACGTAACTACAAGCTGCAGTGTAGCTATAATAACACAACAACTATAAACTGTATATTTTCATTGTGTTCCTCTGTCCATCCTGCTGTCTGGACTGAAAATAGAATAGAATAATCTGCCCAAGGAAATCATGTTGTCTGAGTCAGCATCAATATGCTTTATTTTTCATTTGTTGATGTTATTGCTTTTGTACCAGTTGTCAGTGTCCTTTGTAAAATAGTTTGAATTATGTTTAAAATATGCTCTACAAATAAAAAATAATGATGATGATGATGATTGATAGCATTAGCAATCTGGATATGGTTATGCAGTTCTCTGAACATTAAATAGAATTACTGAAAATAAATTGTATTTCTACTTTTAAAGATAAACCGGTGAATTATTTGCCTAAATTACAGTATGTAAAGCCCTAACAAAAGTTTAAAAAACAACAACATACAGGTTGTTTTGATATTTGATCAGTAACTCCATGCATGTGTTTTTCGTCATTTTTAAGACATTCACATTATATTACTTTTATATATACACATTATCACAGAGATGCCCTATATATATATATGTGTGTGTGTGTGTGTGTGTGTGTGTGTGTGTCATATGTCATACACCCTAACATAAGAACTATATTAATGAGCAGAATTTTTCTTGTCCAACTGCAAATCACATTTAAGTGCTGCATTAAAAAATAAATGTGTAAAATGTAAAATATCTTTGACCTGTATGGCAGTGAAATTTACATGTAATATATAAATAAGTAAATATATATGTGTGTGTGTGTGTGTGTGTGTGTGTGTGTGTGTGTGTGTGTGTGTGTGTGTGTGTGTGTGTGTATGTACTTACCACTTACCATTAACTTTACCCTCTACTGTTCATGAAATTTTATCATATTCATCCTTGAAACAAGTCTTATACAACAATACAGGGTCAGAATGTGTTACAGCCTGAATGTCAGGGATGAATATGTACTGTCCACAGTGAAATACAAGTTAAATTAAAATTTTAACATCATTGCTTTTGATTTTGAATATATGATTGCAGTATCTGTGAAAGCATTGAAAGCCGGACCAAAGGTTAAGGCTGGCGTCCAAAGCCTTAAAAGACATGATATACCCATACAGTGCAAAGGAACAATGGTGAAGACATACAGTACACAGCACCACAGACACAGTTTATTACATGTAGTCTGACCTACAGAGAATACACTTACAAATGTATTGAATTACAAGGCCATGTTATACATCAAAGGGTATGAAGAGAAATATAAAGCAGACGAAAACATGGAATATCAAATAAAGCTCCAGGCAGGATCACCAAAGACCACAATACAGCCATCACTGTTACAGAAGAGAGGAGCATATAACGTTTTTAAGTGGTGAAGCACATATTGCAGCAAAATTAAATAAAATGCTTTAAACCAAAGAGCCAGTAGTTGGAGAGAGAGCTACATTTGTTCACAAAACTATTAGTATTTAAAGATTGATTTTTATTTTTTTTGTTTTGTTTCAGACATAATGAACGCACTAAAACCTAGTTACAGTTAATGGTTAAAACCTGTACATATGGACTAAAAATAAAGATGAAATTTGTGAATGAAGAACCTATTAAAGTGCAAAGAAAAATATGAGCAGAGATGTTCAAGTGAAGTGCTGGAAGAAAGGCAGACATTGCAGAATGGTTTACTACTCTATTCCTAATTAAAGAATCTCTCAGTTCACTAATAGCCATTAGCTTTTATCAACTGATTGAATTGTCCATTTAATGGACAAATCTGTTTAATTGCTTCTCCTCCATTATCTCTACAGCGTTTATGTTTATTTTTGATGGCAAAGGAATCTGGTGTGTTTTCCTCAGTCGTTTCCATAAACACATTTCAGAGCTGATACATGTTGATGTTCCACTGTGGAAACTGTTTTATCACATATTAACAGTAAAGACTATCGGCCTTTACATTAATGGAGTAGAATAACATAGTAAACCACTTTACAGAAGAAAAAGTAAACCACTTTACAGAAGAAAAAGGATCAATTGTGTATATTTTAATAGATGGATAGTGCAAAAAAAACAAAAAAAAAATTTTTTCATTAGCTAAGGCCTTACATACATGTATTTAAAACTGGTGGACTCTAAAAAGATGAACACACAACATGATTTAGCGTTCTGTAATGGCACTGATTTCATTAAACTAATTCTGAAGATGGTGGGGAGAAAGTAGGGCAGTTCAGACTCAATATGTTATCTTTTAGAATGTGGAAGAACTCATTCTCTTACTGAAGCACCAGATCCTAGATAATAATATTAACAATAATAGATTTTACATATTTAGGTGCCCAGACAAACATATGAATGTAATCCTGTATTTGGAGCTAAGTTACATCCAAAACCTGAATACGAAGAGGTAATTTGTTAAATCTGTGTGGCTGAGTCACATTCAGGTGTGGAAAATGCAGACACTGTTCAATATAGAACCAAGAGTTTCAAATTAATAATTATGGCCAAACAGCCAAAATCCATCTCTGCTGTTACTGAACAAAACACAGTCTTTATCCAAACAAACGACTGAAGATGTTGATGCGATTCTCACAAACAAAAACAGATGACTCATCCAGGCAGCCTCAGGCCACATATAATAACTATAATTTCAACAATTTAAAACATTTCTTGTTAAGCTCGAGATTTTTGAAGAGGTTTTTGGGAGAAAACATTAATTAAATTTCATCAAAACCAAGTGCTGTGCATGACATTCACTGTGAACATTTCACAAAGATTTCTAGTTTGCATTTTTAATTAATGACTGTGGAATAAGATGGGGGGGGGGGGGGGGGTGATCAGAAATAGTCCCTGAGCTAAAAATATCTCTACAGCCACAGCTCTGCACTTCCTGTCTGTCTCTGACTGGTCACCATTTCACGCATGATGAGCAGTTGAGGGGATCTTTGGTGGTGTTTCCGTATCCAGAGAGGACCAGAGAGCTGGGGTCTCGTTCTAACACTGGACTGTCCTCGTTGTTCAGGATGTGCTCCACTAAGCAGCGTGCTGCCTCTTCAATGTTTGTGTTCTCCTGTGGGACAAAACACAAGTACACACCTGTGAATTAATCATGTGTTTTTATTGTGTCTATAAGGTTCTGGACGAGCAAAAATGAAACGCGTGCCAGAGGGTGAAGGCTTCGTCTCACCTTCTTGCCTCCATCAGTCTTTTAGTTTCATTCCATATGATATAATTCAAGGACAGTAGGATAAAACACACATGTTGTCTGCAGTGAATGATGTGACGTTCAGTAATATCTGTGCACTGTCATGTTTAAAAATTGGATATTTATAATAACTTTTGTCTGGATCTATCTGACCTTGTCGGCTGAACTGTCTTCTGACTAACCATCTCTGACTTGCACCTTGGTGTGTAACTCATTAGACAGTCAGTGAGGCTTTGAAAACAGAAAAACACACACAGCTATTTCACACCAGGCTGCAGATATTCCTCTATTTGTCTCTTGATGTTGGCAGCAAATGACTGTGTAGCTGTAAGTGTCTGCACTCAAAGCTCTATTGAAATCTTCAGAAGTACTTATTCTAACATTGACACACATTATCATAGCACTGCATGCGTTTGAGTTCATCCACTGTACATTCAGTCAGACAATCAGACTGAAATGAAGTCCTTACAGGTCCTGTTTTCATTCCCCAAACTACTGTAACCACCTTATTGTGATAAACCTCCACCTTTCAAGTCACAGTTCACTTCCACGTCTGCCAAGAGGGCTGTGATACACGGAGAGACTGATGTAACAAAATTCATTTGGATAAATAAAAACAGGATTAGTTGTCTGATATCATGTTAGAAACCAGAATATTAAAGTAATAAACACCTAATTCAATCAATATGAAACTGACCACCAAACCAACCATAAAAATCAGAAGTGTGAGCAATTCTGTTCATGTTTATTGTTCTTGAAGTGAGTAATTCCAGCTGAGAATAATAATTCTATCTGCACTTAACAATTGGTGCCTACCTTAAATAGTATTATAAGGAATTTAAGGGGGGTTTAAAGGGTTTTTATCAAGGGGTTTAATCAGTGAGTTTTTTGTTAAATGAAAGTTATCATTATATTGACATGAATCCAGTGAGAAACAGACACAGAAACCATTATTTTCATAGTGGATCTAAAACTGTATCCAAAATGTCACTATGTCATTATCTCATCCTCTTACACATTTTTTGTGAAATTTTGTAAGAAGTACCAAAAAAATCCTTGACTTATGGACAAAACTGTTTCTCTGGCTGCAGTGACCTTTGACCTTTGACCAAGGCCAAGGTTTGTCCCAAATTTAGAGCCATTCCCTCAAACAGATTATGATCATTAAATCAAGTAGTCACACAAGGAAGACAAGGAAAAAATGTTCACATATTATGCAAACACATGATCCTTCTTCTTATGTTTGACACATCTGCGTATTTTGCTACATTAGACAGGACATTTATTGGACATTAGTTGTCTCCTTCACTTCCTGTCTGTAGTTCAGTTAACATTGAAATCCTCAGACATACCCACAGAACAACAGAGTTCTATCAAGTCACATTACTTTTCAAAGTGATTCGTTTGTTCAAAAGGGCAGATAATCAAACTAACTGCCTCGTGTCCTTATCTCCTTTGTCTCGTACCTTCGCAGATGTCTCAAACCAGCCGACAAAGCCGTTCTCCCTGCAGAAGGTGTCAAGTTTGGGCATCTGTGAAGACAGCTGGTCGGACTTATTGGCCACGAGTACAGCTGGGACCGGCCTCCCATGGTTCAGAGTCACCTTAAGGAGACAAAAGAGAATTAACTTCAGAGGCTATTTAAAGAAACCACTGTATGTGTCCTTATAATGTCTGCGTTAATAAAGCGGGCAGTGGGATGGGCTCAGGATTGCATCAGTTGGTTTCCCTGAGCCGTGACCTCCAGCTCACTCTGAGGAGGTTTACAGACAAGTGTGAAGGGATGGGATGAAACTTAACACCTCTGAGTCTGAGGCCATGGTTCTCAGATAGAAACTACTCTGTTTTTTGCTTCAAGTGGGGGTAATTTATGTATCTGAGGGTCTTATTCTGAAGAGGGAGGAGTTTTACAAGTAGACAGATGCAGTATTTGTCGTGATGTGGATGGTGGATGGTTTGTTGTGATGAATCTAGGCTTTTTGGGACCAGACCATGGATCAAAGGGAGGGGTTGGGGACAGCAGATGGATGGGCTAATGCTGAATGTTAGCTTAATGATGGTAAATCAGTAAAATTCATTCATTCATTTTCCTCGTGTAACGTTTTACATCTACACTCTGTCAAGTTAAAAAAAAAAAATGTTTCGCAAGCAAATCAGGTATGTCACACACAAAGGAGCTGATTTACTAAAAAAATTTTTTTAAAGAAGCAAATAACGGGCATGTCACTGCTGATCAACGAACACTGCGTGCGCAAATAAATCTTGGAGACCGCCAGATTGAAATGAGGAATCTGCGTGTGATACTGGTTGTCGTCATGGAGACAGTATGGTGGAAAAACTGCTCTAGGATACCCCAGTACTCATAAATATGAAGTTGCTCTTTTTCCACACAGAGGGGTGAAATCTCTCTGTTGTTGTTTATCACTGAAGTGCGTTATTAGTCAAATAAATATATTCTCTCTGTTTGTCGCTCACTTTTAAGTCTGCGGGCGTGAGAGAAAACCCTCCACATCAGTGCTGTTCATGTGTGTGTGTGTGTGTGTGTGTTGTGCAGTGCTAGAAGCCATACCGCTCAGGAGGGAGAGAGAGAGAGACGTTTCAGAAGTCGGTCGTGGCCTAATGGTGATGTGCCACTGGTGAAACCGAGTGGGGGGGCAGGCCCACAAAGTGGCAGGGCCATATGTCTCAAATTTATTTTTTTCTTCCATCATTCCCAAAAGGTTGATGTGTTCAGAACAGATTGCTTCTCTGTGTTTGGTTGTGTCTGTGCCGCCTCCTCGCCACAACAACTGTAGACAGTTTTGTGTGAAGCTGTTCCATTTAAAACCTGCCTTTGAGACGCGATAAATATAGACGCAAAATCATCCAGCACACTCAGTTTCATGTTTGGTCTATCACATTGCGTGCGCTAAATAAATACTTGCATTTACTCCTTCCGATAATTTTGCGCATTCTGGCAAAAATGCCCATATTACATATTCAAACAAGGCAGACACGCTAAATGGGTTGCACAAGTTATTTTGTCCATCAGTGTGTCCTTTTAGTAGATATGCTTCAATGTGTTTTTGTGTATGCCTTCAAGTTTGCACACATTTTTACAAGTGCAAACCTTTAGTGAATCAGGCCCAAGGTTTTTTCAGACCACCAGAACCTTTATTACAGGGTCCAAAAAATTAACGGGACTGGAATCACCCCTGTAAAAAGAACTTACAAAGTGTTTCTGTACAAAAATTCAGTGAAAGTCTAACAAAGCCAGGCCTTTCTGGAGCCAACATCTAGTGGTCTTCAGTGGTATAACACTTTCAGATGTGTCTGCATTGGTTTTACTTTGGCCACATCCTGCTACTTGGAAATCAGGAACTCAGAGTGCAGCGCTGCTCCTCCACATCCAGAGGATCTAAATGTGTTATTTCATGTATCTGGTGAGGACCCCTCCCTGTTAATATGGTTAAAGGAGTGATATTTTGCTTTTTTTAAATAGAATTATGCATTTTCAAACATTTCCCTGTGGTTTACATAAACTGTAAATGCTCTGTTTGGGTCTGAATTCTTCATTAATCCAACTCCACAGGTCCATCTACAACATTATAGTAATGACACAAGAAAGGTCATTTTGAGTGCTGGCCCTTTAAATGCAAATGAGGTACTTCAGGCCCCACCCCCTCCAGGTTGTTGGCTGTGTTGCTCTGTCTTGTTCCTTCATACAACCAAGAACTGAACATTGTATTTAATCAGCTTGAAGTTTGGATATATTTTCAGTTTTTACTACAACCACTGCCGCTGATGAACAATTATGTCATATTTGGAGAAATATTTATCAGAAGTCTTGACCTTATATGTGCAAATTTTGTTACATAGCTAGTTATAAAATGTAACAAATTAAGCAGGAATTAAAACAGGTTGTAGAAATCCACTAGATTTTTGCCAGAATGAATATAAAGATAGTTTTGCAGCACTTGGAGGATTCAAATTCAGACTTTAGGAACTATTAGGGTCCAAATACACAAATAAATGAACCAAAGATTAATAAAAGTGGGTTTAGATAAATATGAGCCCTTTAAAATATATCCAAATAGGAGTAGGCGAGGGGGTTATACCTGCTTATTCTGCTGCTCCCCCAGACCCAGATAAATGTGTCACCTTAGCGATGAATCCACTGAGATTAATTATTCACCTGTGCGGCTCTACAGTGTCATTTTGTTTGACAAGTTACAAACATCATGTTTAGTTGAACAAGAAAACTATATTCAGAGAAAAAAAAAACTCTAAAATCACCAGAACGGACTGAAAATATCAGAATGAACCAAACAGACACTGGGTCCACTGAGGGCATTGCCCACTTTAGCAGTTATTGTAGATCAGAGTGAGAGCAGAGTTGACCAATCTAACGTCACCACTAGATGTCAGTAAATATCAGACATTGAACCTTTATGATCACGATTTGAGGAGAGTAATGGGACTTCATAGAACTCTGGAATAAATGAGAATAATCCTCTGCTAAATAAACTGGGGCAGCCGAGGCCTAGAAGGTTGGAGAAGTTGCTTTTATAACTAAAGGTTAATTAGTTGATGGCTGTTGTGCCCTTGAGCAAGGCACTTGACCTCCCATTTGTGTCTGACATGTCAGTCCATTGCTCCTAGTCTGCGTGTGTGTGTGTGTTGTACGTAAAATATATTCTGACATTCTAAAGCTACTATAAATAATTACTAAATTATTCAGCATTGTAAACACATAGAGTGATAATATGTTCCTAACTGTCCAAAACTTAGTTCCTTCAGATTTCCATGGTAAAAAAAAATAATCCTCTGTGAACAAAGTCTGCAGCAGGTCTCTGTATAAAGCGACTAAAGCCTGCAACAGCAAAAATAAATGCACAAGTGTCCAAATAACATCATTGATTTCTGATTTCAGAATGTTCTTTCAGCAGTAGATTGACTGTAAATGTCATTCTGATGCGTACAAATAGAGGGAACTGTTGTAGCTGGAAATCTGAACGAACCTTAAACAGAAAATCAAAGTTATTATTATTTATTTATTTACTTTTTTTTTTTAATGTATTGTGTAGCAGAGACTAAAGGACTAACAACATGTACTTCTGACCTTGGAGTCCAGGTCGTCCTTCCACTTTAACACGGCATCGAACGTGGAGGCTCTGGTCACATCAAACACCACCAGGGCTCCCACCGCCTCCCTGTAATAGACCCGGGTCATGTTCCCATAGCGCTCCTGTCCTGGGATCCATGGACACCCATCAGTCACACATGTAGAGGTATACCAAGGCATGGAAAGGCAATTTAGAAATCCATTAAATTAAATCAACTCACAGTTTGTGCTTATTAGCAACAAAAATAAGGATGAGTGTGTGACTGTGTGTGCGTTTAATCTACAGTAACTGCCATCATGTGACTGATAATATGAGCATGGGATCACTGGAGTCACAGCCAGGCACAAGATCTACATTCCTCGCTCAGGCTTCAACTGACAGGGAGGAACCGGGTATGAGGAGGAAAAAAACTCATCACTTTATAAATCATAAATAAGATATAAATGAGTTTTGTGAATGAACTTCAACCTTTCAGCCTTTTGTCATCATGTTAGCATATTTACTGACATTTTACATATATTATTTTGCATGATCAGGATTTTTTTTAAACTGATGTCTACTGTTGGATGTTTATTTATTTATTTATTTATTTTACTGATTGTTTTACATGCTTTTGCTACACACGTTTAATCATCTGTATGTGCTGTATATATACACATATATGGCTTAGATGACAAACCAGTGGACTGACTTTGACTAATCAGCTATAAATAATGTGTTTTTGTGCATTTATGTCCAGGAGTCAGTCTTAAAGTAGCTTAAAATACTGCAAATGTGAACAATTTTATAGTACAGACAGTTTTCCCATAGTTTTAAATGAATAGATAATAGATAGATTCTGCTCTCAGCATTATATTATAATGTTATTTTCAGTAGTAAAATAAAATAAAATGAAATAAAATAAAATATCTTTTGTTTCCTTACACTCCATAAACTAATTGCATGCCCTGCTTTACATGTCACCTGACACCTGCATGGACAGTGTGGACAGACCTGCTATGTCCCACAGCTGGAGCCGGATCACCGTGTCGTGGTCCCACTGCAGAACCTTCAGGGCGAAGTCCACCCCGATGGTGGCTCGGTAATGTTGGGAGAAGATCTGATGGACGTATCGCTTGATGATGGATGTTTTTCCAACCCCCAAGTCTCCAATGACCAGGACCTTGAACAACAGCTCCTGCTGCATGGCTGCAGCTCTGCACGACCAGAACCCAGACACCAGTGGACCAGCTACTGTGGACACCACTATGAAAGGGGAGAGGATGTGTAAAGTCTCCCAAATTTCTTAAAACCTGTTTTTTCAGGCTCATCTAAGATTATAGAAAAACTTTAAAATAGGTAGGCTATCTACTTGTACTCCAAAAAAAAAGTCATTAAAACAATCCAGGAATAAATGCGAATAAACTGTATATATAATGTAAAATCATGGGGATATCCTGCCTGTTCTCTACTGTTAACTCATCTTGAATCTACTAACAGACAGTGGGAACCAATTCACTTCACTGTCAACCCTCAACTCCCCCTGTCTGCCACTAACATATGGTGCATTCAAGTGCACCTCGGAAATTTTCAGAATGCAGCAACCAAGCGGTAATGACCTCAGCTATAAAGTGAAGTCAATGCAGAAACATCATTAAGTTGTAATATTAACTAAAGCTGATGAGTTTAGATCCCAAAACCCACAGCTCCCATAGACGAACACTGAACCTGAACGTCTCTTTAAAAATACTGCAACAAAAGAAATGCTACTCTTTCTTTCTTTTTTTTAATCTTTTTCATTTCATGTTGATATGACCTACATTTTGTTACATCTGGTAGCAACTTTTACTTTTTTTTGTCACTTCCACTTTGTTTTAACTTACACCTAATTTTGATTTCTTTTGTCTTATACATCTTTTTTTTTTCTTGCTCCATCCCCTGTGTGTCCTCTGCATTTCATATGGGCCAACATTTATATACTCCAGAGAACTCCCCTCTATCACTTTTGTGTCCAAATCAGAAACTTAAAAAAAGACAGCGTAATAAAATGGCAACCAGATCAGCAAATATACACACTCCCATATACAAAATACACTAAGAGTATACAATATTTTCACATTTTTCTTCCATTAATCAAATTTCAGGTGGATGCTCAGAAGTCTGCCTCATCAGGCTTTGATTGACAGGTCTGTGTGACAGCTCACTCACCCAGTGAATCAAACTTACATGTCTGTATATTATAATAAAACAAATTAATAAAAATTATATAAAAATCTAACTTTTTTTTTTACTTCCACTATAGTTGTGGTTAAAAGACTCCATTTACAAAACAGGTCCTGGGTTTGATTCTGACACTGACTGGCAGGTGGGGGCTCGAGGGGGCCCCTGGGGTCCCATAGCTTCACTCATTTTATCCAAATACAATCACTTCCACATTAAAAATCCAACATTTTGATGGCCAAATTGAAATCTACTGACTTCACACTGCCTTTGAATATTTGTATAAGTACAAAAAAAAAAACCTCTTAATCCATGAAGACCAAAACATCAGCTAAATTTAATTAAATCATCTACTGATCTAAACTGTTTAATATATGTTGATCCACTAATCCTGTTGATCCATATCAATATATGACGTAAAATGCAGGTTGTTATCTGTTCATTGGTCATTAAATATGACCCATTTGGACATTCAGAGGCTCTGTCGTTTCCATGGAAACACAGTCATCATCTACAACATTAATCACCAATAAAACCCATGGAGTTTGATAAATGACGCTCTTGTTTTATGATTTTAATGATAGATTTGCTGAAAAAGTCACTCAACAACCTTCAACTTTCATTCGAGCTTTTACAAACATTTATAAGATCACTGAATTTTTTAAAAAAAAGCAAAACACATTATTTTCACTGAAAATATGCAAATTACAGACAATACTATGTAAGAGAGAGAGAGAGAGAGAGAGAGAGAGAGAGAGAGAGAGAGAGAGAAATCCAGTAAGAGCTGACGGCTGCAGTTTATGTATTTTTGGTCAAGGAACAGTCTAGTGGCAAGTGGATAGAACCTGTATTTTTGGAAATATTCATTAATATTCATTATTCATTTTGGAATACAACAGGCTTTCAATCATGTTGCTATACTCAGAACACTTTGCCGATGACTGTTGGACAAATTTGGTACAGCATGCACGGATACACAACAGTATAGAACCTGCTACATCTAGAACCTGTGGTACAGGTCAACACTCTAGTTATAATAAATGGTGCTAAATCATTTCATAAAGGTTAAATATAGAGGAAAAATCATTTGGAGGCAAACATAAAAGTAGCCCTGGGTCTTCATGGGTTAATCTGTATTTATGTATTGGATTCCACCTCCATCTGTTCCCATCATCCTCTCATCCTCTGTGTCAGGTTAAGATTGCTGAAGTCAGAATGATAAATGTATATACAGTACTAGCACAATTATAATAATGAGGAACGACTTAAGTTTACTGACTATACAACTCCTCATTATTCATGTATGAATGACTCAGTGTTTCCAGATTTAATCACTGCTGTTCAGATCAGAAATGGTCAGTGACCCATTCTGAACATTACGGCAGAAAATACCACTTGTTTACTAAAATTTTTTTTTGTGTTTATTTTATGTTCATTCGTGTGTGTTCAGCATAAAGGCAGAATTGTTTCATTTTTTCTGGCCCAAGGACCAGCGCACCCTCAGGCTGATTCAACCCTTTCACCCCCACTGGAAACTATGACTACAGCTTGGCCTTGTCCGCTACCATCGTCATGTAGAAGTGGTGTATAAACATCAGATTCCACATCTATCAAAAGCATTCATAAGTGGGTATTTCTTTTAGAATTTGTGTTTCAAACAGTTAGTAGTCTTTCTATAATGGCATGAAATAATAAGCTTCAAGAACATCTTCTACACTGAGATAAGTGGAAGAAGAATTCAGACCTTGTACTTCAATAAAATTAAATTAAAAATAAAATAAAATAAATAAAATTCTGCATTTATAAATCTGACTAAAGTGTCTAACTCATCCACTGGTTTCCACTCCAAAGGAAGGACATCTGATGTAAAACCTCTGTTAAATGAACTGTCCAAATCACAAACTGGACAAAGTCAGATGAAGGCAGATAGTTTGGCTTTGGCGACCCCTGGAGGAAGCAGCTGTAAGTAGTAGCAACAATGAGTTAAAGTGTGTAACTGTTTTCAGCTAAATGAACTTAAAGTATGAAAAGTGGAAGTCATTATACAGTAAAAAGGTCCATTTCATTTTATTATTATATATGATGTTCATATTGTTGCTAAATTCATGTGTTTGTTGTATTTCACTGCTGTAGATGTCTATAGTTGGGTCATTTGAACTACTTAATAGAATAGAATAGAATAGAATACTTTATACTTTATTTACCCCACCCTGGGGAAATTTTACAGTTACAGCATTGTAGTAGTAAAGTGAAGTAAATTCTATATAAATAAGAAGACAGTA
>JAPSES010000044.1:9247538-9278791 GCA_029822895.1 Maxillicosta whitleyi | reverse complement strand
GGGTGGTACGTTCACTGGAGGAGAACTCAACTAACTAAATGAAAGCTCAGTAGTAACTATATTAATATCTGTAACCATTTCCATTTTCTAACTCATCAAATATCAAATATCTCAAAGCTGAACAAACTATTACAAGGAAGCTAAATATATCATTTGAAATTAATCTGACGAGTAGTCTTATGAGGGACGATGTTTGAAGATATTGATAAAGACAATGATGATAACGACCCCACAGTGCCTTCACAATAATCAGCCGTTGAGATAAAAACCAATATGGGAACATCATCAAGTTGCATCTTGATCAAATCAAATGCAAAAACTGACAGATTCAACAGCCAGTCTGTAAATTTTCAGTGACCCTAATAATTTATCTGTGCACAGATTATTTTACAACTGTCATGCTTTCATCTGTCTTTATTGGTACAAATTAATCAGTGAGAGCAATAAATATGATTACTAGTGTAAAAAGCAGTGATTACCTGAGGATAAGGACACAGATGGCCACTAAAGAGTATGCCAACAGGGTTCCAATAGACATGAGGTCAACCAGAGCTCCAAGATCGAAAAGGAATGCCATCAGAGCTAGAGGGAGAAAACAACACATTTAAACTCAATTAAGAGATGAAGCAGGAGGCAAAGCAGTGACCTTTGCAATCTGTACAGTATCTTGTGGCTCATCAGGGAGGTGACTGAATGAGACAGGAAGCATGTGGTGATAAGAATAAAGCACAGAGACAAATAGTCAAGAGTAAAAGATCACCTGCAACAATGCCTGAGACAATGGTGGCCAGGAGAGGAGTCTTGGTGCGAGTGTTCATCCTGGACAGAGCACGGAACAGCAGTCCGTCCTCTGCCATGGCGTAGATCACACGGGGCATGGGGAACATTGAACCCAGGAGACTGAGGGAATATGAAGAGTTAGAACAGGGTTGAAGATTGTGCTGTGACAATGACAACGAACAGTAATGCGTTTCCTGTTCTTCACCTGGTGGACAGAGCGCAGAGAGATCCTACAGCCACGATGTATTTGGCTGGAGCCCAGCCGACGTAGGTGAAGGCCTCAGGCAGAGGGCTCTGGGTGTTCAGCTGGTAGTACGGCATCATCAGGGTCAGGGCAGCAGACACACCGAAGTAGGCGAAAAAACAGATCAACAGCGAGGCCACGATGCCAACAGGGATGGAACGCATGGGGTTCTTTGCTTCTTCACCTGAGAACGGCCACAACAAAAACAAGTATGAGAGTGTTTACATTTTGAGGTCAGCAGAAAGGATTCCATAACTCCAGCATATAAATAAAGGCACCAGCTCCACAACGGTGACATTCTCAGTAGTAGTTTCACTCACACATTTTTTTGACCACCTGAAGAGGAATCATTGAATTCCTGTGTTTACATTTAATAACCAAGGTACATATTTACATTTTCTCTGTATGAACAAATAAAAGTATAGTAAATATTCCTAAATTGTGATACACACAAAAGATAATCAAGTAGTTCCTAAATAAACAAATTGGATAAACCTCTGCAAACAGAAGCACACCCAAGATCCTAGAAGTATCCGACACGTACAAAAGAAAAATATGCTCATGAACAATCTACACAGCCTGCAATGACGTTTTACTTAAATTCTCCTTTATGCTGATTTTAATCAAACAGCTGAAGCAACTCACTTGTTGTGGCGATGCAATCAAAACCCACAAAGGCGTAGAAGCAGGTGGCAGCACCAGACAGGACTCTAGTGAAGCCAAAAGGAGCAAAGCCACCTACACCAAATTCCTTCGCAATACTGAGTGGCAGAAGAGGAAACATTTCACTGGTGAGCGTGGCAATCAAACACAGTTTCATCAGTTAAAAGTGTGACTGTCACTTGCTGACAGACAGGTAGCAAATACTGACTTGGATGCTTCACTGCTGTTTGTTTGGTTGGCATGCTTGAAGCTCAGGTAGTCTTCCTCTGTGAGGTTCCAGTTTGTTGTGTCACCCTTAACGAAGCCAGATATGATGACGAACCCCAGAACCACCAGATTAATGCCTGTGAAGATCTTATTCACCAGCGCTGACTCACTCACACCAAAGGCCAAAAGTCCTGCAGGGAAGATAAGAAAAAAAAAGATATGAGAAAAGGACCTACTAATGACAAAAATCAGCACCAATAACAACATGATCTGTATGTGGGTGGATGTGTTCATACTGCATCACTCTGAACAAATCAACAGCCAGTGACATTCACCATTTCACTCCAGCATTACCACATTACACTGTTACGCAATGTTTAATGCAATGTGAATAATAGCTATGTTTACACCGAATGGAATAATTCACAAATCTAAAATAAACTGCCTTTTCTGTACATAGCTTTGTTCTATTTTACACTTGTAACATGCTTGTATTTCTCACACTGTTTTTACCACCTGTTTCCCAGTTCCTTGTTAAGCTTCCCTTAAAGTCTTTATAGTCTTACTTATTGAATGTCCCATTTTATTTTTCTTCTCAAGTATCAAACCCTTCACAGCTATATTATAAATGAGGGTCCTACATCAGTGTCATCCAAAACTAAATAAGGGTTGGCTAAAAAGGTTGCATGGAAAATGTTTCCCCCCCTTTCTTACCGGTGAGCAACAGGACCAAGATGAGAGCAAACAAGTCAGGGTACTCTGCTAGCACTTGTCCTGGCACCTTCATTGCCATGGACTGTTTAAAGAACACTGAGATTTTCTGTTCAACAAGGTTGTCAAAGGTGGAGCTCCATGCTCTCGCCACACTGGCCGTACCTTAAAATACAGAGGACAAAGGTAAGACGACACTGTGGTAAGTGGACACCATTAGTTTTCATTGTTTGGACAATTAGATGACAAATAGCCATCCCTCATGAGCTTACCTATCACATATGAAAGAATGAGGTTCCACCCAGTGATGAATGCCCAGATCTCTCCGACTGTTACATAACTGTAAAGGTAGGCAGAGCCCGTCTTTGGGACACGGGCACCAAATTCAGCATAGCACAGTCCAGCCAACATGGACGACAGTGCAGCAATAAGGAAGCAGAGGACAATAGCAGGGCCCGCCTTCTCTCGGGCGACCTCGCCCGCGAGGACATAGACACCGGCACCAAGTGTTGCACCCACACCCAAGGCGATGAGGTCCAGGGTGGACAGGCAGCGGGCAAACTGGGTCTCTTCATTGGAGAAGTCCAATGCTCTGCGACGCAGGAGCATTTTGCCAAACGTGGACAGCTTGCTGGCCATATTTGCTGTGACTGTGTGGGAGCTGTACCAGGCTATGTGTTTTAAATCGTTCTAGTGTGGGTGTGTGATTGACACAGCTTAGACGGAACACGTGTGATTGGACTGCAAGAAGAAGCACTTTGGGCAGATGGTGTAGGTAAACTAAATACTAGTTTATTATTGGTCATTAAGTGTGGGTGTGCTCACTTAGGCAACAGTCACTTCAGCAGGCAGGGCAAGACAGGAAGTGGCAGGTCTGTGGTAGCAGCAGCAGATTATGTATGACCTGTGAAGAAATGACAAAACAAGAGCTCAAAACAGGGAACATTTCTGTAACTGCCGAAGTTCACACTTATTACAGCTCTTTATAGCAGGATTACAGCACTGACTCTGTTCAACAACAAAACATTTCCTTGAAAAAAAGTGTTCAAATGTCAGGGAGACATCAGTCGAGTTTTCAAAATCACAGAAAATTTCAACTCAGAGACACAGTGAGCACAACCAAATATGACTTGCTAGCAAAAGTTGTTTATTTGGTTAATTTGCACTGACGGATATCACATAGTGTTTCAGCAGATTTGAAGATGCATTTCATGTGAACACCAAGGGAAACCTTCTTAGAATATATCAAATAATCTGTCAGTCAGCAGGTTTGGAGACAATAAAAAAGAACATTTCACTACATGAGCACTCGTCTAAATACCAGTTATGCAACTTCCAGGAATTCATACCTCCACCTCTTACACCCTAACACACCATGAGACGCAATGATGCAATGAAGACATAAGAACACCCAGTACCTTCAAACCATACATAAATATACATGTTAATTTTGTCTCATCAAGCAAACATGCCATACAGCACATCCCTATTTAAATAAACACCCGCCCAGCTCCTTACCACACTTCTTACTGTAGAAAGGGCACTTAAGGTGTGTTGAGTGTGTGTTTTTTTAAGACAGAAGCCAACAGCGAGAAGCCTGGGAACGCCGATGGCTGTGAGTAATGATATGGTTTGAATTCTGCAAGCTAATATCAACAACAAAAGACAGTGAGAACTGTATGTTTGATAAGATGAAGCAGCTGCACCGAGAACACTGATATAAACGAACTTGTACCCCAAATCATGATTCAGCATAAAAAATATCGAATCTCAGGTTGACAGTATCTATGTGTAGATTTGTACACGTTTGTCTATCCTAACAAAGTATCAGTGGCTCTTTCTGAGACTGTCACTTTGCTCCTTTAAAGTAGTTGACAGAGGGAGGACAAACTTATCCTTTTGAATTAAATAGATACAATTAGTTTCAACCATAAAATATTACTTAAAAATAAAAGTAGTTGTAGTGGTGCTCCAATTTTTAAGTTTTTAAGGGTCGGTAACCCATGGCTCTGGAGCTTCATGCAGCTCTTTTATCCCTCTGCTGCAGCTCCCTATGGTTTTGGGTACATGAATAAGTACTTAATTTAAATTAATTTTATTTTAGTTTGTTTTGTTTTATTTTACCCTCAGCCACACTGACTGCAGGTAATAGTCATCAGTTGGTTATCTGTCCATGTATCCCAAAAACGTTCCCATTAAGTGATAAGTCAGGTCACTAGGGCCAGAAACCCAGACTGGGCTGTACTCTGCAGATATCTGTGTGCACTCAGACCACACTCAAATGCGAACCCAATTTAAGAAAAAGAAAAAAAGTTAAGAAAAAAAAACAGGAATGAATGAAGATGCCTTTGTGAACCATCATTTGGAAAAACCAACACTAGAGTGCCCACTTCCTTACCAGCTTCACTGACAGTGGAGACAATAGAGTGGAGGAACGGGTGATAGAATTGGAACTAAATAAGAATAACTTTCTCCAATATTTTGCTCAGCCCTGTGAAAATTACCCTAATAATAACACAAATGCTAATAATGCAATGTTAGAGCCTGGATCACTGCTGGGTATAGGCGATATAGGCAACTGCCTAGGGCACCATACTACAGGCAAAAAATACAATAAAATAAATAAATTCAAATATCTGTATAACACACTTGAAATGCACCCTTTACGCTTCTTTCACGCGTTTTCTCTTAAATAAATGATAATCAAGCCTCAACATGATAAATCTTTATTCTACTTATCTTTGTGGATTTTGTCATTTGCAATTTATTTCTTATTCACCATTCAAAGCTATGACACCAACTCACATGATCTCTGACACATGCCAAGTACCTAAATGGTTTAAATTTATTCTCAGTGTATATTTATTTCATTTACACTTATGGTTCATTTACATTAATTCTTTACCACTGTGTGTACTTTTTTTATGTTATGATGATGATATACGCAGTCTTTTCTTTTTTGTTGTCAAAAAAGTTTTGTGGTTCCTGGAGTTTTCTTTACTGTGGGAAACGGGTCCAAAATGTCTCTTTGAGTGTTTAAGGTTGTCGACACCTGGACTAGAGTATATAGATAAAGTAACTGCCCCCATGTACACTCTGCTCAAGGACAGTGACAACAACTTCTTACGTCAGTAGTGAGGAGGTTGGTGAAGGGTGAATGACAATGATTACATTGTTTGTGTACACAAGTTCATGACAGGCTATGGGTGCAGATACTGCATCTGTAACCAGAACACAGAGTTTGTTTCTTTTCATTTGTGGAGGCAGATGCAGATTCCTGGATGGATTGATCCAACCATTCCCACGACTGAGAGTAAATGAGGCAAATTGTCCGCGTTAAAACAGATCACACAAACATGAGTGCCAGTGCTAACTCTGGTCCACATTGTTAATAATGTTATTAAACAATGTGGACCAGTTCTTGGGATATTAAATGTATTCAATGGAGCATTTTTATTCCAATACACTTCCTGTGGCCATTAGACCTGAGGGCTTGTAAGTGATATGGAAAACTGCCTGTAAGGAACCAAGAAGCTTAAAAACAGATTTGGTCTGCGGTTATGCTTCATCATATTCAAATTAAAATGAAGCAACCCTAAATTTAGGAATAAAAATTTACCATACATGTTATAATTACTGATAGTCATCATGTAAGATACAGCCAAATGAGTAAAAGGGTTAAAAGTTCCATTAAAATGTAGCCTTTGCAACTTTTGCACTTTCAGATGTGAAGACAGCCATGGTTTAGTACTGAGACCAAAGCTCACAGATGAAGTGTGTGTGAATGAGTGAGTGTGAATGTCTGTCAGTAACAATCAAATATTTGTCTTAGTCTAAGCAGTTCTATGAGCTGTGGGTTATATTAACTAATATGTCAATGTCTTCTTATGTAGGACATGGTGTTAGAACAGGTAATGCTTAGATATTCTACACATTGCCACATGCAAGTCTAAACAAAGCCTACTAGTGTCAAGGGCAGGTTTATCTTATCTACAAATACTACACTATGTTTATGACACTTCAAATGACTATTTTCCTGACTCACCACCAACATTTTGACTGAGCAAAATTTCTATTCTACTGTTGAACTAGAGCAGTTTAAGATTGTACTATCTACTACAGCTTCACTCTGTGGCTACATTTCCATGTGAGGGTGGAATTTGCATAACTTTTTTCTTTTGCTTGGTTATTTTTCCAGGAAGACTCAGGATTAGGGGGGAGCAAAGTTACACCATGTCTTGATGTGCTTATACAATGATACCTGATTCCTTGGTGTGTGTGCTGAGGAGACTGACTGACATTTCAGGTCAATCGCTGTCAGGTGACAATGAGAACATGTGAAACACTAACCTGCAGCAAAAAGCAGTCCTGTGATCCCCTGGTTAAAGCTCATTAAATGTGTGAAAACAAAGATGAGGAAAGTGAACACACTGGCAGTAAGACCACCCCCATTTCCCTGTCATCGTGTATTGTCAATACTTTTGGTATATTTTGTCCACTTTGATGTTAATGTGTCCTAAACTTGCACTGCACATCCACAACCAGCATAATACAAAACAGGTCAGTCACTGCTTCAGGTTAATAAAGTGCATATCTAAAACATCCTGCTTTATCAAAGACAATGCAAATGGAGAAAAAAAAAATGATTCAAAACATTCTTTTATGTTCCAAAAATAATTTCAGGTCACAGGGTTGGCTGTAGATTATGCTATAGTCTAATTTTGGTCTGGTTTTTTTTTCTATAACTCCGGATCATGTCCTCACAATGTCTCAGTACAATCACAATATTCTATTAATACTACTACAATATAACCTATTTATCAAAGTGCCTCCAGTCTCACTTTTTCAAAAGGGAATATCCTGCTTAGTTAGTACAGTTAAGTGTTGAGAAAAAAAGACAAACACTGTCAAACAATGAAATAAAAACCCCACAGAGAGTCACCTAAAACTGTAATAATAAACATTTAGGCTTCTGAAGACTGATGGGAAACTGGTACATGGTGGATATTCAGCCGCTCCCTGCTTGGTGTGACATTCCAGTAGCATTTTCCACTCGCACACCAGGAACTGAGATCTGAGGATGTTAATGAAGTGCAAATAAACACCGATTACCAAACTGCTGTGCCCAGCTGGCTGTGATCTCCTCAGGGGTTCACCCAACATGGTGTACTGTACTGAAACACACCAAAAGCAAGCAAATACTTTAAGGTAGCCTTTCAAAGAGCCAACAGGTTGTGGCACAGTTCCCACAGTCAGGTAATGAAAGTACAGTCCTACAGTGTGCACAACCTCATTTAAGGGTGGTCTCATAAAGTTATGGGTCACTTAAACCCTAGTCAATGCCTCAACTACGTCAGCCAATTCCTAATCTTTTCCTTGTGGTTTTCACGAGGGTGCTCTCCATTGCAAGTGGGGCAGATTTATGCCAGGTTGTGGGGAGGTGTGGTTCAACACATGTACCTTCTGCAAGCAGTGCCCACAAGAAAAGACTAATGTGATACCTGCAACCATTTAGTTTTTATTCTCCAAGAAAATGCATCATTTTAAATTAGTTGGAAATGTAAGACATTTCCCCCAGTTTTATCATATTTTCTTCATCAACAATGCAACCAGTGGATATTAAAAGTTTCAAAAATTGATTATCTGAAAGGGTGTTTTATCCTACAGAACTATGACCATCGACATATGGGCCAACAGTGCTCCGGTTACAACTGGCTACAGGGATAATGGTCCTGTTATTTGACTTAGCATTGCTCCAACTGCTGCCACAGTCTTAAGAAGATTATCTGCAGAAGTAACAAACCTGCTAACCTCATTATAGCTTGGCTGCTCCTTGCTCTGTCCATATAAACAACACATGGCTTTATTTTGACTCTCTCAACTGACAACAATGATGCTGGACTGTGGTTAAAGGACTGTATTAACTAGCAACACTATCAAATACCTCAAATAAACCACATTCAACCACAATGTGGGTTACAATTTTGCTTAAAGGGCAGTGGGGAAAAAATGACAAAAAACTCAGGGACAATAAAGATGTATTAGTACAACATTAAAATGTAATGGCAGTACATCATCACTGTATGATCTGAATTTCATATAATTTCACATAAACCCTGATGACATAGCCAATTTTATTTCTTGATCTATAAAATTAGGGGGAAAAGCAAAACGTTTTCATCAACTGGGAGGATAAAGCAAATATTAAAGACATCCTCACACAGCAAGTACACAATAGGGAGACATTAAAATGTATATTCAGGCATCAAACCACCATAAAACATTGGATAAAGAAACTATGCACCCAAATTCAAATGCTAATAAACCTAATGATATTTACAATGTTTCAAGGGCAAACTGCTGGACACTTAGAACAATATGTCTAGTACTCAGCAGGACCACATTTACAGTGAGGAGGATAATTGTCACCTTACATAACCCTGAAAGGTACACTGGATAACGACCGGCTGAGCTGAGTGACTGAGCCATTTTACATCATCATAATGAATTTCTGTTTGCCTAATATGTGCATTTGTAAAAGAGAGTAATTTGACATAACCGCTGTATTTGTGTAACTGTGGGTTAGACTGACCACTAAGACTGAACTGGACGGCTCTAGAGACCAAAGCCCCTGCCAAAAAACACTCCTGCTGTAAAATGGAATGTGACAAAGTAAAAATCTGCTCACTCTCCCATGATCAGTGCCAACACCATTAACACAACCAAGATGAGAAATTCAATCTTTAGGAAGGAAGTTACTGAGCAGCTTACCATCAATAACAAAAAGCCATCATAAGGTAAAGCAGTAAGATAAACATCCAGAAAAAACAAGAGCAGAATTCATGTAATTACACAGTGAAGGTACTTGAAATTTTATCATTAAGAACTAGTGTTTTTAGGAAATTCGTTGTAATTGACAAAACTTAAAATCAGTCCAGAACTGTAAAATTAATGCATACTTTATCATACATTATATTTCTAAGATCGAAAACACATATGGTGAAATGAGGTTTTTTTTTTTTTAATTATTAAAGCACAAACTGCATCAGTTTCTCTGGTATGAAACTGAAGTACTGTTTCAATTGAATTTCAATTGATCAAGAGTGCACACCTTGTTCATAGGTCTGTCAAAAAAAACAAAAACAATACAGTTACATTACAAAAACATCAACAATAATGAGTTCACACTGAGCTGTTAGATTAGGAGTCAGACCTTGCTCAAACAAAAGCAGTCTAAGGCAACAGATCCAATCATCTTTCAAACCACACAATTCTACCTCTACTTAAATTTCTGTCCCAGTAAAACATATTTGGTTTCATGAGGTAGGGCGTGCATCAACAGACTATAATATGTTTATCAAGCTGAAAACTGGTGACTTACCATACCACCCCATTTACTAAAGAGTAGTATTCGATCATTGAGGAAATGACATTTAATTTAATGAAATACTTTTTTTTTCTCCTGCTGCTGTAATTATTGTAGTTACAGCATGCATTTCAGGAATCCACCTGGTCGGTCCAAGTGTATCTACTCCAATTAGTTTGACTGCAAACATTCCGGTTTAATTCGTTACACCACTATTACTAATCGCCTTTCTTTCATTAGAATCGTAATTATACCACATTTTCGGCGCTTTAGTGTATGTCACGGATGTCAAAGTCGGCTGATGCAACACGCGTATGGTACACATGAAGCCAGGCACCTTACCATTGAAGACTGTCTGAAAGTGTGACTCATTGTAAACACACGCAACGAGGCGGATGCTCTAAGCCACAGGTATGTTAGACGCAAGTCAAATATACGGGCAAAATTACATTACTTACAAGGAGTGCCAGCCACATTGTCCGTGAAGCCAATCCACCGGTCTGCCGCTATCTGAAACAGAAGCTAGCTACGTGGCTCAGTCACTCTCGCGTGGTGTTAAATGATGCCTTCAGAGTCTTCAGTAAACACATAAATACATTTTGTACACATTGCGCATGGGGCACGAGGCTGAGAATGCCATTAACAAAAGATTAACCACCTGTCATTGATTCAATACAGGGCAGGGTATGAAGACCTGTAATGAGTCAATATTGCATCAGATTTCATTGTTGTACCTTAGAATTCACATTATTGCTAAATAAGCGCTCGAATATGTTTTATTACGCAAGTTTTTGCGACAAGAAGACCGTTTCTGCGCTAACACCGTGTAACAAATCAGCTAGTATAAGACGCATGCCTTGGGTAGAATAGTTCGTTTTGGTAGGAATAAAAATATCTAAATTCGGCGCTTCTTGTGGATCCGTGAAGGCAGCATCGGGAGAAACCCCACGCCTTGATAGCACATCCTGCTAGTAAGGAAGATTAGCCGGCGAAGATCAAAACAATGAATGGAAAACCCACAGTAGTAACACTGAAAACCCACTTGTCATGCTACTTGAAGCACATAAATGTAGTTTGCCCAGTTTCACAAAAAAGGGCAACGTAAAACACAAAATTTCCCCGTTGACTTTCCGTTTTTTTTCCGTGTAGCATTTGACGGCACCAGCTGATTACCCGCTCAAATGACAAAGTAAACCACAACCCGAAACTCAGAATTTCCTTCACGGTTATGTGCTTATTTTACCTTAAACCATATATAGAAAAAACAAAAATGGTTGTTGTTACGTTCTTTTACAAACGTGTGCGCCAATACAAGTGATAACACACGAGGGAGGATTGCATCACTCCACTAATGCTACTCATCTACTTGGTATGCAAACGTTACAGCCCCAAGAATTCATGTAGGGCATGTTGCTGAAAACATTCAATTAAAATAGCCTATGAATTGCCACACCGACTAGCCCGCCTTACCTTTCAAACTCTTACGGTTGGTAGTGGTTTATGGACACAGAGATAAGGGACAGTGATGCTGATGTCGAGGTCGCTGATGAAATATCCCGCTTCGTTGTACGCTGGTGTGTGCTTTTGATCCGCCGGGAGGGGCGTGTAAACAAACCGTGACGCACGTGGGTTTGGAGGCGGGGCTTTCCTGGTATGAATGAGCGAAGAATAGGTTACATTTTTTGATGTTTGATGGGAGTGAGAAATATTTGTGAAAATGTTTACATTGAGCAGCAAATAAAACACAAGTTAACGGTTAAAAGACAAAAAAAGCAGTTTGCGTGAGAGGAAGGGCCGTGTACACAACGTCTATTATGAGCGTGCTTTTCACTGTATAGTAGGAATACCCATATATGGGCACACAGGTTGTGGCCCCCTCCGTCAATGCTATGTATAGGTCTTTGCTCCAGCCGCAATAGTATGTCCGCCGCTCTGTTATTTTGTCCCACAGATGAAAGAAAAGGAGGGAAAACCAAACAATTTCTTTCATGTCTTCATGTGTGTATGCACCCAGTGACCTTAGCATGTTTGGGGATCAGTGATAGTGTCAAACAATGCATTTTAACCCTCGGTGCCACAACCTAGGCTCTTAATTATAACAATTGTTATAATTAATTAAAAATTGTCATTCAAAATGTGGTCAGTCAATTGCAATTTTGCTGGAACCCCACAGAATAGAAGGAGTGAAAATTAAACACTTTAAAAAACTAATTTAGATATGATCTGATGTCTGATGCAACTTCGAGTGTATATGACACGAGACTTAAATCATCTACAATTTCACTCGGACTCTAAAAGTCTGTCTTAAAATCCAAACACAGTCATCTTGAAACCTTGAATTCTCAGGAAATCCTTAGGGAAAGTGTAGAGTACAGCTCATACTCATATTTCACTTGGGAAAAAAATCATCAAAATATCAAAACTATTGTATAATTTACAAAAGGGGAGAATTTTATTTAAGGGACAGGAGATGAATAACTACAGCATTATGAAGACTAATCTCATAATAATATAAAATAACTATGTACAACAACTTTTGTTCACCTTTGTAAAATTCCAGCTGTGTTTGACTCCAGGATCATCCCAGGTCATATAACACATGTTTTTTTTTTTCTTTCTTTTCTGAGAAATAATGTTATATTTGCAGTTCTTATAATCCAGAAAGATGAGGTAACATGTTCCAAATGGTCTGCATGAAACCATTTTCACTGGAAGTTGGAAAATAATCTTCATCATCATTCTGGTCATATAAAACACATTCTGAATTTTAAAAACTACTAATACTAATAATAATAACAATGTTGTATTTCCCCCGAAAACACATTTTAGTTTTTACATTTGATTACAAAAGACAACGTGTAACTAAAAGTGAATCATGTGTAAGCATTTTTTATTTTTGAAAATGCAGCTTTTATTGTTATACTGTAATGTAGTTGATTAAAACAACATAGCCTGATTGAATAATTCTGCTTTTTTTTTTCATTTTACTCTAAATTCAGAGAGGTATGAAAATCAAACAATAATTTTAAAACAATGTATTCTGACATAACTCAAGCTTTATATCAGAACACATCAAATTTGACCCTGACACATTCAGAGCTGAATTATTTTATTTTTGAAACACTTTATAGATTATCTGATCTATTTTTTTTTTTCTCTATAGACATGAGATATGAGTAGCATAAATCAACATCAACAACATACTTGTTTGATGACTTAAATTTGGCTGGACAACTAAGGAAACAGAGAATTAAGCAAAGCTATATTTGTGTAGAGGTGGTGGTGGTGGTTAATTATTAACACTGGGAACAAAATATGCTAAATACTTTCAAATCATTTGTAGACTTACTGGGTAAATCCTAAATTTAAATTCCAGTCACTGTGTAATAATATATATTGTAATAGTATATCTTATTTATTTTTGTTCTTCACTGCAGTGCAAATTGAGTTTCCTGGAAAACAGTGGGAGGTTAACCACAGTCTGAAATGTTCTGCTAGTTTGACAGCATTGAGTTTGCAGTGACAGAATGGAGCACAGTGGTTGGACAGGGGTTAAAATCAAAGGTTCGTTGTCAGTATGGGTTGCATGTAAAATATATTCCCAAATAACAACAAACACTGGTGACCAAAAGCAGCTACTGATTTAAAATGTTTAATAACTTCTGAACCACTGGTCCTATTGCTACATATTAATAATTCAGATAAAAAGTAGTTTCTCAGGTTTTCATGGTCATCAGATATAATCTATTTGGATGATCAGAGGCTTCATAGTGAATGTGGAAACACTATCATCTTCTGTAACTTTGATTCACCGGTAAAATCTATGAGTTTGACAAATAGCAGTGGTTGTAAAAAAAAAAAAATAAAAAAATTCATGTTTGTTTCTTAATATATCTTACTGAGAAAGTAACTATTTCTTCATTTTTTTTTTTTTGTTCTGAGGTAATGACCTTAGAATTTATTCTGAGCTTTTATGATCATTAAATGTAAGGAAATACATGATTTACACTGAAAAATGCAAAATAATAATATTATCATAACTGGTGGTAAATCATGTATAAAATGTTAAATATAGAGAAAATAATTATTTGGAAGACACAAGAAAAATCGTTTTTTTTCAGATTGAATAATTAATTAAGCACTTTTCTCTAAAAAATTAAACAAAACTAGTAATAAAAATACATTACAGTACAGATTAACTATTGCATGATATCCAAAGAACAGAATATGGTCATGAGGTTTGATTTGTGATTCTCAGAAGTGAGAAGGATGCGACATTGGGTAAGTAAATTCTAAATTAAAGTTTAGTTCTAATGGTTGCACTAGTCAGTTTCTGATTTATGATACAGCTTAAAATAAAACAGCTCCTCAGAATATTTAAGATAAATTCAATGAAATGTTGAAAATGATATCATCGAAATGTAGACAGGGTTTCTGTTATTTCCCACAATGGAAACCGCACCTTAATAATAAAGTATTTCCAAATAATTGTTTTAATTTTTTTCACACCTTGATTGAATGTCACAATCCCATTGTCATCATCATCATCATCATCATCTGCAAAATCATTCTACAGGAAAACAACAGTTTTATTTTGAAAGTAATATTAAATGTGAGCGTTTTATTGCTTTAGTTACATGCATTAACTACATTACTACTAACTTACATCAGTTTGTTGCCAGTAGAGATAGTATGAAGACTAAAAAATGCACAAATAAATAAAATAATATGAAAACACATACTGTCATCAGGTTAATCCTAAACCAACTGCTGCTGAGTGAAAAGGTGCTTTCAGGGTCTGACTTTACATGTTTTTTTTAATCCTGTGAAAAGGACTTATTTTGATTATTTTTTGACTATTGATTTTAATTAACACTTTTGCCTTTCTTTTATTTTAGTTTTCTAAAACCACCCTATTGAGTTCGATAAAACTAAAAGGGAAATGATTGTAAAGTCTGTGAAGACTTAAAAAAAATGGGGCAGTCTGTGTTTGGAAAACGTGTGTGCAGACTAAGCCACCCACAGACAGGCTAAGAGGCCAGTGTTTTTTCTTTTAATACTGCTTAACTTATTGTGACTTACTTTCTTTCACTTTTTCCTCTGTTTTTTCCTTTTTATTTCATGCGTTCTTCTTGCCATATTTTTAATACCTTTGACTATAACCCCAGATAGCTTTAGACGGTATTAGTAAATTGTTCTTCTACGTCTGCGTCCTTTCTGCTCTCCATCCAACGGTACTGTAGCTCGTCTCTCCTTTTGTCCGTGCCTGGTCACACTGCTTTGAGTTGCTCTTTCAATTTACTTCCACTTTATCACGTTAACAAAACTGGGTGTCTCTGCAAACACAACAAATGTCATAGCTGCACACTGGGCTCCAGTGTTAGACTTATTAACAAAACAGCAGCTAATCTCTGCCTTGGCCCGCTGTGCCCATTCTGTCTGCCTGCTTTCATTACTCAGGACAAGGCCAGGACATCAAAGCTCATAGTTTTGTAGGTCACAGTCTTCACCGATGAGAAAAATTGTTAAACATTTTACAGAGTATCCCATATATGTTGTAGAACCTGTGTTTTGACACTCATTGTTTGTTTTTTTTTTCTTTAAATTTATTGGATTTTATTATATTTATGGATTCAAACCAATACAATTCTGTTACTAGAAAAAGTGCATTAATAGGGTGTAATTTCAACTGGGTCAACAGCATAATTATTTTACATTTTCTCATTTGCAATTAATTTGAAGAAAAAAATCTGTAATTGTCTTTTGTTATATATATATTTTTTATTTATTTTTATTTTATCTTGTGTTGTGCTTAGTTCTTCGGTCATCATTAGGTTTGCTGGTTTAGTAAAGTTCTAATGTCCACACACATCCAATCTGGATATATGTGAAGTATGTACAGCAGGAAAAACAAAAACATTTCAGGGAAAACACAGCTCCTGTAAACCATTGTGGTAGTATTTAAAGTAGTGTGACCTCCCTTTGCATTTAACATGTCTTTAACTCATTTTGTTCAGACATTATGAGATTTATTGGATTTCCTAATGTTTTTATACCAGATTTCATTCAACACATCAGGCATATCTGATTGTGCTGCTTCTTGTCATGGGGTCAGGGGTCACACTAAATAGTCACTTTAACCTTTAGAACCCATGTAGTTCAGTTTTTGTGTGTCTTTTAATGCTGTGAACATATTTCTTGTATTTTCTTGTTGAATCTGAAGAAAAGAGAATGAGAAATAATTATGTATGCTTGTTTCAACCGTGTAAAAACTACAAAATGAAAGGTGGTCTAAGACTTTTGCACAGGACTGCCTGTCCTTTCCTTAAAATTTCAGTTCAACTCTCAGAAGGTTCATTTTACGGGACCCAGATTTACAAAATTACAATTTCACTGACTTGTCCATAATCAAAACACTACTGAATTAAACACACTTTTTTTTTGGAGCCTCAGAGAAGAAAAATAGCATGAATAGTTGTTTCCAACACGTACTGTCAGTAAAAAACCATCACACAAAACTATTAACATGTTCGTCTCCACAAAGGTGAAAAATCATTTCAGGTTTTTTGTATGATTTTTGTCATTGTGCTGTTTTTGTGTTGTGTCTGGCACATTTTTTTTATCTTTTATATTGTTTTCAGCTTGTTACATCTTTCACAGCTGAGGCCTTTCCTCTACATTTCGTGTGGCTTTGGTGAGGTCAGTCTTTTTAACCCTGCTGAACGTCGACCTAGTATCAACAGCTCTGTGACGCATTTTGGATCCCAACAATACGTTTGGGAGAGACAGCTCTACATCAATGCAACGTGCTCCATATTTGGACTGTTCTGAGTCTTATACAGGAACAATATCTACTACATAAGGTTGGGTAATGTGTTTAAAATGATGATAGAATTGTATTTGTAGCAATAATTACAGAATCAGTGACAATTCAAAGGTCTTTCTGGGTCTAAAAGATGATACTTTGGCTTGAATGAACTGCTTAAACTCTTCTTTATGATGAGAGTTTGACAAATGCTTGACAGGTGAGAAGACACATACCCATGAAACAAGATCAAGATTCATGAGTAAAATAACATTAACCATAACAAAAACCTTTTTGTATCACTTCAAGAAAATACCTAAAATAAATGAATAACAAGATAATCAGTATTTTTTTTTTTTTATTGCCCAGCCCAATTTTAGTGTATATGACCATTTTTAATGCAAAGGAGAAACAACTTTAGTTCATAGCTCATAGTTGGCTCTGTTTTTGACAACTGTGTCTAGTTACTGTCAGATCTTCTTCAAAGTTTAATTACCCACATCTATTCAAGACAACCATTCTAGGACAATTTTAATCCAGCTGCAGCTAAAATTCTTTCTTTGTTAATCCTAGCTTTTCCTGAAGGTGAATAAGAAGAAAAAGATTAGAGGACTTTGTAAAATTCATTCTGTGAATTTTCTGAACAAAAACAAGTACGATGCTTCCTCCATACCACAAAGGCTGTTTTTGTTTTTGTTTACTAATGTTCCCCATTAATTTGTTACAAATGAAATTCAGTAAGTTATTCAACTGTGAGTGGGAACTACAGAAAAAGGTGAAGTGCATCAAGTGTCAGTGCATTGTTTTAATGTAGATCAAAATATTCAGGCTAAAATCTATAAAATCTGTGTTGTCTTCTTGGAGCCTGGTGTGATAGAACAGCCATGTATGACCTGATGGATTTACAAGAACCATGAAATCTATACATCACGGCTGTCAAACATGCGGCCTGGGGGCCAAATCCAGCCCGCCAAAGGGTCCAGTCTGGCCCTTAGGTTGAATTTGTGAAATGTTAAAACAGATATTAAAATATTAACAATTATTTTAGTTCAGGTTCCACCTTCAGACCAGTTCAATCTGAAGTGGGTCAGATCAGTCAAATACTAACATAAAAACCTATAAATACTCACAACTCCAAATTTTTCTTTGTAAATGTAAATATTTTCACATATTGACACTAAAACAAAATATAATTTCATAAAAAAATGTAAATAATCTGAACAAATATGAAATTTCAACAATATTCTTCTTGTTATTAAATGTTTTGTGTCTGTATGTTATAATGAACATGATGAAATGATCAACTGAAGCAAAAATATTGTTACAATTATACATATTTTTCAGTTTGTGTTATTCACATTGTTTGAAAGGATAGTTTGTAGATGTAAACATTGATTCATTGTTTCTCTAAAACATAGAGAAAAGATTGGAGTTGACATTATTTACATATTATATTAATATTTCACTGGTGCGGCCCACCTCAGATTTAGTTGAATGTGGCACCTGAACTGAAATGAGTTTGACACCCCTGCTATTCATAAGTGTCTTTTCTGTTTAATTGTTGAATTGGGTCACGCATCAGTCTGCGCTCCATGATCCTTCTCACCGATTCTCAAACTAATCGGCTAAAGTATGTTTTTAGTAATTTTGTTCCCTAACAAAACAAAAAACTCATGTAGACACCAACCAGCAGGCAGCAGGAAATTTAATTGGTGGACAGAAATAACAAGAATGTTCTTGTACTCCATAGTGAAACTGCAATGATGGTAATACACTTCACAATAGTTTTAATAAAGAAAACAGCTGATAAAGCATGGAATAAGCCTCATTTCAAAACCAGATGCTGATTACAACTTTAAACAATGAAATATTGTTCATATAATGAACCTCTTGTCACAGTGCTTAGATATGGTTATTTATCTAACTAAAACCTCTCAATCGCTGATTTAACAACACACAGCCAAAATTTGGAAATAATGACTGGGAGAGCAGAGATTTAACAAGAATTCATGAGACAATCTTGTTGAAGGTTGTGAATTTTAAAATTGGGGCGATGCTCAAATATATTGGAATAATGTGTCATGAGACTTGTTCATGATGCTACATGTTGCTCGACTTTGGGTGGCTGGATGGGGGTTTTCATCAAATATCACATATCTGCTTGCAAAACAAAAGTAGACAAAGGAAAAAGTAAACCCTGATGGAATCAAAAAAAAAAAAAAGACATCCATAAAACATAGTAATCATTACAAAAACAAATCTAGCTAAGATTAGATGCTCAAAGTATGCCTGAAACATATTTTCTTTGAACTGATTAATAAAACAAAACAAGGTACATATATGGAATGCCTAAGAGGGGGGAAAAAAAGCATAACACTTAACAATTTATACATTGCATCTATTGGTTTTGTCCAGGAGCAAAACTTATGTTTTTCTTACACTGTTGATATTTCCCACCAACTTTTTAATGAAGTGATGTAGAAATCATTGTACAAGGGGAGCAGGTGCAGCAGTCTGTATTGTCTTTGCAATAAAAGAGAAACAAAAGAGAAAAAAAAGAAACATGAGACATTATATAAAAAGTCATTTCTAAACCAGAAATGGATTTGGTCAGTGCTGGAATTTTATTTAAACAGTGCCTAAAAACGTACTGAAGATAACTAGCACAACATGTTCTATATACAAAATATTACAATATCCAAAATTCCATGCATGTGGAACAGGGCTGCTAATATTCATGTGCATGTTTTTCTTTCTGGATGACAGTTGAAAGCCTTCTCCTATCAGTACGTTTGTTTGAGGATACACTTACTTGGCCAATAGACAAATAAGCAAAGGCACTGTCCAAGGTCGCACCATCTATTCTAATTTCCCATAGTTAATGCAAAGTACAACTGAAGACATTTCCCATAATATAAAGGTGAAGTAACCATTAGAATTACTCATTACTGTCTGAAAAGCCCTGAACAACCACTTTGAGGGGGACGTATTTGGGCTTCATTCGTACATTCATACAGGCACTGTAGTGTAGGTATTAGCCATTTGACATCTTCAGCTTCCAGAGCATCAGCCCAATCTGACATGTTGACCCTTGCTCTTTGTTGTGGTCAATGTTTTATCTAACCTGGTCAGGAAGCACAGCACCAGCTTTTACCTATGATATTTTCCTACTGCATTTAACAGAACTTTCTACAATGAAAGGACTCTTCTTCAATCGAGCAGGGAGTAAAAATAAAATCGAGGTAAAACACTGTATATGACAAATGTGTGCATGCAGTTTTGACGAAAAGGTATCAGAGGGTGAGAGACATATCCTGAGCAGTAGGGGTTGCCGTGCAGTGTCACCAATAAGCATCATGCAGTTTTGCAATTCCTGTCACTAATGCGTCACATCAATTTCATGTATTTCGACGTTGACAAAATAGGTCATTCACATGTTTCCTTGCTTGCATGCGACCAATGTAGTTAGTAAAATGGAATGTTTTTTTTTTTACTACTGATACACTGTGGATGCACACTGAATCAGGACAAAGACAAATGTCTGAGTGGCAGTGTGAAGCTTGCGTGCTGTGAAAACACATTTAAAAGGGCAAAAAAAATATGATACATTAAAAACATCCGCTTGTTCTGACATGTACCTATAAAATACCCATTATTGTAACATCTACTTAGTTTACTGATAGCTGTAATCTACTACAGTTAAGGGCAAATATTTATATAGCTTACATAGGAACTAATGTAAATATTTGACACTTTTCAGCTAACTGTTAAAATTATGTGTAGTGCATAACTTTGAGATGATAGTTTTTAGATTAATACGGTTAAGTTAACAGCAAACAGAAAAGTACTTAGTCTACACATTAAAGTCAGCGTCAAGTCACTTTTTTTTTTTTAGCAGTTTACATTTTTACTGTTAAAATGAAACATTACGTGTAATATTAGCCTTTAAAAAAACTACCTGGGAAAATACAAAGACAAATATTAGGACAGTCTAGAGTTGGTTACTTTTTACCAAATATTCTGCTAATTTAAAAGACAGTAGTTGTGTGTTATTTCTGATTGGTTAAGTTGTATATAATAAGCCTAGCTGATTAATCATAATCACCGCATTCACTTTGAGCTATGTATTCTGTTCGTCTTTACCAGGAGAGGGAAAATCGTGCTCCAGCTACAGCTGTGTTTGTTTAATGTGGAAAACAGTATGACGTGACAGCTCTTAATCTATAATCTCTTCTAAGGGCAGCAGTGTTGAAGCCTGTTACGCCACTTAGGCCTGGATGAGGGGGCGTTTTCCAGTGGGAAAGTGATGCATGTAGTGCATACATAACATGTATACATTTACATACGGGCACTGACTTGAGCTCACTCAAATGATTGGACATGAACTGTTTAATGAACTGTAGGCCTCCAGATAAAACGGTTCACCACATGCAACAGTCAAGAGCTAGGGGAAACTTAAAAGTCAATTTGTAGCAGAATGGACTCCTTTGATTTTCAGACAAAGTACGAATGAAACAATTTAACTGAAGTGCCAAGTCCATGTCTGAAAAAAAAAAAAAAGATCAAGGTAATGAAGATCGGAATCAACAGTGAGCGACATGAAATGATCAAAAGCATGTGAAACAACATTGGTCAGTGAGACTTAACATATACTTATTGTAAAAAAGCGTGCAAGACTGCCATGCATTTGAAGATTAGTGCAGGTGATGACAATGTATTAGAAATAATTTGGGAAGAATTATTTCAAAAAGCTCTAGACATTTGTGATGTACTTATTAACTATGAAACAATAGTTCACACAACTCAGAACACCAGTGGGCAGAGAATTATCTGCAAGCCATTTTCTGAGTAATAGTTTATATCATGGATGCCAATTATTCTTAGTGGCTGAATGACATTTTGGTAAATAGTAGAAATGGGTGATGTAAAACTGGCTTGCAGAATGATGTTCTGTTTGTAACACCATGACCAATTATTCATGGACCAATTATTGTTTACAATACAAAATGATTTTTTATAGTAAATGAATATTAGTATTGTTATCGTGAACTATGGCCTTTGGTTTTGGCAGTGCCCATGCAACCACATTTGAATTCCAGAAAGCTCTCAGAGACAGGATGTCAAAGTAATGCAATAAAGCAAAACTTACTTCATTCATACCTAAAAAACAAAGAGAACAAAACAAGATCAGAACTCTCATTAAGTCAACATGCATCCTATAGTACACATTAGTACCAACACACATGTTTAGATATTATTCTACTTTATTCACACTATATAACAACCATGAATATGACACTAATAGAAGGAAAGACTGAATAAATTGTACATCACTTTTGTTCCTCAAAGTTGCAATTAGAAGCCAAATATTAATGATACAATCACAACTATTTAAGATCACTTTCTTTTTTGTACAATTAAGTACAAGTACGGAGTTGATTGAAACATTATCAACATGTCCGGTTGTATAGTAGAAGAGCATCCTAAAGCTCCAAGACAACATGAATATGAGTTTACAATAGCATAGAAAGATAGAGGCAGATAAAGCAGAGAGCTCGACAGAGAAGATGAAAGGGAAGAGAAAGGCAACAAACATTTTGCTCTAGATCCCACAGTTTAACCCCCACATCTCCCTAATGCTGTGTTTCCACTGCGTAGAACCAGCTCAACTCGATTCGACTTGACTCAGATACTATTCCTGGAGACCATTCCATTACAGGGTACTACCGATTTTAGAGTACCTGGATGTCAGCGATGCTGTACGCAACTTCTGTGATGTCTGCTCAGAGACTTGGTGATTAAGTCAGTTGTTGCCTGTCAAGCTCACGCTGAATCTTTTCATCGGTCAGTAAGAACAGAAATGACTGAACCTTCTCGACTAACGACGGTCACTTTTTTGTGGGCAGTCATCATGGATTAACCTACAGATATATTTACTATAAATTTCCAAATTCGTGTTTTTTTTTTTTGTTTTAAGATGACGCAATGATGCAGAGACAACTCTCTGACCAATAGTGGTCTGCAGTGTTTACGTGTCACATTTCAGTATCTCTTCCGCCATTTTGGAAACTCGGGAGAGCAAGTACTAGGAAAGTAGTGCCAGATTCCAGGTTCTTTTACATAGTGAAAACGAAAAAAGGTAGAGTCGATTCGAACCGGTACCACGTAGTGGAACCACGGCATAATAACCCTAGTGTCGTACTTTTCCAGGAATGTAGTTGCGGTCAATGCTTTCCTCTTGCAGGAACATGTGAAGACAACGCTCGTTTTGGGCCAAGGGATGACCTGCAATTCTACAGAAACACACATACCACATGTGCAGATGGACAATAGAAAGAAATCACTCATTACATGTTTTAAGTGCTATAGTAACAAGGTCAACTTAATGTAATTTAACTAGGTACAGTTTTGGCAATGAGCGACCAATCAAATATGACAATTTCACAAAAGACACAGGAGACAACTTAATTATTTTATGCAAAAAGATAATCATGCATGATAAAAAAAAAAAGAAAAATAACTGCAATTTGAGACATTACAAGCTCTATAAAATAGCCAAAATAAATAAATCTGAACAACTGAAAATTAATCTAACTGCAAAAATTCTTAGAGATTCTTAATTCAACTTTTCTTTTTTGAATTAGTATTTTCCACTCAAGTGAATTCCAAATGAGAGATTTAATCATAGACACTGGTAACTGCTGGAGCAAAGTTCTGTTGATAATTGTTTCATTTGTTGAGAGTCTGACCCAATAAAGCTATCAATAACAGTAAGAATGTTGAAGTAACCCATTGTAACCTAACCTGTTGATGAATTGCTCCAGACCCGATCGTCGCTCCTCAATAAAGGACTCCTCAAAAATACCTTCATCTCCACGGAATGGCAGTCGCCTTTTTAGGGCTTTACCCGGCAGAGGCGGTACTACAATCTGAAGGAGAAACAGACGGGTAATCCTAGCACATGATATAAACATTTCACCCTATATTTAATATGCACTGCTTGTCCAAGAGTATAAATGACACATGTCCATTGTCTAAAAATATAATGCAAAGTAAAACAGAAAATGGAAAACACACTCTGACTTTCCTGAGAAACCTTGTAGGGGAAGGGAATTCCAAACACTGTTCTCACCTGTAACTCTTTGTGACATTATTACACCTGAGATCATCAAACCCATGTGCACCCGTGTCTGTCAGCCAAACAAAATTGGCCTCCAACATGAACTCACTCACCTTACTGTCTCTTTCCAGCTCATTCTTTAACCACTCAAAGTCACTGTATCTTCTTCTCACACAGGAATCCTTATGTTTGAAAATGGGGAGGTTTGTCTGCATGAAAAGAAAGACAAAGTTTTAATCTATACAAAATCATTTGTAATGGCTGGTGCTGAAAAAATAGGCAACATGCAAAACTTAAAACTGGTGGCTAGATGCATTCTGAAAAGGCCTGACAATATTTCTTTGGATGATCAATGTGTCTGATTTCTTTTTGACGTAACACCAGAACCAAGTATTTTAAGAATCTTTTAAGAGTTTAAATGTACTACACAAATGACTACAGTGCTGTTTGGGACACAGATTGCTTGTTGTTTCTTCACAAATTTTAACAAATGTTTCAGAAAGTCAGCAAAATCAAAGTGTTAATTTATGCATATTTTCACGAACACTTATGTGATACAGGATTCATCATCATAATTTAAAAGTTTGCCTGTTCAATGTAATATTTCATACAATAACCTACTGGCAGGAGCTGAAAGAGGGAAAAAGATCATCTGTAGGTGGCTTTAGCTTTTGTACCTGAAAAATGCATCAACTCAAACTGAACCAAAGGACATGATCATAAAACATTTCACGTCCATAGTTTACCAAGACCTTTGTTGAACATTTGTTTCTGCAGCTCTTCATACATGGTGTAACTTTGTTATTATTTGCATCTGACATTTCTGCTTGATCCTTAATGGTCCAGATCTACCGTTCATAGTATTTTTCACAGCAATATTTGTAAATTTCAGATATCTTTATTATTTAGCTAAAAAAAAAAAAAAACCTTCTGTGAACATGTCAATGAACTTTTAAATTAAGCATATTTTATTAGTATCTAGTTAGAACATATTCTCAACTCAACTATTAAATTTTTGGACAGCAAACCTACTAACAGGGTTCCTATACATTTTCAAATTTAAAATTCCAGACTTTTTCCATACTCAAATTCTCAGGTTTTGGAGACATCAGCGCACCACCAAATACTAATATATTTAAATGAATTAAACTCATACTCTTATTGTGGCATACCACCAAAATCTATACCATATTTAGCTGGGCCTAGAATTTATGTCAGTGTCCTATTTTATGTCATAACTATATGCATTACTCAAAATGCATGACCTCACTCCGACATACGATATTCTCACAAAGAAGTTTACTTTAAGACAGACTGACGCTTATGTGGTTCTCTCTACCCCGCCCTAATCAACTGAACCAACAAATCTATGGAGCAAATTTTCATGTCAGAACAGTGATTACTCGTAGGCCTAATACTGAATTGTTTAACATGTAAGCAACAACAACCCCTTACAAAAAACCCCAATCAAAGCTCATCTCTTCCAAAAAAAAAGTCTGACAGCAGCATGAACAACGCTGCTCAGAATGTTCATCTCTGATCCCTGCTCAGTGCCTAACTTTTGACACTTGCTCATCTTGCTGCTGTTTGCTACGTCACAATCACAAGTTTCAGATTACAAAACGCTCCGTCCGCAGACATTGCAGCACATTTCTTAGGCAAAATTCGATGAATGTCTAAAAGTTGAGCTGCATTTTACCATATAGTGGCAAACGTCTGGAAACAAAAATATTTGTTCATTTTCTAATTTCAATTTACCCTACTTTTTCAGACCTGGAAAACACTAAAATCAAATTCAATACTGCGTAGGAACCCTGTACTAAAACTAAGACATGGTGTTTACGCGCTACCAACATCATTTTATTATCTAAAGCACAGGTGTCGAACTCCAGTCCTCGAGGACCAGATTCCTCCATGTTTTAGATTTCCTTCTTCCATCACACCTGATTCAATTAATGATCAGCTCATCATCCAGCTCTGCAGAAGCCTGATAATGATGGAATGGAATTCAGGTGTGATGGAAGAGTGAAATCTAAAACATGGAGGAATCCGGCCATCGATGACTGGAGTTTGACATTCCTAATCTAAAGGCATAGGGTTTCATTTGTTATTGAGTGGGTGACCTTTTCCATTACTCCCCAAAGTTTCTTTGCAGTAACCAGCTGATGATCTCAATATTTACAACTACTGCTGAATGTGCCTGTGAAAAACTAGCTACAATTGTGTTGCACAAAACAATGTCTTAATCCAGACTACCCCCACCACCTCAAAAGTGCAAAACGAAAATTGAGCTTGACTATTACCCATAAGGCAGGTTCCAGAACGATTCCACGAAACTTAAGTACTAATGTGACACAACAGGTCAGACAGTGATTTCTTTCACTAGAGACAAAAACCAAATAATAAGGAACTATAGGCAAGAGGACATCACGTAAACTGTAATTGCGCAATTGAGAGTCAACGTTAGCTTCCTTGCAATGTTTTCAGATTTAGCCGTGTCAGGGATTTTTGTTTCCGGGCCGTCTAAGTAATTTAATGCAACACCTTTTGTCTGGCTGATTCCACCTCTCCACTTCTGATAGGTGTAGTTAGCATTAGCAGAAGTGATAACATTGACCATGTTATGCGACTTCAACATGATTTTAATGAACGTACCTTTGGCCACTTCTGAAGGTGTACCCCGTGTTCTAACGCTTACCAAAAACCATGAGGTTACCACGTGTTTTGTGCTGACTCAGGGTATCCAGGACTTAAAAGAAAGTCTTTATTTCGTCCATAATCCGGACTCAAGTGATAATAGTTATCGGTTAGCATCGTAATCATAACACACTTGTCCTCTCCTTTACCTTAACGTACATAAAATTTACACATAAAGGCAAGTACGGATGTCTGGCATTATGTTAATTTTACATATGTGAAATATCTGAGAAGTCCAGGTGACTTGAGTGTGTATCGCTATGCAGACAAAAACCCACGCTAGGCCGCTAGCAGTCCCGGACCCTCGATTTTTGCTAGCGCGCCATCTTAAACTCCTACAGACGCTTCACGTCAACGTCACACGCCGGTCCCTCTGTCGACTTCAGGTCAGCGGCTAAACATGCTATATGGCTAGCAACTACTCTGTAATTACTGGTTACCTTTGCAAATAAAAGCTAAAGCAACAACGAGATGTTCTCGTTGCGGCTGGAAAAACCTACCCGCATACGAACTTCGTAACTAGTATAACGATTCCGTCCGACTCCAATGGTTTGTGGATCGTAAACGTCTATTTCCAGAAAATTGCTGGGGGGGCCGTAAGCATCATTAAGGTCCTGGGGCTTGGAATTCAACCGGCGAGTGTCGGCCACCGCAGGCTGTGACATTTTGTCGGTTCGTGGTTTTTAGACGACCAACAAATAATTTGCGTCAAACCAACTGAATGCGCAGCAAAATCTTAACTCTCATCGGAAGACATTCATGGATTGCGAAAGCCGAATGGTTTAGCTAAGGAAGTAACTGACTTATTTGTGCTGTTGCAGGGGCCAGCCGCCCAGCGCCCTTCCCTTCTTGAATCTGAAAAATGCGTTGACTCAGTTCCGTACGGTGCGGGACACACTGCCACCCCGCACGCCCTCTACTGGAGAGGGACGGAACTGTACCAAGGGCACCGCCAGGAAGTCATGCAGATGTACTGAACACATCATGAGGCACAGTTTATTTATTTTCGAAAAGTATATTTATTTAATAAAACCAGGTGGATATACAGGAGTTACGCTGCTTTAGACCTCACACTTTAAAAAGCATAGCAAAAACATTCACTATAATCAAAACAAAAATGCACTTTAAAATGTCTAAATGTAAGCAATAATGTGTTATTGGTTTGTTTAATGTTGCTACTATTTTACATGACACATAACAACCAACTACTATTACTCATATGTGATATAGTAAAGAAGATATTTGCATGAAAATTAACAATCTCTGCAGAAGGAAGGAGAATAAAACTTAACCATTCACCAAAAATCTGTACATTTCTCATTATTTCACATGCTCTGAATAATGAAGTCCTTAAAATTGGTATGGTTTTAATGTGACTTTTCATCAGGAAGGTATCTCATCTTATCAAGTTATATTTCCAATTGTGAACGATTTTAAAGATAGAACAGTTTGTTTCCTCCAACACAATAAACAAAATTGTTATTGTAAAGTAGCTTCTATTACATAAACAGACAAAAATACATATGCAAATTCATATTTGAATTGTTATTTTTTAGGGCCTCCACTGCTGTTAAATTATTCATTTGGACAAATGAGAAGTTGTAAATGTCCTTTGTTTGATATGGGATGGGAACTTCAGTTTATCTTAATTTCGAAATAAGTGTGTGTGTGTGTGTGTGTGTATGTATAAAATGAAATATATAGGATGGTTATAAAAGGGTTTCATTTCAAAATGAGTAATCCAATCCAATCCAATCCAAATGTGACAAGAAAGGCTCCTAAACAGAAATCTGCTGCTCTTCATTTTGGTCAAAGGCAGATGAGGTGGAGGAAGAGGAGCAGGGAGTGGTCAGGTCCCCTGATTCATCAGTTGGCATGGAGACAGAGCAATCTGTTTGATCCGTGGTGACAGAAAAGTTGGAGCCGTCAGAGCTCTCACCATCAGACTGGGATACGTGGCAATATTCACGGACGGGACAGGCACGTTCATTGTAATTTGGCTTAAAAACATCCTTTTGATTGTAGAAGTCATTGATCCATTCCTTTAAAAAAAAAAAAACATGACTTGGTTTTGTAGTGATCAATAAAGTTGTGACTAACAGAACAGAGAAATTACTGAATAAATTATAAGATTAACAGTACTGCAGTAACTGTAGTAGTTTTGTTTCTAGTGTTTTAACTACCATGCAAATAAGTATCTATGTGACTGTGTGTCAGGAAGGAGGCTATGGATCCTACAAACCTGGATGTCTTGGGGGACCAGAGAAGGCTTTGGAACCACAGGGATGATGAGGACTCTGAACCTGTAGAAGGAGGTAAACATTTTTTCACACACAGATCATATAACCAACAGTTAATCCTCTTTAGACTGATTTGATGAAAAGAAATGAGTGCTTCTTTAAATGTAAATATACTAAAACACATTCTGTTTAAAGAAACTAACATTTTTATCTTCAATCTATTCATATTTTCTGCATACGCTACAGAGGTAGCAAAAGTATACATACTCAACTCCAGTCAAAGATACTTTTGTCAGATACTACCAATTCAATGTTTTTTTTTTTTATTTACAAAAAAAGAGAAATAAGATTCAACTTTTTTGATGCAGTAAAAGTAAAAAAAGTAAAATGGTCTCAAGGACTTAAAGCAAAAAGTAGTTTTTTGTTATTTTACTATGAAAAATAATTAAGTCTTCTTTTAGTTAGATAAAAGAAAAACAATAAGCAAATTTATATCTTTCAATGCCAGCAACAGAGCTTGATACCACATGCCTTTTCTCTTTTCTGTCATTTTTGTTCTATTACATTTGCCATGAGTAATATGTACACATCCTTTCTATGTGTTATAATCCCCTCCATTGTATTGATCCAAAAGAAAAGTAATTGCTAAACCTTTGCAGATGCATTAATATTAAAGCCTGTTTTGAGAAATAGAGTGAGAAACTACATATTTATGTTAAAGTATAGAGAATAAGAATAAAATGAATATATACTTATGGTAAATCCAGATAGTATATTTTCTGGTTTTCCTCCCACCTCTGACATGATATCATTGAGCACAGACATGATTAAACTCACCTTTCATGGTACAGCAAAGTCATGACCAGTAAGACCAGAATGAGAGCGCCCACTACAGTCATCACTGGTGTCCACACGTTAATTGAACCACTCAGTCGGTTGGAGTCTATAGAGGTGGACACATTGGACACATTCAAACTTTGAACAAAAAAATGCCCGTTGGAGCATTTATGTGACAGTTACTTGTATTATGTATGTATCTATGTATTTCATGGAGGACATTAGGTTTGTAATAAGACTCATCAAAACATCGGTAGTTGAGTTGAACCAGACATGATGAACTGAGTAACCATTTAATCCTGTAAAACCTGAGCCATTAAATCATTGACAGGAAATTCCAGTTCTCTGGAATTCTCTATTAGCTATTCTATAGTTCTTTATTTATCAAATATTATTTTCCATGTATGAGTTTCAATTTTATCATATTTGATACATCTTGTCTCAGTGCTCAGATATTATTATTGAAGCATCAAAAACATAATCTAACAAAAGCATGTCTAACAAATTGGCAATTCCTTTTCAAAATTGGCTAAATTCTGCCTCCCTCCTCATTAATGACAGTCTTGTAGTGTCACTGGAAAGGCCTTTGCTGAATGAATTCTTCCCCCTGGTGGATCATCCTTGTATTGCATGTATCTAATTTTATACATCAGGGGTTTCAAGAAAAAAATATCACATTAATCATGTAGAGGACTTAAAAATTCATGTATTAAATATGATGTTTGGCATTATAGGGTTACTTTAGGATCTTTAATAACTGTTAATGGTGCCTTTGGTTGGGTGATAACTATATCAATCTCAGTTTTCTCGGAACTAAACACCAAGAATGATGAAGAGTATCTAATGATCAAAAATACACTGCAATCAATCACTTTAGAAAGGCTAAATATAGAGGAATATTAATTTGGATGTGACTATAAAATAAACTTCTATGTCTTTAGGGGTTAATAGTTGTTAATAAAATCTGAAAAACAGTGTAGAAAGATAGATTAAAGTAATGTCAGAGTGTGATGAACCAAATATTCAAAACATAAAGCTCCGTCATTGATTGTTTCAAAGAAAATTACTTGATTTATGAGCTCAAAAGCAAGCAGATCCATGAAATGTTCAAGATTATTATGCAAAGTAACTGAAACAATTAACCAGCTTGTTAGTTGTTGTGTTTTTTCTTTATCAACTAAATGATAATTTATACTTAATTATAACTCATCTCTTCAGTTACATTTAAGGCTCTGTAAAGTTGTCTCAAACTGTACTATTGTACTTTAATTTTTCGGCTGATGTTTCTCCCTGACACAACATGCAAATTACTTAAAGAGCGCCTTCTTTTAAAAAACACTTTGAGTAGCTCTATTTACAATGTGGTGGGTCACAACAAGCAGTAGGCTATATGTACGCAGCACTCCAAGACGTGAAATTTGACCCACATGGGTTTACTGGTCATTGATGGTTAACCTACAGACAAACAAGCGAATCAGAGCAGGCCAAAATTATTTACGTCACAACGTTGTAAGCCTCGCCCAGAGCCGTGTATGGTACGCCCACGGGCTCATCCCAGAGGAAGAACAGCGGACAGAAGCTAG
>JAPSES010000044.1:9222260-9237410 GCA_029822895.1 Maxillicosta whitleyi | reverse complement strand
TACATTTGCATTGTCCGCTTGACTCAACAGATCTGCTTGGGGACTGAGTTTGGATGCTTTTCTAGAGCTATAGATGTTTTATATAATGTGAAGACAGTGTGACTGTTCTCTCCCCACTGCTTCATGCATCTTTAAAAGATGAGAGGGAGGCTTCACTTTCTCACGCCATGTATGCCGAGGAGGGAGACAGATGAAGTAAAAAGAGTAGGTAGCAGCGTGATTAACCCACATAGTGAATGCTCACACTGTGCTGGGCTTATATAAACTTAATGCCTTTTTTTTTTTTTGTCTTTTTCCTCTTATCATGAGGTATTCCCCAAATCCTTCCTCCTCCTCTGCTACATTTCGTGCAGCTTTCGGTGAATCTCATCAGGATAATTATTCGCACACAGGCATCCGAGGCATAAGCATCTGCCTCTCCTTCTGTTGACCTCCCCCTGCCTACCCCCTCATTCTCCTCTCCTCTCCTTCCCTTCACTTCTTTTCCCATCGTTCCCCGTTATCATCACACTTCTGCTTCATCTCCATTTTCCCCCTCTCTGATGTGCAGACCCTTTCTTTGTTAACTAGAGCATCTCTCCCAATTACAAGCCACTGCAGTGTTTGAAAATCATAAACACATTCAACACATCCTCAAGTGTCTAAGGATAAGAATGTCATGTGCTGTACAGGTTGTAAACCTCTTCACCTGCTTCATGTAATTAAACTGTTGTGTCTGGATTAAAGGATAATGCAAGTCATACATCTGAAAAATTCCAAAAAAGGTGAAAAAACAAGTGTTGTTATCACATCATCTGATAGCCCGTGTGTCTACTTGCTTCTTATTTCATGCTACAGTTGTATATCAGACAGCAGAGCGTAAAAAGAGATATGCTTCTGCAGTAAGCCATATGATCTGTGCATTAACAGTGCATCCGGACGCAAGTTGCAGTCGTATCCTTTTACATAGAGCGAAACATCTTATGTTAAAGGAAAACAGCCCTTAAGAGACTTCAGCAGAAATATGATGACAGGGTTTATAGCGTCAAGTGCAAAGGCCAACGGTTGACTCTTCCTCTTGTTTCACAACATTATTTAACCATAAACAAACCACAAATGATGATTTCCTTCCTGTTTGTCAATTGGTAACATTTGGTAATTTAACCAAAGAAAATCAGACTTACAGCCAGGACACTCTTGTAAAAGAGAATTTTTAATCTCAAGGAGTTTTTTTTCTGTAATAGATAAAGGTTAAATATCAAAAAATAAATGGACTAAAGATGAAAGTTTCCAGTCTTACTCATTGAGTTGCTGATGAAGGTGTACTGACCTGAGGCTTATTAGCTCCGCCCTCTATCACATGCATCAGTGTGAGTCAATCATATCAGTTGCCAAACATTTCTTCTAATGTTTGAGAATTAAGCCTGATACATAACCTGCAAGAACAGAGGAAATTCTCATCTCTAAAATGACATCATTTTGTTCTCCTGGTCCTAGTCGAGGAGTTCTTGCAGCTTGTTCTCGACACACCACATGGGCAGAACCTTTTTCTCGTGCAGTGTCTGAGAAGTATTACATGATTGGTCAGAAATTCAAAGTCGGAATGGTTAATGCTGGAAAGTGGAGGTCCTCCCAGAAGTTCAGCACTTGAGTTTTTCCTGAAGTATGAAATGTCCTGGCCAGAATGACCTTTGGGCCTTTGTTTTCTTGCCACCAAGAGAAACTGCAAAAATTTGTAGTACATAGCAGACTTTAGGCCCTGCCCATATGAAGATGGTTTCAGTCATATCTGCAAAAACTTTGGATTGGATTGGATAGGCCTTTCATCCACACAAAACTGGCATTCTAAGTCACACATAGAACCAAACTGCAACATTTCTAAAACAATGATGTCATAGCTAACCTTTCACCCTGGAAGCAAGATGCCACTTCACAACAACAATAATGACAGACTACAGAGCAGTGCCTGTGCCACAACAGCTATTGAGTTTATTGGACATATTGAATCAAAAGTCATTCAGCTACATTTTCATTACAATGAGCAACAAATAACCATAACTAACAATATTCACTACATGGATCTACCATGGAGAGGGGCAACTAGAAAGGCCCAGAACCATGCACATGCTCCACATCTTCTTCTCCATTGTTTGCAGGGGCATTATATCACCACATACATCGTTTTCAATCTTTTTCAGTGGTTTCATGTGGATTCAAATATTTCCTGAAATGACTCCCTGTTTACGGAACAGTTTTTTGAAAACAACAAAGGAAAAAAACAGATTGGAAAATATGTGGTTTCATATGGACATGGTCTTAGTCATGTGCTGCAGCTGAGTGGATTTCATAACTGATATAAGAGATTAGTTTTACATCTTTTAAGAGTCTGGTAATTTTTTTACCTTTAATTTTGACGATACAAATAAAACAGATATAAGAGGTCATATTTGTTCTATGAATAGTCCAATGTTCTGCTGCATGACAGACTCAAAAGATGCTGTAACAACCTCACATCTTGCAACACCTCAGATTGTCACTTGTGTCACAAAATGATGGTTTTATTAATGTTAGATCTCATCAGGTGCTGCTGGAATTTGGTAGTCTAGAGGTCACGTAGAGGTGATTGTTGTGGAAGCAATCAGGAAGTTTATTTTTTCAGTGAACTGAGGACTCCAATCAAACAGCTCAGACTCTGGCCTCCCTCCAAAGACCCCAGGGATGTGATGTGGTTACACCTGGAGAATTACAGTTTTAGTCAGAAAATCATTGCCTTAACTGACTGTTACCATGGTAATTCAGGTCTTTGTTCTGACTACTTAGTTTATTTCACAAGATTAGTTAACTATTAACCGTGACAGACTCACCCATTGGGTGCACACATCTCATTTTAATTACTTTCTAAAGTAAAATAATCAAGTCATTTTATGTTGATTAGTCTGTTAGTCATCATGTCATTAACACATGGTCTCTATCCAAACCATGATGATATTCAACAAGGAAGAGCCACAAATGAACAAGGTAAACCGCAATTAAATATATAATTTAATTTCTCTCACAACAGTTTTCTTAACATATGCAGTACTTGGACATAAACAGTCGCATGAACATTTTCTCTCCATCTCTATTAAGTAAAACATGTATTTCCTCTTATCCCAAATATAAGTTAGTTGACTCTCTTACCATTTCAACTTATTAACTAATCAGTCATGGACATCACTAGTACATACTGCTCTGAAATCATTATCATTCATGTATGTAGTTAGTAGAGTTTTTTTTTTTTTTTTTACATACATGACAACTTGAAATATTCATTTAAAAAAAAGCGAAAATTAATGTAGTTGGATTAATGAGACTCGTTAATAGTGTGGCAGTAGCATAATACCAATGCACCATACTGTCTCATACTAATTTTAATTAAGAAATAATTTGAGAATTTTGCAGTTATTTCCTGAAAATATAAAAATGATCTGTTTGTCTGTTTTAACACCTTAACAGACAGGACAGACAGACCTACAGACAGACAGACAGACAAGAATGATCACATAACTCCCTGGGGCAGAGGTATTTATCTTCCAGTAAAAGTGAAAATCCTGGAAAAGAGAATCTAGAAGGTTCACTTAGAAAAGAGATGGCAGCCAATGCTGTTAAACTCTGTATATAAGCTTCTAAATGCCTTAATGGAATCTATACTGCTGCGGAGGTGTGTGTAGACCTATCACATCATCACAACACTTCCTACAAAGCATATGGTCAACAGATTCTGACCCTGTCTTATCACATTGAAGATGATAGATGTGTCTGTGTAGGTCAGACTAACACATTATTGACCAGAGGCAATGCCAGGAATCCAGAAATCATATTTTCGGGTGAAGTACGCCCCCAAAGTGAGTCCCACTTATGAAACCACATGTACTCATGTCACCTGAGATAACATCCAGCGCCTTCTTTGTTGCCATCCGTGATAATGTGCCAAGGTTATTAGCTTGCACTCCTTCAAAAAGAGCAAATGATGGCACACCTAAAACATCAGATACTCGATTAATCATATTTATCTCATCTTTGCTGTTTCTTGCTGCTTTAAGACCTGTTAATATCGCACACAGTCAGATAAGTATAAGTCAACATGGCAGCATGCTGGCAGGCTGGCAATAGATGCACCATAGATTTGCTGACGATTTGAAAAACATGTTTTTGGATGGAGATCGGTATGTGAGCAGATTGTACCTTGCCTGTTTATCCCACCCAGCCCCGTCTCCTCGTGTGTCTCTTTAAGGCCATTTAACAACCGTATATTTCAAGCCCGTCCTGAATCATCACCATCTTCACCTTGCCTACTCGCTATATGTCCTTGTTACATCTCTTGCATCTGTTGGCACATTTCTCTGGCACATGTTGTGCTATAAATAGCAAAGTGGCATCTGCAATGAATTTGCTTCTCTGCTGCTGCTTTGAAACAACTGCAGTGTGCTATACAGTGAGCTTTGGATGTATGTTTGTAGGCTAATGTTATTCACTGTAATCGATGTTCGCAAAGCTCCAGAATCGGAGCAAGTATCTGTCGAGTTAGTGTTGAAATGATTTGTTGTTTGCCATTACATTTTCATATTTGATTCATTGCTGGTTTTCCCTTCATTTATCCAGAAAAAATATCCTACATTTAACTCATTGTATCATTTCAAAAGTGAAGAATTGTCGACTATTACATGTAATTGTAGGATGAATAGCATGGAGTTTCTGGATTGTTAATCCGGGAAGAAAAAAAGGCTATTTAAGATGGTTATATGTAGCTTAATGTCATCTAGCAAATTATTTGTGGGCATAATTGGCAGGATAATTAATTTCAAAGTATCATCTTGCAGCCCACAATAAATTAATTCTTCAAGGGAGGTTTAGCATAGATCATTTTTTGTAGCTACCTCATATATCATACTGGGTTTAACATTAAATATAGAAGTTTTTCCACAACTTGCTTCTTTGTCTCAAAGACATAATGATCAAAGGGGAAAAGGGAGGGCGGCAGAAATATTACGCTTAGTTAATAAAAGGCACAGCTAATCGAACATCTAATTATATCCCCATAAAATGAACTGAATGGGAGATAACATTACAGAATGGGGAATTTTTCACGCATATGCAGGACAGATTTGCATTACACTCTGGGTGAAATGTGGGGGGATGGGAGCTCCTCTCCATAACCACAGCAGGGGATATGGAGTATGCATTCACACTCACGTATACAGTATGGCATACACTGTCCGCATATAGAACCTTTTCAAGGATAGATGTTGGACCGAGGTTCAATGGAGCAATAAAAAGCGACGCAGTTTTATGGAAGCATTTGCCATTTAAACTGGAATAAGAGTCTGATATCTAATTATTGTAAAATGGTTTGGGTGGCAAAGTCTGTTTTACTGTTTCAGTCATACAGCAAGCACAGGAAAATTTCAGTTTTCATAAAGAGTAAGTAGTCGTTGACAGGCATCAGGGGCATCTATATTGCCTGCACTCACTCACTGCATATCAATTAAACATCACTGGCCAGAAGGGCATCGTTCAGGCAGCAATGAAACTGCTGTGGTTGAATTCCAGTAAAATTGTAGTGCAGACAAACACTTCTTTCCAAAAATAGGGCTGTGATTAAAGATAGATGAATACTTGATTGTGAATTTGGAGTATGCCTGTATGTGTGTGCACTGGGTCTTTCCCCAGAGCGGTTCTGTTCTGTTCCTCTCCAAGGTGATGCCGGTTTCCATGGCAGCAACATCAGCCCTGAATCTCTCTTCCTACCTCTTCCTCTCTCGCTCTCTTTCTTTCTCTATCTATCCCATTGCCTTCTCTCTCTCTTTTCTCTCCTCTTTTCTGTCTTTCTTCTTCCTCTTTTTTCTCCCTCTACTGCCTCTGTCACACACCACAGTAAGCAGGCCACCAGCCATCATTTACATGGCACAGTTGGTCCCTGGCCAGGCTTTCTCATCTCTGGCAGGAAGTATGTGGAAATTATGGAAATGTGACACATACCACAGATTCTGAATGTCTTGCATGAAGACAGTGTAGATCCACATATCATATATGCTTATTTGAGTTTCGTGTTGTTCTCATTGTGTTGTTTTTTGTAATACATTTCAAAAAAGATTCACAAGTCAACAAAGATGCATATTGACCCTCTAGAATTCATGTGTAGGGCTTACTTTCTAAGATAAATTAAATATAGATTAGTGTCCTTATCAGGTTAAAATGAAGATAACTACTGGATGTATCATCAAATTTGTGACAATTGGTCCATGTCCTCAGGAACCATCTTATTTACAACCTTTATAATTATGCAAAAAAAAAAAAAAAAAATCATTGTGCGCTTGTTTAGTGCATGACCAAATGACTGCAACTCTAATGACTTTCCCTTTAGCATTTATGCTAATTAGTAAATGTGTCTGCCAACATGGCAAGTTAAAATGGTAAATAATAAAAAGGGCTAAACATCAGACTGTTAACATATCAGCTTGTTACTGATGTAGTGACATGCTGATCCTACAATTTTCTTGTTGTGCTGTTTGCTTATGTTGGTCCTGTATCTATCTGATTTGTGCCAGAGAACAGATTTATTCTATGCATGTTGGAATACTAGCTACTTCCTACAGTCATGTTTTGGAATGATTAATGGTAGTTTATGTGATTTGAAGTCAATGAATATGAATGTATAACCCTTATTGTAATAGTTAAATTATACAATATTCCATTTTAATCAAATATGTTTATAATAATAGTTAAATTATACAATATTCCATTTTAATCAAATATGTTTATAATAATAATAATAAAAAAATAATAATACATTTTATTTGAAAGCGCCTTTCTAAACACTCAAGGTCACTGGACAAGCATTAAAACAGCAATAAGCATTAAAACAGCAATAAAAGTAGACATAAAGTGCTAAAATCATTGGAAATTTTTTTTATTTATGTTTTGTTTATGTTGAGAAATTATCTTGAGAGCTAACACTGGCTAACAGTAGCTAAAAAGCAACATTTCAGTTAGACTGAAGGGAAGTCTGCACTATGTCTGTTTCTTTTTCATTACTATAAAAATATTTCATGTGTCTCTGTGTGCTAGTTAAAAGAGCAACAATCTCACTTCTTTGTACCTGTTCTATACATTGTGATTAAGTTGAATTGAAGAAGGAAAGATAAGACATTTCTTAACATCAAGTTCACTGAGCTGGACTAAGTAAGAATGAACTTCCTAAGAACACGAGTCTTTGCCAGTGAAGCCCACATTAGTCACCATCCAGTGCATCCTTGGTTTAAGGGAGAAGACAAGAACAACCTCGAGGAATTCCATCCGATCTTGGTTTGTGTGAACTTTTAAATGGAACAGTTGGGCCTTGACTGATGACGTTTCCTGAGATCATGAGAACAGAACAAACAAGAATGCATTTTGAGAAACACCTGCAGTCAAAAATGTATAGTTATTTAATACAAAATAATTAGTGCTTTGTTTTTGTTTTTTACCACTAATCATTCAAAATAATCTAGGACACATATTTTATTTGGAAAGTATGAGTAACAGGATGTAGTACTCATGCACACATGTGAAACAAATCAGGCTTATGTCACAGATTGTGTGGCGATGGGTATGACTTTGCTGTATACTAGCCTGTTAACCATTGGGAATCCACAGGTTTCTAGATGTGGTAGTTTGTATGCTGTTGTGTATTTGTGATGGATATTTGTCCAGCAGTCCCTATCAAAGCGTATTGCAACATGATTGTAAAGCTAGTGTTTTCCAAAATTACTAATATCTCCCAAAATATCAGTCCTATTAGCTTGTTGTTTTCACTTGTCTGTTCCTTGACCAAAAATACATAAATGTGACATACTGCAGCAGCCAGCTCTTTACAGATTTTGTGTGAAACCCCAGACACCCATACATGCATACAGAGGCCACTTGGCTTTTATTATATAGATTAGTGGTATTTTGTGCCAGGGTAAGGCATGTCAGCATATTAATAACATCACATTCTGTTTTCTTGGTTGTTTATGTGGTTTCTTTGTTAGTGATGTTTTATGTCGAGGTCAAGGCATGTTAATATGCTAATGTTTGCAATTTTGTTTATGTTGGTTTGCCTCATATATAAATGGTGTTTTATGTCACACTAGTATTCAGCTAGCACAGCTGTGTCCCTGTGCAGCATCACAATACTCAATAGTACGCTGCCTTTGCATTAATTCCCTATTCCTTTTTGCTCCATTTCTGAGACACCATATTGTTTTGCATATTTTCTGACTATAGTCTCCATCTTCCTTTATGTGGCTGTTATATTCTTCTTTTCCATTTAGGCTGAACAATATATCGACATGCACAAGAATTTAGCTAAAATGAACAGAAGCAAGGATTCAGATAGAGTAGTGTAATGTAGAGGAGTGATCTCCATTCCCAGTAGAAATCAATAGACTGAGATCTAACATCTAGGGAATGTGTGTGTGTGTGTAGTCTAGTGTGTATTGTGTGAGTGTGTATAGCTAAGTACTATATATTGTATCAGTTCAGATGTGTGAATACACTTGATTGTTTAGAATTCTAACTGTGTATGTATGCTGTTGCTTTTTTTTTGTGAGGACATGTTGGTTGGTTCTTGTAGTCAAATGGGGCTTTAAATGATTGTTTCTGGGTTAAGACTTGGTTTGAGGTTTAAGATTAGGTTTAGGTTTAGGGTCTGGCATTTAGATATGATGGTTAATATTAGGATTGGAGCCCAGGGAATGTATTATGTGAGTTAATGTCCTTACAAGGCTGTTTGGCTTCAGTGTGTGTGCATGAGTGTGCAGTCTAAAAGAATGAACCACAGCCAGAGGGTAATCAATACTGACTGTAAATGATGGCTATAATGGGACCCTGCCTCTGATGGGACATTGCAGTAGTGATGTGGATGTGGTTAGAGTCTGTGTGAGTGTGTGTCGTGTATATAGTGCTGGTATTTGATCCATTGTGTGAGTGTGTCCTCCAATGCAGGGCAAACAGAGGGGTGTGGTTGGTGGACAGACAGGGTCCCAGTCTCACTCCTGGGTGTATGATAACAGTAATTCAATTGAACTGGCGAGGCTTGGCCTGTGGGATTTGCTGCCTGTGGGTAAGTTTGTGTGTGTGTGTGTGTGTGTGTGTGTGTGTGTGTGTGTATGTGTGTGTGTGTGAATGTGTATTTATGTGTGTTTTAGTCATTAGGCAACCCGATCCTCCCGGCTCTCTCCTCAGGTCTGAATGAATAAGTTATCAAGGTAGCACAGAGTGTGTGCATTTATGTATGTATGTGTATGTGATTTCACTTCTCTCCTTTTGTCTTTTCCTATTATCTTCTTCCTTCCCTCTACTTTTGAGCTGCCTCTATTTCCATCTGTCCCTTGCTATCTTTTCTTTCCTTCCATTTCCTTTGTTTTATACAGATCTATCTAAATCCCCCTAAATCTTACATAATGCAACTTTAATTCTGCCATTTTGCCCAAATTATTTGAAAAAAAAATAAAAAATAAAATAAAATAAAATAAAACAAGAAAAACTTGCATTTTTCTCCCTGTCCTCTGGGGCAGTATTAAGTCATAAAAATAGATGTGATTATTTTGTCCTGGTTGCCAAATCCAACTCAGAGATACCTACTCTCTAGTGCAGTTAAGCCACATTTGGTCAATGATACTTGGACTTTTTGAAATTGTGTCTAAATAGTTATCATACTAAAACTTGGGATGAGATCACAATGTATGTGTGGTTGATAGAATTAAAGTTACGTAAACTAACTTATATATTATTTTCAGAAGTACTCCAATTCTGGCCGGCTGATCCTTCATCTGTTTACATTGAATTGTCGTCTCATCCTTCTTATCCTCATTTCAAGCGTTTCCTCAACACCTCCGTCTTTCTTTGCCCCAATCTACTGAGCTGGTCCTTGGCAGCTGATCATCCTCTGTGGGCCAAGCACAAACAAATGGCTGTCTCCCTCAGCAACAGCATGCGGCTGTGACACATACATGCATAAGCATAGCGAAACATAACCAGATCATGCACCCATGAGCCAGCAAAGGCACACAGAATACAGGACAGTGGATGCTTTATCCCTGCACATATGTACCAGCATGAACAAAGGCACATGAGCAACCATGCATGCATGTGCGGCAGCTTCATGGCCACACACAGAGAGACAGAAATGCTGTATGGACACACACATGCTCCACTGCTCAACCCTGTGGATTTATAATCCTTGGTTTAATATGAATCCAGACTTAAGCTGTGTCTGTTTGCCCAGAGGAGATGGCGCCATGGCCTGGTTTGACTGGGACAAAGTCATTTATCATACACACATTAAGGGTAGGATCAGCCTGTATTCATGCCAACTAGTCCCAGATTGAACGCTGATGATGACAATGTAATGAGCAGAGACCAATATGTTGCTTGCCTTCCTGCCTCCCTGTTTTTTCTGCCTCCTTGCATGTTAGAATCCCATTCCTTGATTCCTGCCTCTAAGCATCTGACAAACTCCCGCTGTGCCCACTTATGTGTCTCCTCTACTGTCACACAATTTCTGTCTGACGTGTCACCAGCCTGTGAAGCCTACTTATCACAAAAATCTATTCCCGCTGCAGTAAAACATGTCAAAAGCAGAGTGAAGAATATTCTTGAAGTGTGCCTTATATTTGCATTCCCCAGTTCAGAGTCTGAGAGATGGTCTGTCGAAGAAAATTGCCAGCTCTGGGATTAATAATTATACAGAATACATAGTGTTACCACTTGAATATTAGTACAGGGAGAGAAAAAAAAGACATAATGATGATGAAACTGTGATTTTAATATTTTTTCTAAAATTACATCCGACTGATTGCATTGTTACTAATTAATTTGAAAAGCATTCAAGCATCACCATATTAGTGCAGTGCAAGACAGCTCCATATCCTAACCCTCAAAGACATGGACAGCCACAACCATCTACTGATCTAAAATATTTAAGAACTTTTTAAGTAGTAGTCTTATCAATACTTTGAAGTAAATCAGGTAAAATTAAATTTCTTAGCATTTAATCACCATCACATCTAACACATTTGGACACACTGTCATCTTCTGCAACATTGATTCACCAGTAAATCCCACATGTGTTTGTGTAGATTCTCATTTGCTCAGGCCATCATTCTTCCTGGTAGTTCTTCTTGACTCAACAGGATTGGTTTAGCTCTTTTGAAAATGTTTATGAGACCAAAAAAGGAGAACTACCAAGTAAAATCCATAGTTTGACACATGATAGTGGCAGGAAACGCTTATTTTTGTATTCACTTAGTGACATAGTTTTTGAAAAAGCCACTTTTTCTTCACTTTGTTCTGTTTTAAACTTGAATTTCCTCTGGGCTTTAATAAACATTTACTTAAGCAGTAAATTAAATATTGAAAAACACCTGATTTTCACAGGAAATACAGAATGAAAAATCACTTAGGAAAGATTAACGTTAAAGAATAATTCATTTGGAAGTTGCCAAAACATAGCTCTAGGTCTTTATTCTGTCTGAAAGTCTTGTTTTTTTTCCACATGGTCATGCAGTATGTTGTGTTGTGTTGTGAAATGCTGCGTCGCATATTCATGAAACTGTGCCAAAAACAAACAGTTGTTGTAAATAATGACAGTGCACTTAATTGTAATGAAATTATTTCCAAAAAAAAAAAAATTTAAATTGCTTGACAGAAATATTTTACAGAAATATCTCATAATATCTTAATAATTATCTTAATATCTTTTGAGATAAATGTCTGTTTTAATCATATATCATCGATTATACTTTAAATGGTGTTGCTTTAATCTGTTTTATTGCAATGCTGATGCATTAAAGCTATAGAAGATGAGGACACTTTAAGCTGCTTTGATATACAAATATTCTGCAGTATTTACACTTGAATTGTGAATCCATTCATTCAATCTAGTTCTAAGACTTACATTCTTTTTACAACCATGTAGAACAATCACCATGTCTAATGTCACATATGAGATGGCTGCTATGCTGTGACAGACCCACCATTGTGAATGACATTTTCCAACACATTGGCCTGAAGGCTCTATTTCTCACTCATTGGTCCAGATTATACACTTCCACCTAAGGCTAAGCATATTTGTGCTTTGGCTTTAGACATGTAGAAATCACTGCCAATAAATGGGGGGCAGTATGGTGAAATGGAGAAGAGTTTTGTGAAGTGCTATGAGCTTTGTTCAGCACAATAAACCATATCTTGTTGTAAAGGTGAATCTAAATATTTTATTTTGAACTTAAATTTGGATTCTTAAGATTTTTTTTAATAGATGTCTGCCTTTATCCTCCTTCAAACCTATATGTTCCTTTTGTCCAATATGCCCACTGTTTTGCATTTCATTTATTTCACCTTTTACTTTGTTATCAAAGATTACAGATTACTTTGATTTGTCTTATTTAACGTTCACATTCATACATGTATTTGGTACCAGAAGAACTTGGGCCAATGATCGACTTTATCGCTGCTTCATCTGACCTGAGGCCATATGTTTTACACACTTGGATGAAGAGAGGAGCAGAGCTTTCAACTGATCACCATCTGGTAGGGAGTTGGATCAGATGGTGGGAGACCCAAACATGTATTTGGGTTAAGATGGGAAAGACTGGCAGTGGAGTTCAATTCCCACCTCAATGAGAGCTTTTCCTGCATCCCGGAGGAAAAATGGAATCAGAATAAAGGACTTGTAATGTTTGATTGGCCTCAAAGAGGTTCTGTTAACTAAAAAGGTTTGAGGAGAAGACCTGCTTTCCAACACTCTGGGCTGTAGTCATTAAACCTCAGATCCAAGAACAATGCACCTCCACATTGGGTGGTGCACATCACATTTTACGGTCTCAAAGTTGTTCCAAAAATGCCATGTTCAAAATTATTTAAACTAGACCCTAGGTTTACTTAGTCTAATGTCTTTTCTTAATTGGCAGTAGAGTGGGCTTTGTTCTTGATGACTGCCTGGTCTTCAACTCCCTCCATAGATTCTCTATAGGATTCAGGACAGGACTTTGACTCGGCCATTCTAGTGCATGGACACCATTGTCCTTGACCCACTGCTTCACTAATCAGGACCAAGCTGGAATTTCTCAGCAGATACTTTCAAGTGTCAGTTGTTCATATTGTATTGAAAAAAAAAAAAAAATCATCACAAAAAAAAAAAAAAATCCACCAAAAAGGTCAAACATATTATTAATTTGAGGCCAACTGTATGTGTTGACACAGCAATGACCTTGGATCGACCAATCTATGATCTGCATGGAGGTGAAACATGGATCTTACATAATTTTTTCATTTGTAACCTCAACGAACGTAATACCAGAAATAGTATCTGATAGCATCTGATGCCAAAAAAAAAACGTGTGAGTCACGGTGAATTGAGCTGTTACCGGCTGTGGAAAAGAGGCCTAGACCACACCTGGTCACTGGGTGCTGGGCCTCATCTCCTGTTCTTGAGTTTCCACATAGATTGCCCTGGTTGTGGCTGGGAACCACCAGGAAGAAGCTCTCTAAAATACTACAGCAACCCTGAAATTGTGGTTTGTAGAATTAATAAACGTAATTTTCCAAAACAAATTTGGCATGAGGCTTTACTCTGTCATCATTCATGTTTTCTGACTCAGAAGAACAAAATAATGTACGGATGTCATGATCAAATTATATAATAAAACAGAATAGCTATATTATAAGTTCCATTAAGCTGTGAGCCCATTTTTTCAGAAGTTTTTAATAATAAAGCCAGTACTTATGAGTGAAAATATATCCTCCACTCTGTTTCCAAATCTCTCTTGCCCACCATTTAATTGAGCTATTCTTCATTGTAATTAAAGTGACACAATGGCCTTGTGGAGATCTCTTCCACCGTTTCATTACTTGAGATCAATGGGGCTTGAGTGACAGATTTGGCCCAGAGACTTCTTTCTCAGTCGTGTTTATAATTATTGCATTAAATAATAACACAGTTTGATCTAGAATGACATCTGTGATATTAAATCCAGCCTCTTAATGCGTCAACTCCACAAAATGTTTTGAGTTTCAACTTACCAGGCTCTCACTATTATGACAGGGTTTATTGAGATATTTCTATGCGATGAGTCAAGACATTTAATACACAAGTATGCAGTGAGTGTACAGTAAAAGAATAATAAAAACTTAACCATAATTATTGTGGATGATATACAAAAACACTCAACAAATCTAAGACAAAATGTTGCTAGAGGCCTTTTCATTTGTGTGTAATATAAAATGCACTGTGCACAGGGTCACAACAAACAATTGAACTGTATTACTGAATCATATATTCTGGTCATGCATACAAAATGCTGCAGTTTAAAGCGTTAAATCTTGCATGAAGATTTAGTCCAGGGCGCAAGACTTATGTCATGGGGGTGGTTAGGACCCAATTGCAATACACAAACAGGGATTAGGTTTATAAGCAGTTTAATTAATAGCAGAACAAGGAATCACTCAGTCTCTGTAGATCCAAAGGGTATGAGTGGATGGTCGGAGGTGGTCCAGGGGTCAAATACCAGGATTTCCAGCATAGGTTGGGTGGCTGGCTTGGTTGGGGGTGAAGGACAGGTCAGGTTCTGGGGAGCAGGTTCACATATGTGGTCAGACAAAAGGCAGGCGTGGTTTCCAGCAAGCAGGCAACAGGTGAGGACAGGTCAAAGGCAGGCATCAAACACTGGAAAGTCTTGCAAGTGTAGAGGAATGATATGGCAGTGAACAAACAGCAGAATGGTGGATATATAGACTCCACCTGATGAGCGACACCTGTGACTCACCAGGTGAACAGAATCAGCCTGATTACTGGGAGGCAGAGCTGGTGAGAGAGAAGACAGAGACAGCAGAACAGACAGATGGAAAGGGATGGACTGAAAGGTATGGTAGAGGGAGGGAGGAAATATCAGCCGAGTGTCCCAGGTGAAAATAATGATAACTAGAAAAGCACTTGGACCTCCGCCAAGTGCAACATGTTATTATTACCACAGCAACGCCAATGATAACTAATAGAGAATCATTTTAAAAATTCCTGGATCCAGACAGTCATTCGGATCACCTCCAAAATTTAATCATCTGTTCCTTGTCTCAGAGCGAACATTTCCTGAAAATTTCATTAGGTTTTGTCAA
>JAPSES010000044.1:9186798-9222160 GCA_029822895.1 Maxillicosta whitleyi | reverse complement strand
CTATCTATCTATCTATCTATCTATCTATCTATCTATCTATCTATCTATCTATCTATCTATCTATCTATCTATGCTGAATCTGATGTTTTCTCACTTCCTCACAGACGTAAAGAAAGGGCAAAAGGACAACATCCACATCCATTGTGAACCAGACACGCCTTTGTAGCCATCACCCTTTTACACTTCCTCTCTCCTCCACATTCAGTTTCACTTTCTCATAAATCCGTCCAATGCAGCTTTCACACAGAGACAGATTATTGCTTTCCAACTAATACCACAGACATTTCATGCTCAAGTATGAAAAGGGATTTAAAGACAGAAATCTAATCTAGTGTGCAATGATGAAATATCAGTGTAATATCTACCGAGAAGCTTGGGAAACCTGAATAGAAAGCCAGTCCCAGATATGATGGAGCATTTCTAATCTTATCTTGTCCTCTGTGCTAAAACCCATTGCTCCTTTCCTTTCCTCTCCTCTCCTTTCCCTTGTTCTTCTGAATAATCCAGTACATCAGAGCAGATTGTACTGCAGTGGCAGGTGTAATCTATGGGTCATGTGTCTCTCATCTGCAGATCTCCCTTTGCAGCCTCTCTAGTGCTATTTATGGCACACACGCACATGCAGCAGCATGGCTGAGAATGAGGCTGGCATTGGGAAAGCCTTGAGGGGAGGAGGGGAGCGTTGAGAAGTGCAAGATTGCCTTCAATGAAAGCGCTGGTGTATAATCTGCCTCCACGCTGCTGTCGATGTACAGGTTTGAATCTGACTAGGCTTAGGCTCAGAATGATCTGATTGGTTAGATTAGATCATCTGAAATTTGCTTTGATAGTGCCCAAGCACCGCACAGTCTTAAAAAAATAAATAAAAGAGCGGTCCAAACAGGGTCAGACAACATTCCTCTGCACCACCAGTAGGACAGTCTACTGCCTAGCATGCCACATTATCTTCACAGCTCTACCCAACCGTGCATGTGCCTTCACCAGCACTGGAATGGGAACAGCACTATCAGCACTTTGTCTCCTCTCAGTTGTTGGCGGTGTTTGTGGGGGATGATTGTGGGGTGACATGCTAACAAAACACCACGCATCCCTTCCTCTACCTCCCTACCCTTCGCCTTCTCTCCTCTGCTGATGTGCTGCTGGCGAGTTTGTTTGTGTCCAGCAAGCAGTCCTGAGAGTGAAAAGCTTCATCAGCTGAATTACTCGAAGTTAGCTGTCTCAATCAATTAGGGTTTGCGGACCAGGCCACATGGCAAGAGCTGTAGAGCTTAGAGTTCCACCCCCACCTCCTATTCCCTCCTGCCACCTCCTCTCTTCTCCTTTCCTCTCCTCTCCTCTAACTCTCCTCTAACTCTCATTGTAGGATCTACATGACTTTCCATAATAGGCAGGAGGTGGGTGGATATGCAAAATCTAGATAATGTGCAAATTCTCATTGAGCTTCTTCCTGACTTTGCCTTGTCATCAAAAGTACACATACAAAAGTTCAAGTATAAGTACAACGTGTAGTGTTTTAAAATATAAATGAAAATAGTGATATTTATTAAAGTTACATTTCCACCAGCCTAACCTTTATTGTGTCCATTCCTCTGTATTCAATCTGCTGCAGTTCTGTGTCCCTGAGACTATAAAACACATTCAGTTATCATTTTCCTACATTTTCATTCATTCTGAAGTCTAGTGCTCACTGACATTAGTGTGTTCGCTAACATAAGTTTCCATTGCATCTTCCAAAGTGGATCTAAATAGATTCCCCTGATATGCTATAAGGTTTTCATGACAAGTTTTACATCTTCATGATCTGTCTCTTGCTTGTCAGCACTTTTTCTGAGGTATCCATTTCAGGGGAAGGTACATAAAGTGATAATTCATGTCAACATGCAGCTTAAAATGAAGTGAGGTGATGCAATTTTGTAAATGGACCAGGAGCTTAAACACTATTTAAGACACTTAAAATCATGATCTGCTGGTGGGAAAACACTGTCTATGAATTTTGCTCCTTCTGAACCATGACTGATGCCTGAAAAGAGAGAGAAGTTGTGGTTAAAAAAAAAAAAAAAAAAAGAAAAGAAAAGAAAAGGAAAAAAAGAAACAAGCCAAAAAACAAAACAAACAAAAAAAAAAACAGCTTTAGGATCAAAACAACTTGTCATGACTCAATTACATATATTTATGGTTAATGTCCTCTGACTATTTCATGGGCAGGATATTGGCTAGAAATCAATGGAAATGCCTCATGTTAAATAGAAAACCCTTATATGAGGTAAATAGGGTAATTGTAACACAAAGGAAAACCTAATCCTGACCAATCTATATCTACACTATGGAGAACAGCTGACAAAAATACCACTATTTTTTTTTTTAAATTCTGATATTTTTCTCCTGTATTTGAACCTGTAAATACCCAAACATCCACCAGTGGTCAGAAGTATCTACTGATCTAAACTCTTTAATATCTGTTGATCCATGAATCCCATCAATGCATATAAATCAGATATGACTGATTTGGATGTTTGGGGGCTCTGTAGTTACTATGGAAACACCGTCATCTTCTACAACAGTGGTTCACCAGTAAAATCCATAAAGTTGGATCAATGACACTGGATGGAGATGCTTAGACTAGACTTATGTCTAGTCAATGATATATTTTGCTGAAAAAAGTCATTCTTTTCTTCAGTTTTCTGTGTTTCTGATATAATAACCCCCAGCTTTAATCTGAGCTTTTATGAACATGTACATCATCAGCAAATTAAATATAGGAAAACACTTGATTTTTATTGAAGGAAGGCAAAACATAGAGGATAATATTAGAATAACTAGTCCTCTCACCCAACTGCATCATAATAGACTGAAACCGCATCCATAAATGGATGTCCATCAGTCCTGGTGCATCTACAGTATGTCTGTCCATGGGAGTGGATATGTCCTTCATTGTGGCTCTCCCTTTTACCGCTGGGCTTTTGGAGTTTTTCCTTGCTGTGGAGGGTCTAAGAACAGGGGATGCCGAGGACATTAATCCATCTCCTTCATCTACTGTTCATTTGAATGTGTCCTGTGAGGCAACCTTGTTGTGATATATGGCTCTACAAAAAAATAATAATAAAAATAATAATAAAAATAAACTGAATTGATAAGTCACCTCAGAAAGGTTCTATTTAGAAAAAATAATACAAAAGTACTACCCAGTACAAAAGTAGCACTGGGTCTTTATGAGTTAACACTAAAACTACTCCTTAACTTAGCTAGCTCACAAGGTAGAGCGGGTCATCCAATAATTGAAGGGTTGGCAGTTGGTGGTCATATGACGTTGTGTCCTTGGGTAAAACACTTCACGCTCCTTGCCTTCAGTGTCACTCACACCGGTGTATGAATACCTATGAATGTTCAGTGGTGGTCAGAGGGGCCGTTTGGCTGCCACACTTCCGTCAGCCTTCCCCAGGGCAGCTGCGACTTCAAACGTCATTTGTCACCACCAGCGTGTGAATGCGTGAGTGAAGAAATAATGGATCAATAATGTAAAGCACTTTGGGTGCCTTGAAAAGTGCTATAGAAATCTAATCCATTATTATTAAATTGCTCTGTTTTTATCCTGTGATTGCAATCATTATCCCAGCATGATCTCATACAGTGTTGACTTAGTCTCACCTATTCAGTGTTCTTCTACCACTGTCTTTCCACCTTGTTCGTCACTGCTTCATAAACTCTTAAGCCTCTTGAAAGTCCTTCTCCTTCTCTCTCATGGGTCTTTTGTATTCTATCTCTAGGGTTAAGATGCTTTGTGAATGAGTTTTATCTGTACCAGAATCTTTGAGGTGAAATTCTTGGGATATGTCACAATTCTAGGAATTTTCATCAGCAGGAGCACCCCTCTGTGGTAGGCAGCCTTATGAATACTGCCTCAGGAGAGAGTGCAGTTCCCTTCTGAACTCCCACAGCTTTTAAGGTTTAAGCAATAAAAGAGCCTTGGTTCAGGTTAGGAAAAGCTTTGGTTTAAATATTGATAAATATATTACAAGTCAGTTTTCGTCACATCTTTGTAGACTCTCTCTGTATTAAACCAAGCCCTGGTTCCCTAACCCTGTCTTTCTAAATCTTAGGGTCATGACCCAAAACCCAAAGTTTTTATTGGTTGAGTAAAATACAAAGCAGAACTGTGATGTCTCTGTGGAATCAATTTTACAACAGTGCTTCCTCAAAATCCCAAATAACAAAAAAATTGGATGGAATGGAAAATTAAAGCTGTGATACTGTATTAACGTGCACTTTGTCTTTGTAGATGACAGTATGAACATGATATATTTCATGTTTTGTCCGGTCAACTTCATTTCATCTGTAAGTCATTCTTCTCATTCAGGCTGCAACACATTCAATCGAAAACAATAAAATTACAATGTGATATAAAACATGTGATGTGAGAAGGTGACTGTAATCAAAAGCAAATCAAGTGTAGTCCTTCAGGAGCAAAGATTAGTCAAGGATCACTAATTTGTTGGCGAATGAATAAATGGACTGCGCTTCTACAGTTCTTTTCTACACCTTGGTACTTAAAGTGCTTTGCATAGCCTCACATTTACCCATTTACACACACACACACACACCAGTAGGCGGCTGCTATGCTAATGCACCATGCAAGGCACTAACATGCCAGACCCTACTGGGAGCAATTTAGGGTTCAGTGTCTTGCTCAAGGACACTTCGACATGTGGACATTGGGAACCAGGATTTTAACCTTTGGTCATTGGACAACCAACTCTGAGCCACAGCTGCCGCTGAATAAGAAAACAAGTGGTTTCAGGCACAACAAACCCCGCCCCTCACACATACTGTAGCTTATTTTTGCATTGATCCAACTGATGTCATCATGTTTATGTGTGATGAAGCCAAAATATCAGCCACCTCTATATGTGCAAAGTCTGAAGTAAATTGAAATAAACATCTATGTTTTAATAAACATTTGAAATTTCGTCCATCATAAGTAAATGGGGAACAAAATGCTTTAAAAATTCATTTTCATTTGACTTTTCCCAAAATGTAACCATGTTTATTTTGGGTCACTGGAAATCTATAAACCCAATTTGGTATGAATTCAACCAGTATTTTTTTTTTACTGCTACAGACATATAAAATTTCACCCATTATGGAGTAAATATTTGATGGGAAAAAAAAAAAAAGATTTAAAACAAATAGTAAAATATTTTAACTTTGACCTGTTCCCAAAATATAATGCATTCTATTCTGGATCACTGGCAATCTATAAACCAAATGTGGTATGAATTTAATCAATAGTTTTGATTGTTAATCATCAAAGAAACAAACAAAAAAACCAAACAAACAAACAAACAAAAAAACAAACAGAAACAATACCCCTTCCCTCCCCTTCAGTAATAATATAGTAATAATAGAAATATTAAAAAAAAACCAAAAAAAAAACCAAACAAACAAAAAAAAAAAAACAGTCATCCCCTCAAAAAGAAAGATTGAGATTTGGATAATTTAATTGTTATGGGTAGAATGAAATGAATGACTGGTTGATCATTTCAGTATCAATGCTTTGCTGCTCACTGTTCTGCTGGATCTTATTTTAGTTTTTCTTGTATTAATTCTGTTTAAACTGCTGAATTCTTGTTTCACACATGAAGAAATGGAGCCCCAAAACATGCTCATCCCTGGGGTGAATGATTTTGTTGTGTACCAGATAACCAAAGTACCGGTAACAAAATAAGAAAAACCAAACATTACATGAGTGTAGTTTCTGTATTAGAGTTTATTTCAGTTGTGATGTTTCCCTGAAGGGGAAGTGATTGTGCTTGAAATAAAGCCAACCACACTGGTGTGCAGATTTTGTTTTTGGTTTCTTCAACACCTGAAGACACATTATTTGCAAAATCCCTTTCCATTACATTGACCTCTCCAGGCTGTAAAAAATGTTTTGCAATGTTTTGAATGTATATTAGAATTTTTCCACTTAATGCAAAAATAATTAGATGTAAATATACATCACCCAGTTGAATAAATAAATCATCACCTGGATTTAGCTCAGCATATAGTTCAGATCCTTCCATTAAGTAATTTCAGCAGTGATTAATGTGCTCCAGCTATGACAAGTACTTTAACCTTTTAACTGATGCGATGAGTACCTTCTCATATCTTAAATAACCGTGGGTTTGTAGAAAACATAATGAATGGTTTGTGTTTCAATGGAAAAATGTCATGTAGTCTGATGAGTCCAGATTTACCCTGTACCATGGCGATGGACGCATCAGAGTGAGAAGAAAGGTGGAGGAGATTACCCATCATACCTAGTGCCTACAGTACAAGCCTATAGGGGCAGTGTTATGATCATCAGTAATATTATGTGTCCATAAACTGAACCTGAATATACTAAATGACCAGGTCTGAAAACCAGTGGATTGTTTTCTTTCCTGATGACACAAACACATTCCATTATGACAACACCAGGATTCATCAGGCTCATACTGTGAAAAAGAGTTTCACACATGGATTGGTTATTAGTCCAGACCTGAAGCTCCTTGAGAATTTTAGGGATGTGCTGAAGAACACTTTATACAGCAGTCTAACCTGGGGATAGGAATCGAGAACTGGGTCTTTTTTGAGAAATGGTTCCCAGGAGCTCAGTTCCTTGGAATTGTTGATTCCACTCATCGATTCTGCCTTCATTGCGCATGTGTGATGACATCACAGGTACATTGCATTGTTTTGGTTTAGAATGTCTCCAACGTGGCATCGAAGCTCAAACACTCCAAAGTATGGCTATATTTCACACGAAAAGATGACACCAGGACCACTTAGAACTCTATCAAGGCTTCCATTTCTTCAAAGGGGGAAGTATCTCCAATACGCACAAACATTTGTGCGCAACATGCATTTCATTTTTTTCATTTCATCCAATAAGAATCGATAACAGAATCAATAAAGAATTGGATCGATAAGCAAAATCAATAATGGAATCGGAATCGTTAAATTCTCATTGATTCCCATCCCTAGTATAACCTGATTAATTCAAGATCTTAGCAAGACACTAATGCAACTATGGAAGGAAATAAATGTGATGTTTAATCTGGTGTTTTATAAGCATTGTGTCATATACACAATGTAGCATAAGTATGATATTCACCGTTGATTTGGTTCCAGAACCTTTTTAGTGATGCAATGTATTGGTTCGTATAGGACTCATGTCTGTCTACAAATGAGACTCCTCCTCTCCTCTCCTCTCCTCTCCGCTCCTCTCCAGTCCTCAGCTGCCAGTCTGCATACATATGCAGTAAATTGCATTATCCTTACAGCCCACACATGAGCTCACTATTCTACACTGAGATAGTTTTTTCAAGGACGAGCCCTGTCTAAATTTCCCTTCTACTCATACAAACAAGCATGTGGGAGGAGGAGAAACAGAGGAGAGGGAAGACGAGACCCTGAGGTCTTGAGATAAGCAGTGATCCCTTACTTTCATTCTTTACATCCACCATATATAAGTGTTCAGTGGATCTTTGTAAAGGCATCCACATTGTGAAACATACATGTACACACCGACAGTCCTTGAGCTACAGATTGTTATGTGGTCATCCTACTAACGGTCTTATAGCTCCAGCTTTTTCCATATATTCTATATTTTGCTTTGCACTTTATAAAACAGACAGAAATCATTTGAGCTGAGACTTTTCATTAAAGAGATGTTTAAGGTGGAAATGTTAACCTGTTTTTTGAGCTCTATATAGGTGTTAGGAACAGTGTGACTTACTACGCCTCCTTAATTTCTTAAACCTGTTAGTAATTAAACCAACTGAATGACAAACTGAATTCATGTTTCCTTATGAGCGTTATATCTGCCACATTATTTTTCCTGCTTGGTTCACATTTGGTATTTAAGGTCATGGTTAAAAGAAAATAACATCAACTGCTCCTCAAATTCTTTGTATTTTTCCCCCAACTATCTGTCCTCTTCCATTTTTATTTTTTATTTTTATTTTTATGTGCTCCATAATGGCATCATATTATTGCCCAGTTTGTTCTGGCTGGACTGGAGTCATAATTTGGCATGTTCTCAACAGATCAAAAACACGAATATGAGTTGTTCCACAGGGCTCTAATTTTCTGTTGCTACTGTAATGTTTTTCTTAATTTATGAGCATCATCCGACACAAATGGTATGTGCGTGAAATACTCAGAAATAACTGTATAACACTTTTTTTTAAAATACCAACAGGTTTTCCTAAGCAACTGATTAGCAGAACAGATTCTAAATATAATGTGTCCTTTAGAGCCAAATCTACAGAAACATACCATGAAATGTCATAATGTCAGTATCAAACAATGGTGAATTAAATGCACTTTGCATGAATGTTACAAGATCAGTCTATTATAGTTGGATAAATGTCAACAATCACTTCTAGCACTCATAAATATACTATCAGCCAAGCAGCACTGCAGTGACACTTAGTAAGAGGTACATGATGCAAGCAATTCCCAATATAAACAGAACTGACATTTAGGTACTTAATTGCTTTTTGTTGTTATTATTATTATCATTATCATCAGTATTATTATTACGTATTACATAGTTTTGATATCTTTGTCACTGTGTGTTTGTCTGTATGTTCAAGCCTTGTATCTTTAATGTAATTTCTATCTTGTTTTTGTCTATTATGTGATTATGTGATTTTAATCTTACAGCCTTTAAAATATTTTTGTTTTGTTATGTTAAAAATCTCTCGACTCTGCTAGGGTTAGCATTTATGAAGTGTTTCAGATGACACTTCTTCTGTTTCACTTAGGAAAATGAATTAAAATTTTGTATACAGTATTACTCTGAAAACAGTTCCACAACTCATTTTGAGTTCTGAACATAAGTTTGGGAATACAAAGAGAGCAAAATTAACTGAAAACTTTGCAGAAGAAGAATTATCAGACATTTGTCCAATACCATTATAGAATGCACTAAAGTTTTCAGCTAAGTTAAGGATTACATATCTATCTATCATAGCTTTTTTCCCCACAGCTTTGAACTGGTGTATATGTGACATTTATCTCCACATCATTTATTTATTTATTTACCTACTTGTTAGAGCCAGTGCAGTCAAGAGGGCTAAAAAAACAAGCATGAAAAAGTATAGAACAGCTGCCATTTACCATATAAATGGCTAGGAGATTAGTTTATTTACACATTACACACAAAAACATGGGGAAAATAAATAAATAAAACACTGTTAGAAACAAAAAATGGCTCATGCAAGTGCTTCCAATCATAGAAAACAAAACACAGAAATATTCAGACACAAGCATCAGTGTAACATAAGAAACAAATCTATCTGAATCTATAGATGGATGGGATGAGGTACGGGATAGGGAATACATGAGAGTATAGATTTTTCATTCATTGGAGTCCTTTTCAGGTATTCATTATATAAAAATAATGTAGACTGACATGGAGGAAGTGTTATGTTTATTAAGCTTTTGATTTATGTTTTATAAATCTGTTGTTACCTCTAAGACATGCATGTCATGTTCTTTCAAGGGCCATATTCAGTCCAAGTTGATCTCAAGCAGGGTTAGCCAATAAAAGGGACCATGGTATTAGGACCATTAAAATAATAACATAATAACCTATAAATAATGAAAATGTTTACCTTTACAACCTCTCTTCTGACAAAATCTGAATAAACGTGCAATCAAAGTGCAATTTGAACAGTATTAAGACTCAATTTATCATTTATACATACACTGAATCTAAAAAGGCACAAAAAACAAGCACAATATCGATAAAATTGGACTTAATTCTTTTTGATATAATGTAACATCATTTTTTTTTTCCACATTAAACCAAGAAGAAAATTTGGAGTTCTAATTATCTATAGGTTATTATGCTATTACTTAAGATTCCACTTGGTCTGTATGTATTCCCAGAACTAAAATATGTAACATTAATATGTTCAGTGTCATTTTTGCACTTTGCAATTATTCCACAGGCTGCAGGTTTGACACCCCTTCTCTAAAATCTGCTGTACTTCACCAGTCAGGTAATAATACCTGAATATAAACTGGCAAATGTCTATTGTTTGAGTTACATTTTTCATGTTATAATTGATTGTTTCCTATAACATGCACTTGTTCTGGCCTTATGTTTTTCAGCTGCGGTAATATGAAATTCCTCATTACACCTGACAGGAAAAGTGCAGATAAAACATTTTGACATGCAGTTTATTGGGGCCGATGATAATTACCTTGTCAGATAGTTTTTGCAGATGGTTACTTGGCCTGTTTCCAAGACAACACTTAAGCTATTATCAGTAGTAATTACTGAGTTAATGCAGCTCACTACACAATGTGAGAGTATGTGTGTGATTATAATCCATAGGATGTTTTCACTGTAAAGCCAAAGTCTACCACATGATCAAAGTCACGCAAGTCACTGCCCAAGTCTGGAAGTGTGTGTCAAGCTCAAAGCTTAATCTGCAAAGTCTGTGTTTGTGTGTCAGGGCTGTGATCTACATGTTTGTACACTGTATATGCATATCTGAGTAGTTCTGCCTCCTCGTGCCTTTAGAAATGCAGATGTGCTCCAGAAAGGGAAAAAATGTCACATGGATAAGGTCACATGGGCTCACCATGTGCTGCTGCTTGAGGCCTAGTGTACTGGCCTCACACGACAATCCTCTCACTGTCGGTGTGTATTTGCATTGATGGAAACAGTTCACTGTGTGTTTTAGGATGACTGTGTTTTAATTTGTGTAACCTTTTATTACTGTATCGGGTTGAGCATACATGGGCGGATCAGACCACATATTAGCTATGGTATAACATAACCTCAAAAGTAAATATTCTTGTGTTCAGTACAAAAACTTATTAAAACTGTTAAAATGTGCATTTCTACTAATGCATCACTTCCTTAATCATTTATAGCATTTCAGTGAATACAGACTAATTGCTTTTTTTGGTGTGAGCATTACCTTCCAGTTGCATTTTTGTTCATAAACTCAAAAGTTTCTACAACTGATATTACTAAAAAAACACCAGCAGTGTGAAACATTAGCTACTGTTTACAAATAAACAAATAACCATCTCCTATAGAGTCCAATACAAACTTTATGTAAGCACTTGGAATTTTATATATTTGAGCCTTTAAACAAAGTGCACAAGGGGTATATATGTCATTGAAATCTCCACAAACTCACCCAACAGATTTATTATTTTATTACATAACATTTGGCTGACGCTTTTATCCAAAGCGACTTGCAAGGTATAGGTATGTATGGTTTGAAAGGTCTTACCCATGGGCCCACCTGGGAGTCAAACTGGCAACTTTCTGCACCAAAGTCAGCTGTGTAAACCACTAAGCTATCCAGTTGCTTATTAATGAAAGAATATCTACTGAGCAAAGCAAAAGCCATCACAGAATGCTATAACATTACAAAATTGAAAGAATAGTACATATTACTTTTGTTTGCTTAGTTTCATAGTCGTAGCCTGTTGACAGTAGACATATTCAGTAGTTTCAGCAAACAAATCAGTCAATGACATAGAAAGTTTGACTTCCATGACAGCTCACACCAAATGATGGCAAACAGAGAAGATGGACTGAATAGCAAAAGGCTTTACTTTGACACATAAGTGATAGATTGCATCATGTTTTTGTGGAAAAAATGTTCAGTAGCTCCAGCTATCCTGCTCACATGTTTACCACTGCATCCCCTACATTAAAATAAAGCTGATATTCAGCTTTAGTTTACAATAAACTTATTTCAAGTCCACAATTTCCATCTTCACAAAACTCTTTCTATCATTTTTGCTCTTACCAAACATTGTTTAATTTGACTCAGCATCCTTTGAGACACCTGTGACCCCATGTCCACCTCTCTCTATCTGCTTTTAGTTAGTTCCTCTTCCTCTTTTTCCCTTTTGGCCTCCATCATCTTTCTGCAGTCCTTTTCCCTCTCCCTGTCTTCTTTGGATGTTTTATACAAATACAAAGAAGCGCAGTGGCAGATAGAGAAACAAGCAGATGGGCAGGTTATCTCAGAGGCAAATACAACGATGTGAACAGTTCAACATATTTCTATTTTCTCTGAAGTAAAGCATTACCTCGCACTTTTGAAACTCTTTTAACCTTCATGTCGTAGCAGAAAAAACATAGAGTTACAACAACTGAGGGAGTTAAAAAATAGTTTTCTTATTTCACACTTTTAACACATTTTTCATCACATTTCCTTGTGCTTCCGTTTATTTTGCAGCGGTTGGTGCTAGTTTTGGGATTGCTCATAGTGAGATTTCATAGTCCAGGTATATTTTATTTGGGAAGCAATGAACAAGACAGACAGCCTTTGAAGATTAAACATGACTGGGAAGTTGTCAAACACAGGATGTCTCACCTTAGTCTACATTCTTGAGGAATTCTAATCATTTAAAGCTCGTACGTGGGATAAACTGTGATGTATTAAATAAGTGAAAATGCATCAGTATGACTTCCATGTACATCAGAACAAATAGACAAATAGAGAGGTTAGGACACACATCCAAACTATAATCCATGAAATGATCCATACATAACATTTGAGTGCACACATTGTCTTATAAGAGCCTTCTGTGGAGCTGGAGCCAGGGGCATGTTGTGGACCCTGTCTTATCGATTTGTTGGAGTGTGTGTGTGTGTGTGTGTGTGTGAGTGTGTGTGTGTGTGTGTGTGTGTGTGTGTGTGAGTGTGTGGGGGGGTATACATGTGAGAGTGCGGTCCATACATAATGTCACTTACGCTACCATGAAAACGAAACTGAAACTTTATATATGGATCTTACATTAAATTTTCACAACTTCCAGTTCGTATCCACTGGACCCCCTCCCCTGCTCTATGGGCCCCCCACTAATGCTGGGCCCCATGAATTTGTCATGTTTACACTCCTTATCGGCACCCCAGACTGGAGCTGATCATTTGTGAATGTAAACCTCATGTCAGTGTCGATGATTTGACACGGTTGCCACTGTAGAGGAGCAGAACAAGGACAATAAAGGACTTTAACCTGAGCATGAACTTTGTCTTTTTAATATTCTTGCAACATATCACTGTCTTTTTACAGTTATGCATCCGTTGTGTTAGAATGAGGATTTCCCAATCAATCCATCAGAGGGCACTCCTGTTAATTAAGATAATGGCCAAAATACCCGGAAGAAGACAAAAGTTTTCTTGAGGAAGAAAAAAGTCAATAATGACAAACATGAGAACAACAAAGGAGGTATAACTAATGTTGGTATTGAGAAAAATAATTGTAAATGTGTCAATAGTTTTCCCCCAACTCAGATAGTCGCGCTTTGGAAAGTTCACATTCTCTTTGAAAAGTAAACATTATCTTGAAATCTCAACACTGCCCCCCATGCTTCCCAGTGGTACTGCTCTATATTCTCCATTGAGGTTTGCATGCACAGGTTCCTAGAGGACGAACAATGAACGCAGAGGACAGAGCAAACGCTTCATCCATGTATGTATGTGTATTTAAAGTAGAGCATAAATGGGCTTTATATAGACACACAGGTCAGTGAGTTCTAAGCCATATTAGGAATTCAGGAAAAAGGTTCAAGTTGAGATTCACTCAACTGTCTCTATTAAAATAGGTTTAGTATTTGTCGTTGCTAGTGTGGCTTATAATCTTGTTAAAAAAATAAAAAAAAAGATGCAATTCTCATGGTTTCCAATATTCTACAATTAGCATAATTACAACGCAGAAACATGCTGTCACCAACATTTTTGAGCTTAAAATAACTTCTCCAGCTTGTTGCTGGAGACAGTTTAACAGGTGTTGTGGTGTTGTCAGGTTTAGAATTAGTCTGTGCTCTCACAATGTGTATGCATGCACACATGTGTCTGCTGGTGCCTTTGTTGTTTCCCTCAGCTGCTCTGTGGTGTCCTAATGGTGCAGGAATAACAACAGGAGATCATAAACAGCAGCTGTGCCCGGTCAGACCACACGCTGGAGTCTGCAGGTCAGACGGTCTTATGAAACCCACTGTGTGACACAAAGTTCAGCAGGAAAAGACACAGAAAGAGATGAAAGCTGTGGGAGGTTTTACTTTACATTAACAACAGTAGATACGTAACTGTACAGAATAAAGTGCTTCCTGGTCATGTACATGAGTTGCAAACATTTAAATAATAAATAGATCACGTTTTATATGTTTTGCATATTTTTACTTCAGATTTTTTTCGATATTTTTGGCTGCAAATGCAATGTCTGGTTCATTAATGGTTTTCTAACTGCTCTAGCTTTCTACACAACTACCATCGCAGTCTACAGTTGCTTTGTGTTCTGTGTAGAGTTGTAAATGTCTGATGATTGTGTCTTCTATTGTAACCCACTGACAGTATTGTCCAACACTGCTAAGTTACTTCTGTTCTCTGTTCTGCTCTGTGGTATACTTTGACAAAACCAAAGAAGGAATTGTTCAACTTGTATTCAAAGTAAGCACACATGTATGAATGAGGAAAAACGAGCCTGTTTCACCATTTAAAAAACAAACAAAAAAAAAAAAAACATACCCATGGGAGAAATCAGAAGAGATAGTAAAAACTATCCTCATCACCCTGTTGATGCTGGCAAAAAAAAAACAAAAAACGCTGGCACAGACAGACAAAATGTGTTCGGTAATTTTCTTTTTTTTTCATCTTAAAGCATATTTTAATCATCCAAGTCCAAAAACACAGTATGACTGAAAGTATTAACCTCTCCACAAGAGAAATGATTAGGATGTAGGCGTTGCTAATGGAAAACTAAGGGGGGAAGATTCAGCCGATAGGATGGGATTAACTGTCCAAACTAGGCTGTCATCATCAACAGAGAGCAGGACAAGCAGCATTAGCATGTGTTACTACGACAACAGTAACCAGAGATACCGTCGCTGGTGTTCAATCGCATGGTGAGGTCACCCATTGTCCTGAGGAATCAGATCACCCAGCCAACCCTCTGTGACCTGGAACATTTATACATCAGACATGCGACACCAGAACCAGCTCACAGTTAGTGAATGGTTTACAGCTACACATACTGAGACATCAAGTCATATCAAATCCATGCAACTCTGGGTTTAATGTGCTTTTTAATGAAACTATTTCTGGATTTCCACACCATGTCTCCATCAGTTGTTGCAGCCATTATCTGTGGCCATGGACATCAAATAAAGGGCTCCAGCATGTCCTTTGGCCTTTTGTTATTCCACTCTAGTGCTGCTAGTTATGGAATTTGTCATGAAAAAAATCACTAAAAGCAGATACATTTCTCTCAACTACAACGTTTCAAGGTTCTCTATTTAAGATTTGCAGATGCATGTGTGTTCATTATCCATGGGTAATGATTTTAGAGTATTTATACAGTGATAATATGAAAAAAAAAACAAAAAACATTAGTTCATGTGATTATCATCCTGTCTCTTAACATAGTTTAGTCTATTTTTTTTTTTTTTTTTTTTTTTGTAACTGTGCATGATATCAAGTTTGTCAGACATAGCAAGAACACCTCCCAGTGGCTCCGAGCGGCTGTCATTAAGAAAGAACATGTTGTCAATGTGGCTGACGACTGACTTACCATTGTACATAAATATATACCATAGCTCCCCTCTATTTTCAACTCAACTTTAGGCATTGGCAGCTGAGTTTGTGTAAAGCACAAGACAAACATATAAACACAGGTAACACAAGCTTAGTCCTGTTCAGCTCTATCAGTGTTTAATACCGCGTCCACACTAATGCACATATTTTGCAAAACAGATATTTTTCCTTTACATTCGGTTCTTTAATTTGACTCTGCTACAAATGGGATCTTTAAATTCTATCTGACATTTCCACATTTTAACCGTTGTTGGATTCACTGCCATTGCGTTGTTTTGTCTGCTTAGTGTCTATCCTGTTTTTGACATTTCCCCGGTTGTCTGTGTAAATAATAGATTGTTCTTACTGTCTTTGTGATGAAATACCTGGGTAAAAGGAATAACAATGAGGCTCCAAGGAAGACATCATCCCTTCTCATTATCAAGAAATGCTTATGTCTACAGGGTCACACACCCAAGCATTACACAGGAAACCATATATTCTGTTACATGGAAGCAATATATTGTCTTAGCCCCTGATGTTTCAATCACAGTGTGTGAATGAGGTTAACCAAGTGATCGAGCTGTTGCAAGGTGAGATTATAGGAGGTAAAAGATTACACCAGCAGGAAAGGTGTTGGTTAGGTCCAGTGTTTTTGTTCCTTTGACCTCACAGGAAAATGAAGGGTAGCTTTATTATGCTTCTAATAGGCCAAACAATAATTTCAAAAGGTATAGCTGCTGTAAAGGAAATATGTCAGACACTGCTGAGGTGTCCCAGATATCAGTAATGGGTTGAGTGTGGCTGTTTTGTTCCTTAGAACATAATACACTATATGACAACAGGTTTCATGTTTTGCAGTTACAGTTGTTTTACATGTCACTCTCTGTGGACTTCATAATACATGTAGGGAATACATGTTAATGCATGTAACTAGCATTTACTGAACACATATGTCTGCTAGAGCCAATTTCCTTTTCATCATTTAATATTAACCACAAGCAAACCATAAAATATGACCAAAGATGAATTGAATTTGGGGAAGTGGATGTGGTGTTGCCACTCATTGTTACTGCCAGCTGCCACTTTTGTAATTTATTCACGGAAGTCTGTCAGTTATACCAGTTATTGTTAAAAGCATCCTTAAGAGTAAGTGAATTTAAGTATATTTTGCCATTCCTGAGAGTTTTATGTAATGACTGACCAACAGACCTTTTTTATATATATAGAAATGCATCTAAAACTCTCCAGTGGCCATTTCCCCCCAAAGCCTCAGTTGATACAAAAATAAAAACAAATATGTCTGGAAAACTGTCTGCACAACTCCAATAAAGGCTGGATATAACTGTGTTTATTGTCAGTTTTATGGCATGGATGCTTTATATCTTACCACCTAGGAAAGAGAAAAATGGGTCAGACAGAAAGATGGCTGCTTTAAAAACTGACATCCTGTTCAAGTACTACACCCGTCCTCTGACACCTTGTTTTCCCACTGTCTTGTCAGATGATGCCACTGGTTATTTAAACTGATTCTGACCATAAAAAAAAAAAAAAAAAAAAAAAAATCAATGTTTTAGCTGCATGTTAGCCTGTGGCTAAACTGCACATTTTACAATGTTTAAGAAACAGGAAGAAAAAATTTTCCCCGATTTTTTTGTGAAAATCAATACAGTTCTGCCAATGGCGAATCACACAGACAGAAACATAAGTGAGTGCATTAGATATTTGGAGGTGACTATAATGTAGTATCCTCTCCTCTCCTCCCATTACCAGATGTGACCTATCACATGTCCCATCTGTCTAATGCACCTCATATCTTTAACAGTCCCATCTCCACAACAGAGTCCAGGCTGTTTCTCTCACAACACAATTTGCTGCCACTGCCCCTCACCTCGTCTCCATATACCCTCCAATATCAAGGCTTCCTTACATTAAGCCTCTCCAGGCCGTGCACAACATCTGTCTCCATCTCCAAATGTCCATTAATCATGATGCTTTACAGTGATAACTCTGCATGCACCAGGCAAGGTCATGCCTTTTTTCAAGATAAAGATAACAGGTCAGCACCTTTGTGTATGTCATGATGCAGTACAGTTTGCTTTCATAGTTTGAGATTTTTTTTTTTTTTTTTCACCTAGATGAGGCTTTTACTGTGAAGCCTGCATTATTTATTTATATGCTAAACTCATCGCCAGATTAGGACTGACCTACTTATCTTTTCGGATACCAAAGCTTGGCATTTTCTCCTTTTTACTCAAGCAGAGAGCACAGTTTCAGGGACTCCTCCCTTCATCTACCAGCTCTCTTTTCTCTTCCTCCCCTGCCCTCTCATCCCTTTGTTTGCTTCTCCTCTCTTTCTCCCCTCACTACCATTGATCCAGTTGTTTTCCACTTCTCCTCCTCTCCTCTCTCCCTTCCGTCCTTCCTTCCTTCCTTGAGGATGTCACGTAGTTACTTCTGTTGCCATGGCGAGGCTGTGGGTTCCATTTACAGGACCACCACAGAGGACAGAGAGGACACATGAAGGCCTGGATGACGGTGGATGTGATGATGATGATGATTATAATGAGGATGAGGACAAAGACTAAATTGGACAGGTGAAGGATGAGACAGCAGGAGGTGAAAATAATAATAGGAGGAAAAATTTAAGTGAGAGAATACAAGTCAGAGAAAAATGAGGAAAAATGCAGCAGAAGAGCTCTGGATCGTCAAGGTTAAAGACAACAATTCAGTCTTCTTGTCCCGGAAATCTGCGTGGAAAATGAATGTATGTAACAGAATCCTTTGACAGCTTCTTGTAATCGATTTACAAGAAAGAAAAAGACCATGACTACTCAGTAGAGACATAACTGACAAAAAACGAGCAACAGAATTACATTGTGTTGCTGAAATACAATACAAATAGTATACTGCGTGTATGTAAACAGTAACTCCACCTTTGCCAGTCCAAAGCCCGGATGAGAAAGGAGGAGGGTTGGTGAGAGGCTAGCAACCTCACCCTGTAAAAACCCTCATGCTATGGAAACAACAGGAAGGGAAAGAAACTCACCTGGTGGAAGGAGTGAAGCATGGCAAGAAACTGGACTTAGGTCTCCAGCCCAATAGCAGATCACCATGCCAGAAAGGTGATGCAAGTATTAACAGCTATAGTTCGGCCCTGTTGGGAATAACCAAAGTATTTAAACAGTGGAAATGAAAGGGTGTATGGTGCTTGCTTCCCTCGATGAGTCATCAGTGTCACTGAACCCCGCTGAAAGTCCTGTGGGGCCTCAGATATAACCTTCATGGCAGTCCTACATATTGTCTCTACTGCTTGTGAAAGTCAGAGGCATAAGGACAGGAGGGAAAAAAGGAAAGAAAGAAAAAGGTCAGCTACAGTGTGATATATTCATGCCACAACATTGAATGTATGTAGTTAATTGATAGAGCAAAAGTGATAAACTACTTCTATGCTGCCATTTTGAAGACAGGTTTTGTTTGGTGCAACATTGACTTTTTGGAACTAGATGTGACCACATTTAGACAGAAGGGGCAGAATTTGGGAAACTCAGTAAACTTCATTGTTCATTCCATAAACTAACTCATTTTACAGTCTTGTTAGTGACATAAAAACCTTCTGTTTCTGCATAAAGTACATCAGGCTCTCTTTGATATTCAATTGTCTTTATTATGTGTTTTGTTGGACCACATTTCAATACTGGACCTGACATGAAGAGACAGGAAGAGGAAAGAGGGAGAAGGAAGGAGTGAAGGGGAAAGGATGAAGGGGGTGGGGAAGACCAAAGACCAAATAATCCCACCATTCACTTACAGAGAAGTTATTCCAGAATAAAGATGAAATCTCCCCGTAACAGTAGTGCTGTGTAAAATGGGCTGAAATCTGTTGTAGCATCGTAGATGCACTACTACTGCTCTACCTCCTAAAACCTTTTTTACTTTTGTATTTGTTATTCAAATGTGCAATAAGTTGTTTTTTTAACCTTCCAACACTCTTATTATTATTATTATTATTATTATTAATAATAATAATAATCTATTCCTCAAATGGGTATATTTATATGTCTGTGCAATAACTGTTTCTTTTTTTTTTTTTTTTTTTTTAAATATGTTGTAGCTGTGTGTATGTTGTGTTTTCTGCTTTTGTTCATATCTTTTTTCTCTTTCATAACTCTGTGACTCAGGGAAATGCATAAGAATTCCAATGCACATATACTACAATCTGTCTGTGCAAATGGCAAATAAATTCAATTGTATTGTATTGTATTGTATTGTATTGTATTGTATTGTATTGTATTCTATTCTATTCTATTCTAGTCTATTCTAGTCTAGTCTAGTCTGTTTAGTAGTAGTCTGCACTGGAGTCAGCATGGACACAGCCTGCATAAATATGCTGTAGACCACTATCATAGAATTAGGATTGGGATAAACACCTGTTGAACACATGACACTGATGCATTTTTTGTTGCACACTGTGGGGGTTTGTGACCATAAACCTCTATTTGATGTACACCTGCAAGCTTGAAAACAGAACTTTCTAAAATTTCTACTTTGGCCATAATCATTTTCTGTGACCTAAATTGGAGTTTTTATGGTGATGAAAGGAAAAAACACATGAGAAAATATCAGTTTTTGCAGATGCCCAGATATGGTGTAAATCTAGAGGATAAAGAATACAGGTTGATGGCTCAAACCACATTAACGGCCATTTATGATCACTTTATGTAGATATATAGGTACAGTTACAAATGTTTTTAACACATCACTGTCTTTATATTTCCATGCATCCATCGCAGAATGAGTGTTTGATAAGATAAGATAGATAGAATAAAGAAGCACCAACAGAGTAAAATGATTTATTTCAAAAATTCAACCGTGTGTCCAATGAGAAAAATTTCAATAGATAGAATGATAGAATAGACCTTGTTCTGTCCATAGACATCTGAGCATGCTCAGTAGAATCCTGCCACCTGTGTAATTGGAGGCAAAACACAGAGTGGTGAATGAGACTGACTTGCCTTAAAAAATAGATGGTTTGGACTTTTTTTTTTTTCACACCGTTTTCCTTGTGGTCTTTTGTTTTTACTGTTGTTTCCAGTGTTGTGGGGTTTTTCCTTCATTAATTATTTTCCTGTGTTTTTACCAGGTGTTGACCTTGTAACTGTTTTTGGAGTTCAGCAGGTGTCAAAAACAGACAGGACTGGTTTAGAAAAGAAGAGCCCCAAAACAAAAACTACTGGGTCCAAATTCTACTTGTTGGTCAGTGTGTTCCAGTTCACAGTTCATGTTCAACATCCTAAATCATTTATTGATGCACATTCTAGTGCCTTATTTAGTAAAAACCTATAAAACTTAAATTCCTTTATCTGTCTTTTTCTGTTATTTCACCCTGTTTTATTCTTTCCAGTGGGAAAGAAAAAATGTTTTATTCTTTTTTTTATTTTTATTTTTTTTTTACCATGGTGATCAGTTATTGCTCTCTCAGAGGAAGTCTATGAAAACAAAACAAAGATGGAATGTTTATACTTGTTGCTTGCTTATGACTCCATTTTAACATCACAAATTTCTGACGACCCCAAACATTCAAAAGACTTTTTTTTTTGTTTGCTAAAATGTATTTGTTTTTGATCATGTAATAGTTCACTATCCTACATTATAAATAGACATTAATTTTAGACAACATTCAGGCTATATAATGTAGTATATTGTTATGGACAGAGGCAGAAAAGCCAGGTTGAGATTACTACACAGAATGAGTATTTGATTTTCCTTGCTCAGGATATGTACAGTCAGTCCAGTTTGTATTTACAAGGATGAGAATTAATACTGAGCAAACAATAACTAAAAATATTAATTATGAAAGAGCTGCAGTGTCTGAAACTGATAAACAGTACAGTTTCAGCGTTACAGTTAGTCTTTATCTATTGGGATTGTCTCGCTCAACTCAACTTGACTTTTTTTATTTTTTAATTAATTACTAGAAATTTCAGGCGACCCCATTTAAATTCCAAGTGACTCCACATGGGGTTCCACCCCCCAAGGTTGAAAAACACTGGGTTAAATGGTTAAAAATGTAAAAATCTGTCTGAAAAATATCAAGTTATTGTGTATTAGGAACAATGATGTGAGGGCAAACTGAAGGCTGCAGCTGAAGGCTACTCAATATACTGGCACAAAATGATGCGCTACTGTACAAAGGCATCTTTCATATTTAAAACTGATCTTGCTAAACATCCATCTATTTCCTGAATGGTTTAATTCTCATGAGGGTTGCAGTGGTGTCAGAGTGTATCCGAGGTATGAGTGAAGGCACGATACACCCTGGACATGAGGCAGTTCATCACAGGACTGACATATACAGATGAGTAACCATTCATTTGCACACCCACACCTATGGGACATTTAGACTGACCAATTAACTGACTAGTGCATGTCCTTGGATGGTGGGAGTATGCAGAGAGACACAGGGAGTACATGTAAACTCCACCCAGAAAGGCCCACTCCGGATCATGAAATCAATGTGTTATTTACTCTTGACAGATTAAGTGTACAACAGAGTGACAGGGCAGTTTCATTGTGTTGATCTGCAGAATTTAAAATAAGGCAAGTCGCTCCATTATACCTTTCTTTTTTCTTGGTTTCCTCTCTTTAAGGGCGGGTTCAGTTGGTCTGGTTGTTGGAGGCTTCAGAGACTTTTTCTGTCAGGTGCCTATGTGGGACGAAATCCTCCTATGGGGCCTTTTCAGATGACCAACCACACACGCACGCACGCACGCACATGCATGCACGCACGCACGCACGCACACACACACACACACACACACACTGCTGTAAAATTCACATGCACAGGAATACACACATTTATCTACCTACACACACACAGAGACACACACAAATGGATATGAATTGGAGTGGAACAGCAAGGTCACAGTTTTTTTTCCGGGTGCCATGACACCCTCCACAGAAAATGATAAAATGGAGAGAAAGAGGGAGAAGAAGGGACGAGAGGGGGATATTTCTTCATAAATGATGAGTTCTCCTTGACCCCAATTATAACAGCAGGATCAGGTTATTATCATTTTTCTTTAAAAAAAAAAAAAAAAAGTTACACATCTACTGTGCTTGTGAGGGTTGCAGGGAGCAAAATGGAATATTAACTGAGTGAATAGTAGCAGACAGTAAAAAAAGGGGAAGTTTCTTTTTCTGATGCAACTACAGCCTTGTCCTTGTGCTTCAACTGCATCAAATCTCAAGAGAAATCTTACAATGAATATATTTCAATTAGTATAAATGTGATTTTACTTCATTAATTTTCAATTTATATGCTGTTTACAATATGACATCATATGTTTATGCTTTCTGAAGTGATTAAGTATATTCAACCAAATTAGTAGCACAAATGTCTAATCTTGGTGTATCCTGCTATGACTGGAGGGTGTGTTTGTGTGTCCCACTCATATGTAGTCAGATGGTTCCACATTTGTTAAAAACTCTATAAACCTCACCTGTTCTGATTTTCAACCAAAAATCGCATTTCAACCTTTACAAGACAAATTTCACTTAAATACAAAATTTGAACCATAAAAATGCAGCAAAATGTTTTGCCATTTTAGATCATGAACACTATTTTTTTTAAAATAATTATTGTTTTGTATTCTTTTATTATTGTAACAATTTATTTGTATAATATTAAATAAGCAAGGCAGTAAATCGTAACGTGGATTTCACCGAATTTATTTAATTGTGCGTGAACTTCCGGTTGGCGATTATTCACTTCCGGCTTTAATAGTCATGCCGAACTTTACTTCGAATCTCTTCCTCTACTGGTTCAACACGCTACCAAATCATCCTGCAAAGTCACAGCGAAATATTGGTTAGTCAATACTGTAAATTTATGAAACTTTGTTAACATATTTTTAAGATGTTTTTGCTGAGAGATTGTTAAATATGTTGTTTGCATTATTTACAGTTTTCACCAGTTGTATGAATGCTGAAAGGGAAACCAAAGGAAAAAGCAAAATCCTTAATCTATGTCTCATCTTTGACTCTGTTTTAACTTGTTGTTTAGTCTGTGTTTATACAAACTGTACAAGACACTAAAAACACAGTGGATTTCACACTTTAGTTGCATGAATAATAACAACTCATTCATTCATCTTCTGAACCCGCTTTATCCTGGTTGACATGGAGACAAATAATCACTCTCACATTCACACCTATTGAGAATTTAGATTAACCAATTAACCTATCGTTGCATCATGTCTTTGGATGGTGGGAGGAAGCTGGAGAGAACTCAGGCAGACATAGGGAGAATATGCCACCATTGATTGATGGTGGAATTTGAGCCCAGGACCTTCTTGCTGTGAGGTACGAGTGCTATCCACTGCACCACTATGTCTCCCAGAACAACAACAACAACAACAATAATAATAATAATAACAGCAATTTATTGAATAATACATATTCATCCCAATTTAAATGATTGATGAAGAAAACTTATAATATCTGCCCCTTTCTTAAAACATACATCAAATAAGTTGTCGTTATAGCTACAACAGTAAACAATCTACATGGAGTGAATAAAAATAAACCTGATTCATAAGTAATGTAATAAGTATGTCTCCTGAGCTTTAAGTAATAAAGGTTAGCATACATAGAGTACATATAGTTCACCCTGTGAAAATAGTACTCTATCCAATGTTGTGTCAAGTAAAAGTTATCTCCATTCATACAAATTCTGGAAAATTCATCACCACCACCAGTACCATTTGTGGTACATCCTTGCATTATAAAAGACATTTATAGGATGTGTAACTGCTGACTGGGCCCCTATAACTACAAGAAAGGTTAAATATTACTTTGTTTATCATCAGTGTTTGTACATTATGCTTTTTTATGTGTTAAACCTTCTGAAACAAAAGAAAAGTTCAAATCTATGGAACCGTACAGTCTGGGGGTCTGTTGGGGTGAAGCTCAGTACTGCATTATCATTGAAAAAATAAGTCATGTAACAAACATGAGATCTTTTTTTTTTTTTTTTTAAGACATGAAGGTGGCAGTATAAATGTAAAGTATAAATGTGCTAAACAAATATAGTCTATATTAGATTTGAACATTTCTGGCAAATGTTTGGTGCAAAAAACCCCAAAAAAACCTGGCAGCAAAAATTCATGTACTTATTTATTTTTAGGACTGTGAACATGCCTCTGTGGAGATAGTTGTCGTCAGGAGAATAGATTTGGAATTCAACCTCTGGGAACTATGAATAGCCATATAATTTCATGCCAATCTGGCCAGTAGTTTAGAGGATTTCGTGCAGCAGAGTAAACGCTGAAGTGAGTGACCAACATCAATTACTGAACTGAAACGTATATTCACAGAGGAGTTCTTTTTTTACACCTCTGTCATGTAATTACCGCTGCACATCAAACTGATAATCACAGGGAGAAAAAGTACTATCGTGACAGATCTCCTGTTGAGAACACAAAGAAATGGATGTAAAACTATGGTGAATTATCATCTGAGATCAGCTGGCAGACTCCTCCAACACATGATCATCCCTTCCGCTGCCCAACCCTCCCCCGACATGCATGCAGATAAACTGCTGCCTTTTGACCTTTGTTCCACTAAACCCTCCTCGTACAGATTAGAGATCAGGGCGCTTGCAAACCAGTTTGTAAGATAAATGCATTTGTTTCCACTTCTTTGTTTCAGTCTTGAAGAGCCACATATGAGCAGGATGTAATTAGTGGTGTTTCAATTGTACTCAACAGCAAATTGAGCAGCAACACCTGAGGTGCAAAGTCATTCTAATGAGGTACCTGCAAAACAGATGATGCAACCATCACTTTACTAAAGATCATTCAATTAAAAAAAACAAAAATCACATATTTACATTAGCATAGATAATAATAAGGAATTCAACAAACAACTGAATTAATTAATTAGGATGAAGCAGCTGATGTCTTGGGTTCACAAGGGGATGTTTTTGCATAGAAATAAGTACTCTGGTGTAAAACGGCTACAGTTATTTTCATCATAAGTCTATTAAAACTCAGCATAAGCTAAATTATTATATTTAATTAGATCATTTTGAGGAGATCACAGAATAAATTGCTTTTCTCACACATTTTAATTTGGTGTAAAAATGGGAAGAAGTAAAACAAACAAACAAAAGTTTCACTGTGGTAAACTACAGGCAAATACTGTTACTTCACTTTGAATTGATTAATTGCAATTGGTTTTTCACTCATGCTGTTTTTTGTTTTGTTTTGTTTGTTTGTTTGTTTGTTTGTTTAGTTTTTTGTCAGAAATGTATACATTTTCCAAACGTTTTCCACCATAAATAAAAGTATCAACCAATTATCTGGCTTGAAATGTAGAATATGTGACAACTCAAAAATTGCAGACAGTGAACTTAAAGACAACACATCATCAAACAAACAGGTTATCAGGATGGCAAACATTAACTTCATTATGAAGCAGAGCCAGAACAGAAGACAGTGGGTGTGACAGACTGAAGAGACAGTCTGCAGATGACTCAAAGCAGACTGAATATATAAAAATGAAACCTTGAATAACTGCTGCAGATTTGCATCGCTGCTTTTTGGAATAGTTTTGATGTAAAATATTTGTGGGCAAGTATGCTATGTATTTTGTTTGTCACACTTACTGTATTGTACTTTACTTTTTAGAAGAGAAAAAAATCACAAACCTCATCAAATCATTTCACCAAAGAAAAAAAAAACCTGAATAAAACTAAAATACCTGAATTATTCAATTAAGATAAAGTGGCTGACCTCTAGGACTCAAGGATTCAAGAGATGTTTTTATTTAGAAATGACTATTTTGCTTTGACTTAGAATAAAGAATCCCTACTAAAAAGCTAAATTAATTTTCCACAGACCACAAATACTGTATTATTTCCACTATTTCCCCCATTACTTAATTCCCATAACCTTTATAACCTTAATTATGCCTCTGTACAAGCCTTCCTCTAAAGAAGTGTGCTGAACTGTTTCTGAATTGTTTCGTCATCCCCAACAGGATTGTTGACTGATGCCGTTTTTGCAACAGCAGCCTCATTCACCCTTTCAAAGGAGCAGCAGAGGAAGACTGCTCCAAATATTGCTTTATAGTGTAAATCTTTTTATTTATTTATTTTGTTTGAAGCCAACACACAGCAGAGGGAACAAACAAAAGCAGGTAACAGGTAATGTCTGATATTATGCTGTTCCCACTGAAGGGCAAAGTCCATTTAAGGAATAAAATGCGAATAAACGGCACTGTTTTAATGCAATATTCAAGAGTGTGTGTACATGTGTTTTCATTCATTATCGTTAGTGTGTGCAGTTGAGTAGAAGTACAGTACGTTGCTTCTGTAAATTCAGGATGCGGCGTTAAAATGAGTTCAGTAATGCACATACTTTCTGAATTTACACGCAAGAAGTGGGAGGTTAATTGCCTTTCCACATGATCGTGGTCCCTGCTACTCTAAGCATCTGTGTCTGCATGCATGTGTTTGTGCTGTGTATGTGTGTGTGTGTCTGTGTGTGTGTTGGTGGTGCTTAATGGCTGCCTACAACTTGGCTGAGCGCTGTTTAGACCTTGCTATGCATCTCAATGACTGCAAGCACACTGCAGAATGAGTCAAGCACTGTCAATGCTGGGAGAGCATTTAGACTCATCACTGGGTCTGGGTCTGAGCTGAGAGGGTTTGTTGCTCTGTGTGTGTATGTGTGTGTGTGTCTGCTTTATATTTCAAAATAACAACTAATGAAATACAAGTTTTTCATATACAATGTTCAGAGGAACATTGGAGCCTCCTCTGTTTTTTCAGTCTCTGTGTACAGACAGCATACACACCTGAAGACAATGTGTTACTGTGACCTCCATGATGGCCAGTATGCTCAATGTCATTATGTGTAATTGTCTGTCTGAAAAGATGGTATGATGACTCATTCGGCTTATTATGGACCAAAGTGTGACAAAGAGCATCATGGACATCAAAAGTGTGTGTATGTGTGTGTGGGTGGATGGTTACTCGTGTGGCTCCATGCATGTGTGAGCCTCCCCTGTGAGTGCAAATGTAGTTTATGCATGACTTGGGTACATTCACGTCATAACGTTTTCACTGCACTCTGCTATAAGCTCCTCAGATGTGAACTGTCTGCACACACTGAATAATGTGTGTAACCCTTCATGCATTCACAACTGTGTAACAGTGTCATGTTGTATTTGTCTTATGTTGTGGATTGTGCAGCTGCTAGTTTGTAGGTATGGTAACAGTGGAAGCATCTTTAGGATTGTGCTTAAATGTTGAAGAGAGGATCACATGGTAGATTGTGACCAAATACAAACATAAAACGCTATTGTTTTTCCACACATATCGACTATATATATCACCAGTGTACACACTACAACAGGTAGATAAAAAGAACACAAGGACTATATATGCTTGACTTTGCTTGTGATTTTTTTTAATAAGACGAGGAGGTGGAAACACCAAAAATAAGGTCTGAGGTGGTCCACACTTACACCACATGGCTGATTAGCTCTTTCAGCTTCTAGAGATAATAAGCATCCGATAAGACAGAGACAGAAAGGCTACAAAGATGATGATATAAAATAGTGCACTTCCTGTCTCCTAAGTGGTTTACAGGATTGAAAACATCACATGGATCAACGTAGAGAAGAATAATTACAGTTAAATAGAATAATTAGGATCTGTTGCTAGGCTCCTAAGGGGACATTCAGCGCTCCGTCTCATTTCTGAACCGTCTCTGTGAAGAACAACCTATAAACTTTCCACTGAGTGGTACAGTTGGGGTCAGTACTTTATGGTACGCTACATTGTGTGTTTCCATTGTAAAAGGGGCCCAAACATGTGACCCACACTGGAGCATTTATCCACCCTTCCACTGGAGATTCAGAGGAACGTGATACCATATAGAAAGGGCGGAGCTAGACCGGCTCCACCTAATACAGTCAGTTGATTGGATGAGTGGAAAACTCCTTGCTGCTGGATGTCCTCTGATGTTGTTGTGTTGCATTTGTTGATGTTGCATGTTGAGTCAGACGAAGTTACACTACGGCCTTACCATTCCAAACCGTGCCATACCGACCTAAAATGTACAGGAAAGACAGCTGAAAGATAGGCAAGGCCACTGTTTTCTTCCTTCCTTCCTTCCTTCCTTCCTTCCTTCCTACTCTCTCTCTCTTTCTTTCTTTATCTTTCTCTCTTTCTATCTTATTTCCTTCCTTTCTCCCTCCATCCTTCTTACTTTTGTTCTTTCTTTCTTTCTCTCTTTCTTTCTTTCTTCCTTCCTTTCTTCCTCCATCCTTCATACTTTCTTTCTCTCTCTCTCTTTCTTTCTTTCTTTCTTTCCTGTCTTCTTTTGTTATTTTTTGTGGCAGTTGGTAGACAACAGTAATGTCTCTTAAAGTCAAGGAAGGATCTTTCAAGGCTTCTTAATGTCAAATCATCAAATATCAGCCAAAGGACTGTTTCGGTGTCCATCATCCAAGTGTGCACTGAGTCCTTCCACTGGAGAATATTCAAGGATGCTTCAGCGGATTCTGTGCTCTTTAATCATCCACCGTCCTATGTTGCTGACCCAAAAAGAGCCAACCAGTTTGCCAGTACCATATACATACATTATAGTGTCAGAAGCCTATTCACCATACTTATACATGCAGTCCATAAATGGTACAGTACATAAAGTGACGAATAAATTAAAAGAAATATAAGAAAGGTAAGTCCAGAGCATGTAGCAGCATTAGTATTACTGATGCTGTTGACGGCTTCATTTGTGTTTATATTTACATCTATTAATAATGTGTCCAATGTATGCGCTACTGAACCACAGAATTGGAGACGGGACCTTTTGTATTGATCAATAGGAAGGACTCTCGCCTGGACCCAACTTGGCAGGACGCAATTACCAAGGAATGATCATTGATTTTGAGAAACAGTGGTTTTTCCTCTGGTCCGTGACCTCTATGTCTCCTGCTTTGTTTATAACAGCCACGAGGCTATAATGAAGCCTATCTTTTAGCCATCTACTAGCAGGACTACACAGCCCCCTGAATTCACTCAAAAGCAGTTGGTGGAAAGTGAATATTTGCATTTGTGTATTTGCTTGAGTAAAATACGCCCGACCTTTATTTTTTTCAATACTGTTAATGAAAGCCTTTAGGATATGACTCACTAATCATCAACACTATGGGTCTAAAATAAATCAGATCACATATCATATCAATTCAATCAGAGTGTCAGTAACAAGATCACATGCTGCATTAATTTCCTACGAAACAATAAAAAAATAAGTACAAAAAAAGCACGAGGCGCATCCATGGTGATGAAGCAGCCACCATGATTCAGTCGAATATAGAATAGAGGTGAAGGCAATCTGGCTGCTGCTTGGTTGTCATCGAGGCGGCTGTGGTTGACTTGGCAACCAAATCACTGTGCGGTTGTTGGTATAGAAACAGGCTGATCATTATTAAAAATTTTCAACTCACGAGTCTGTGTATGCATGCAAGTGTGTATTTAAATGACGGGTTTAACTGTATGTGTCAGTGTCATTGAGGAAGACATAAGAAATTACATTAATTCTGCTGGTCTCATGAGTTCCTAATGTAAAGTAATGGCAGTTTTTTTTTTTTTTTTTTTAAGTAGTTTGCTGTAAAATACCATCGTCATTTCAGTTGATGCAAAACTGTGGCTGTCTCAAAGAAAGCCTGAAGGACATTCTACCACGACAGCATTGCAGCATTCGATCCTGTGCCTCCTCTATCTCCATCTCCACCTCCACCTCCAGCTCTACTCCCCCTCCTCCTCTTCTTCCTCTGCCTCTTTCTCCCCCGCCTGCTAATCATCTGTTTCTCTCTTCTCATCCTCCTCCTCCTCCTCCTCCTCCTCTTCCTTTGCTCTCTCTCTCTTTCCCTTCCTTGACTCATCATCCTTGTCCTCCCTTCTTCTTGACTGTCCTTCTGCTTTTGTTTGAGATACAGGACCCTGGGGACTCACTGCAGTAAAAATAAAGTGTGATGGATTCAATATGTCCTGATCAAAGTCCTTGCCTAAAATTTCCATGATATAACAGTAGTGGTTAGGTGAGAAAGAACAGAGGATATAGGATATGTTTTTCTCGAGCCAGACAATTTGAATGAGAATAGAACATAACATAACGCTGAGTGTATTCTTCAGTGTTTTGACAAAGTCCCGTCAAATTCACACTTTGAAAAAATGAAGACTGAGCTTCTGGCTAAGGCAGGTGTGAGCACGAGCCTGCATGGACGTACATGCATGTGGTGGGAGGAAGGGCTGGGCTTCTCTGATGTAAGAGAGTGTATGAGTGTGATGAGGCTATAGCTGTGTCTGGGAGGTTGTAAATGTTTGATGGGGTTTGATCCTACCATCTGTCCACTACTGCTGGCTAACACACAGAAAGAGACTGGGTTAAGACAGGCAGAGCCCACACTGAAAAAATGACGGGGGGGGGGGGGCGATATAAGAAGCACACCGCAGGATTCATGAATTACTGTATCTTAGAAAAAATGATTAACAGATAAAGACTCCAACATCCACTGTCGACCAAAAGCATCTACTGATATAAACTGTTTAGTAACCGTTCATCTATTTATCTTGTCAATACATGTAAGTAATTGGTATAAAATGCAGTTTGTCTATCTTTGTATGGTCATCAGATATGATCCATTTAAACATTCAGAGGCTCCATAGTGAATGTGGAAAGTGTCATCTTCGACAGCATTGATTTACCGGTAAAACCCATGTAGTTGGATCAATGACAATAGATAAAAAACACACACACAAAAAAACAAAACAAAAAAAACAAAAAACAAAATGAAACAATCAACCAACATATAGTATTATGTATACTCTACAAGCAGGACTTTTCTTTTTTAACAGAATGCGTCCAGCTTCAAATACCACATTAACACAAAGCATACATTAGTCCAGATTTGTGCTAGCACTTCAGCCAATGTGTTGCCCAGCTTGCGGCAAACAAATTAAATGTAGACATATTCCCATCTTTCTTTGATCATGGAACATAAAATGCAATTAAAATGATATTTCATTGTGATTAATTGAAATGAATCCACAGCAACCCTGTGGTTAATCTGATTAAAACTTTTCATCATTTCATCAGCACTATTAATGATTTTTACTGAACAAGTCACTTTGTGTTCAGTTTTGATATAATAACCTTTGAATTTACTCTGAGCTTTGATGAACACTGACACAATCATTGAATTAAATATAGGAAAATAAATGATTTTCACTCAAAAAAATGCAAAATGCAGAGGATATTATAATGAATGATAATAAATTATTTAGGTAAGGTTAAGTAGAGAGAAAAATTCATTTGGGAACTGACGCAAAAGTCACCATGGGTCTTTATGGGTTAAATGAAATAAGGACTTGACATCATTTAAAATATAGAATGAAAGGGGTATATGTTTTATTTATATATGATTTAATACTGTATCTGTAGATTTTTAAACTTTAATAATTGAAACACATTTGGTGCCTCAGTGAGTGTTACTGCAGCACATTATGGAACTGACCTGAGATCAGCAATTGTGGCACTATTTTAAGTGGGTACCAATGGAACCTCAAGGGGTAAAATACCAAAAATAAGTAAAATGCATCAGGATGTTGTTCATGGGAATGTATATAATCAGCCCTATTAAAGGTTCCTGTTCCTGCATGGTGGGTTTAATTAAAAAAAAAAAAATCTAACTCAGAATTCACTCATACTTGTGTTGTATTTCACTATTACTATATAGTATCTTCTCATTCTGAAGTTGGATATTGACTTCTATCCCAGAGATGGAAAGAAGGAGCGGAGCTAACTTAACACAAATTTTACACAGACGTCACTTGAAACTGATCGTGTTGTAATGTACTGCTGTATTTTAACAGACATGTGTCAACTTATGATTAACTATTGACTCAATCCATGTTGCATAAGTTGTCCGTACGTCATGTAGGGATGTCATCCTTTTTTTGTCAAACACACCCATGTTTGATCATGCATCGATCACTTTAGATAATGAAACGTCACTGTAGAAATGTTTAATTTCTACAGTGCAAGACGTGCTTCTGTCATGGTTTTGTGTCTCTTACACACCTTTAGGGTTTGATCACTGAGAAAACAATGCAAAGGTTTCCTTAGTCATAGCTTCTCAAGTTAATGGGCCCCCAAGGAATTGAGAGATAAGAAAAGATATTAAATAAGATAAGATGAAATAAGATAAAATAAGATGAGATTATTATAACCTTTATTTAATCAGGAAAAAAGCTCATTGAGATTAAAGAGATTTTTAAAAAAGTTTTTACGAAAAGGAAATCACAGCCATACATATACATTAATATACATACTAAAAACAAACTTAAAACTGATAAGAACTTAGATAGAAAATGTCACCATTATTTTAAAAGGTACTAAAAGTATAACAACAATGTTCCATAAAAGCATCTCAAAGCCAAATCCAATTCAATCAATTGGAAAATCATCTACACCTACATTTGTCCTTTTCCTATTGATTTGAGACACGATAAAATGAAATAAAATAAGATGAGATTGTGCATACAGCAAAGATAATCCAAAAAAACAATACAATGCCAATAACTTCATAGACTATATATATATATATATATATATATATAATGTATACTCAGTACTGATTCAGTAGCTGAAATTTGATGGATGTCATAAAAACAGGAAAGATAAAGTCCGTTCTGTAGAACTACTATAAAAACATGGTGCTTAAACAATAAACATGTCATTTTATTGAAAGAAAAACACAGCAGTACTGAATTTTATGTTATTATACACTCATGAAGACATAATTATGAGGATCTTTATTACATTTCTGCAATTAGATCCTCTAAAATCTTCAACACAGCACCTTGAAAATGAACCAATAATTGAAATTTAAGAAAACATTACATGAGTTAGTACAAATTTATCCATGATTACTGCAATATAAAACATGCCATATTTGGTCTCAAGAGTGTTATTGTTTAGGCTGATCTGTTAAGATAAAAGTATTCAGTTAATTTGAGATTTTGAATATCAATGTAAAAAAAAAAAATACAGTTCATAATATCTTACTTTCCCTTGGCTTAGTATTTTTAAGTCTGTGGAAAGTTTGATCTGCGACATTTTTATTCCAATTAAGGTCTTATTTTGAGACTACTTCATTAATTTCCTTCTAAGGACCAGTTATGTTCCTGTCTGTTTGGAAGTAGCTTTCATGTTGCTTTGGAAATGTAAAAGTAAAATCAAGAAAAAAGAGGGAGAAGAATAAGAACTTTTTTTCCCCCCAGTGATATGTTTTATTAGAAAGGTTCATTTGGAGACAGCATCTCAGAGGATCAAAGAATATGCTAAACAGTTCATTATAGATTTTGTGAGGTATTGATTTTTGGATGCAATGACATTTGTGTGTGCAGAGAATATGTTCATGATTAATGTATGTTTACACATTGCATATATTTGTATTGGTTAGAGTTTGTTGTATATAGATATGCATGCATGTGCACAAAATACATGTAAAGTCTTTATGACCTATTACACCCTCCTAACAGTGATGCTGCTGTGTACAGTTCCTGACCCCAGAGGCTGGTGACTGGATGAACTCCCAGCCCCTGCGATTTTAACAGATTGATCATGTGTGTGTTATATTCCAATCAATGACTCTAACTACCAATGGGCCAGATTGTGAACTCTGCAAACTGAGGTCAATAAACACAACAAATCCGGGAGGGGCTCTGAGGGGTGGTGGTAGATCAATCTTTTTTTTTACTAAAGGCCCCCACCCTGTTCTGTTGCTCGCTGAAAAGGTCAGAAAGTCTCTCTGCTTGATAATAATGCTAACGCAGCTCGTACAGCAATCATCACCTGCCCAGACATCAAATAGGATTAATGAAATCCAGTAAATTCCCGTGACCTTCCAGTTATAGCAGCCCTTCTTCAGATCAGTCTCAGTCCTTGGGATTACCAGAGATCAGCATTTTTATTGCAGATTAAGAAATCAAATGGTGTATCTTGTTATGTAACTTTGCCCTTTGGGTTACAAGAGGCACAGGGCGTTTAGACCGTAAAATACAATGAAAGTCATAGATCCAACAATCAACAGTCTAAAAAGATGCATAAACTCAATCTTTGAATACAAAAGTAATTGTAAAAGAAGCTTTAGGGCAATGGCATCAGTTTGTATTTGAATGGCAGAGCTTTAAGGTGTGAAGGGACCACAGCTAACGCAGAAACATCTGGTAGAGTAATTAAGACAGAACTATCTGTCTCTTTAAGTATAAATATTTCACAGGGAGGGATCACCTACTCCTTCCAAGGCTCCAAACTCCCACTAATTCATGACATAGACAGTAATACCAAATGTAAGTGGTAACTCCTATCACTTTAAAATTCCTCAGTGGGATTGAAATATTCCTATGTAATGTGATGTAACTGTGATAATCACAAGTCATCGGTTGAACAAAACCTCCTATTTGAAAAATTTACTTTGTTGAGGAGACTTAAAAAACAAACTTGCTTTCTTCTTGCAGATTGCTACAGTATTTGGTAACACGACCCAATTAACAACACTCTGTTTTTAGACTGTCCACTTTTTAAAGATAGCATTCTGCTAGCCTGGTTATCACGACATTTCCAATACCATGCTGGCATTGGGTCTGGCCAAGCATATGGAAAATGCTGGTTCCCTAAAAAAAAAAAAAAAAAAAAAGGG
>JAPSES010000044.1:9174712-9186698 GCA_029822895.1 Maxillicosta whitleyi | reverse complement strand
CATCTACCTGGATGACGAGTTGTGCTCAATAAAATGGGCTGGTTCAGTCAACAGGTTGGACCCAAAACATGGTAGGACTTTGACTTGATGAACCTGGGATTACTCATCTCTGTTATTAACTCAACAAAGCCTGGACTTTACTACCATTCCTTCATGTTTTACCCCATTTTAAAGCCAGTTTCTCTTCTGAACCTGTTGTTTACTTCACAGCTTTAATATTGAGTATTTGCCATTTTAAACATGGTGCTTCCGGACAGTATATCCAACACTGACACTTCCACTGCATACACTACATTACTTTTGGTTCCCTCTAATGTCAAAGTACTTAATCAGTCACATGATCTAAATCATGACTCTTAAACTTAATTAACTTCTGAAATCAAATAATAATCCTACAGTGTGAACACAAACAAAATGGAGGACTTTCTCTGCTGTACAGTCTGAACCGTGGTTCATGTCATGCCAATGTCCCTTTGATCCAAATTGACACCCCCTCTTCTGGTCAGAAACAGTTTGGTTTCTAACATGGTCCAGTGGAAGGTTTAACACCTACAAATCTGTCTCAGATCAGACTCAAAGGCCTGATCTGGAAAATAGACATAAAAGTGTTTTCATACAAAAACTACACCTAGCAGTGGTTAAAATAATTAAAAAAAAAAAAAACAAACATCTAAATTCAAATTATATTGAAGGAGCAACATGAACTAAATTGAACTCGAATTGCAGATTTAAAAAAAAAAAAAAAAAAAAGGCTCCATTTCCCTTAATGTTTCATGGAGTAAAACAATAAAATAAATTTACACCACTGGGACCATTATTAAACAAAGGTTTCGTAAACCATTTGCTTCCATCCTTCTTTTTTCACTGTCTATAAATAAAGGCTTTTCTCATAAAACACACAATACAAAATAATCTCATTTCCCTTCAATACAATAAAACTAAAATGAATCATGCCTTTATAAAATACACTGAAAATAAACACAAAATAACAATAAAACCTAGTGAAAAACTGTAAACTTAATAACTTCTCTTCTTTGTGCCAGTCAAAAACAATTATGCAGGGTGAAATGCTAGTTTGCTGAGTGTTTTTTAGTGTGAGTAATTTCTGTGTAAAAGTAGATTTAAAGGGCTCATATTTTGCTAAACCCACTTTTCTTAGTCTGTGGTTCATTTATTTTTGTATTTCGACCCTAATATTTCATACTGTTGGAATTTGAACCCTCTAGCTTCTGCAAAACTATCTTTATATTAATTTGGGTGAAAATCCAGTGGATTTCTACAACCTGTTTCCATTCCTTCTTAATTTGTTCCATCTATAACTAGTCACAACCTTTGCACATATAAGGTCCAAACATCTATAAACATTTCTCAGGGTACACCATAATTATTTGTCAGCAGCAGCTGACTGAAAATGTGTCCAAACTTGGAGTTTATTGCCGAAAATGTTCGGTTGTTGGTTGAACAGGATAGAGCACTATAGCTAATAACCTGGAGGGGGCGTGGCCTAAAGTGGCTGAAGTGCATTTAAAGGGCCAGCCCTCCAAACCACCTTTCTTGCATCATTACTCAGAAATAGTGTTGAAGATGGACCTGTCGAGTTGAATTAATGAAGAATTCAAACCCAAGGAGAACATTTACAGTTTATGGAGACCACAGGTAAATGTTTGAAACTGAAGAATTCCATTTAAAAAAACACTAATATTACTCCTTTAATCAGATGAATGTGTGTGTTATGACTTTTTACAGAGCAAAAATAACACCGAACTACCTACTCATCTGTGACACTGACAGACAAACTTAAATTCAGAAGTATTTAGTTGAATAAAATTAATTTTAACTCTTGACAATGTGTTTTTTCAGTCTTACACATTGTCGATAACTGCCATAATCCATCTTCTTAATAAATGAAATTCCAGAGGTTTTTAGTGGTCCAGGTCTTTCCAAAGCTGTTATACACTGTTGCTTCATTTCATACTTTCTTTTCTCCAAAATTACAAATGAGAGACTGTTAAAGGGATAGTTTGGGATTTTTGACATGAATCTGTATGACATCTCCGTCATCACTGTCATACATCCACACTGAATTATACCCAACAGTGTCCTGTCTAGCTCTGTCCAGTTTATCAATTATAAAGCGTGCACACACTCACATACACATAGAGGCCACTTGGCTTTTAGAATATAGATTGGATTCTCAGAATTGCTTCTGATTTGAACTGAACTATCACCTCATGCAGCTGTTTGTCAATCTAATAATGCATCTAGCTTGCTGTCTGTCTGTCAGTCTACTGTATTTGTCCGCCCACACACTGTATTCTGTCAAACAGTAATCATTACCTCTGAGGAAATAATGAATGCAGCTCACAGGTTTAATCACATGTTTATCTGCAGCATCAGCCTCTCATCTTCGGCTGTGACATCCTCATCAGTACTGTTGTGTGTATCCCTGTCACACATGTTTATTTGCCTACATTTCCCAGCATTCCCCAGAGATCCTCTCATATGTGTTTGTGCCTAAGGCCCAATCCCAAACCACTCCCTACTCACTTCTACTTCACTACGAGTGTCCCTCCAAACGGAGTATCCACTTGCAGTTTTGGAGGGCACTCCTGATTAATAAGGGGGAGGGCATAAAAGTGACACTGAATGAGTGTGACGCCTTTGCTACCTTACCAGAAACAGGAAAGAACCATTGCCATGGAGATGGACAGACGCATTGCCTGTGCCGCAGCTGTCATGTGTTCAACAAGTTAAGCAGTGTTCTAGTTAGTGCAAAATGGCATAGTGGCCCGATACGTTAAAATTTTGCTTATTTTCAGTACAGTGTAGCAGCATTTTGACTGTAATTGTTTGCCCAGATCCAATGTGAAAAATGTTTCACACGCGCACAGGCTGGACTCTAAGCAAATCGGCCCCAACGGCAGAGCCAGAATTATGTGGGTGGAGCCGCTAACTGAAAGGTATAAACTTTCTACCTACATACAAAAATTCCCCCTCTGGTGCCATTAAAATGGCCCATTTTTTGCTAAAAAAAATAATAATAAATAAAGCTCCACACCACAACACCCCTAATTTCTAAAATAAAATCCTGGTTAGAACCCTGTTAAGGGTAGTGAGAATGCATAGAGAATACATACTATTCAAAACATTAAATATGAGGTAGATGACGTTCATTTATGCACACAGTCATTTGTGTGTTTGCTACAAGCACCTTTAGGGACAATGTGATCATCTTTAAGTTTGTGTCATTTGTTCGTGATCTTTCATATGTTCTATGATTTAGTTTGAGATTTAGCCTAAAGTCAGTCTGAAAGGAGATAAAGGTGTGCGTTTTATATAAAATAGATAATTGGAAGAAGCAGACAGAACTTTTGAGTGATTGTTCTTCTATTGTCCGGACGTGATTTCTGCTGCAAACCATTGGGAAGTCTGCACCGATGCAGACTCGCTGTTTAAGGGTCTGACAAGACACTTCCCCTCAGAGATAATCGGTTTGGGACTCACTTAATATGGCGGGCGTCCACGTGAATGCGCAAATGGAGGGGTAGTGGATAGGGTTAGGTAACAGGGGCCGGTTTGGGATTGTGCCTATGAGTGTTGTGTAATTTACTCTGACACATTTGCATGTCCACACACCCACTTGCTTCCACCCACACAGACAAACACACATTTCATATCATTACTCACTATCAGGAACCCGTGGCCTGTGGTGCTTTCCTCGCAGCCCACCGTAATGCCTCGTCTTTCAGGCCATTCATAAGCTGTGCTGTATGTGTTGGGGCAGAGTAGATCAACATGAGTGGTGGCGTCATCTTGTATTGCCTTCACTCCCATGCATCACACCCACTCGAGCTCATTTGCATTGGAGTAATATGTTGTTTTACTACAGGCAAAGCAAGAGTGTGATTTGTAGACAAGATGAGCGGTGAATCAGTGACGATATTTGCCTTCAAACTTGAGCATCGCATAAATGTGTTTTTTCTCTCCCTCTTCTCATGCAAACATCCGCTGCTGTATGTTCATAAATTTATGAATGACACCCTGGTATAATAATACGTAGTTACAGAACAGGTAGCACGTACAGTTCACAGCTGTAAATCTCCTCCGTTGAAAAGGTGCTGGTGTAGACGGTTAGGTGCATTCAGATTGTACTGTTCGTTTTTCCACTTCCTTTTGTGACAGGGTGCAGCAGAGGGACCCTTCATCTCGCTTCATCGTCCTCCTCACCCGCCTTCACTGTCAAGGCTCAGTTGTTATGTGAAGCTCTGTGATTTAATGTCAGAGAACATTTAAGCATCCTGTCTTTCTCTTTGTGAACTAAAATTGTCTCTTTCTCACTTAATTTAACTTTCTTTGTCTTTTTTCTCTCATTTTTTTTTTTGTTTTTACCGTTCTACATATTCCTGTCAGCCTTTTTATTTCTTTTTCTATCTGATATCTTAAAAGCTATCTCACACCTCTCTCACACCTCTGTTTGTCTGCCTTTACCCTTTGGTTCTTACCATCTTAGCTTTCTAAGTGCCTCCTTGTCCATCACTTCCTCAATGTGGTACGACGAGAATTGTATCAGCCTGACACCATCAGAATTGGGTGATTGGTGGCTATTGGGGAAAGCAGCCACTTTGGAGCAAAAACCAAGTGAGAAAGATACGGATAGACAGACAGGAGGAAACAACAGCTCAACTTGTCACTGTTCGCTGCTTTTCTCTGCTTGGAATTTCTGATCAGAATACTGTGGGGTTTTCATAGGAACAGTTCAGTCAGACGAGACACATTGAGTCTAAAGTAAAACTGTCAGTGAAGGATTAGTCTTATTTTAGGGTAAGTAGACGTCCGTTTCCAGTTTTGAGAGGTATTTAAGAGGATCTAATAGCAGAAATTAATATAATATCCATCATTTTATTAACATTTGTATAAAATCACACCACCTCCACACTGAAAAAAAATCAAAATCTTACCAAGTGTATTTTTCTCATTTGAAGTCCAAATATATCATCACACTTAACTTTTCAATGAGACAAAAGAACTTATTTTTAGACAATAGAGCTTGAAAACCTTATTTCAAGAAATCTTACCTAGATAATTTTCACTTGTTCCATTGGCAGATTTTCTGCTTAATTCAATAGTTTTTCTTTATTTAAAAGACAAAAATACACTTGGTAAGATTTTGATTTTTTTCAAAGTAAAAAAAAAAGTAAGTCATGATCCATAATCTGAATCAGTTTTTTTCTCTGTTATAAAATGCCTACAAATTGCAGACCAAACCATTAGGCTGGTGTGGTGACTTTTTAAGTCATTGTTGTCAATATATATATATGAAGTAAACAAATGCATCCACATTTTCCTGCCCACACACTTGCAGTGTTCCCATTAATTACTCAGGCTGCGGAGGCCTATTTTGTCCTGTCAGAGCTTTATAATGAATCAGTAACATTTTCACTTAAGTATAACTCTTAAGCATCTGTGTACCTCAGACTCACTGCTTGTCTGAGATTGGAAACAGGATCTGCAGCTGAATGACTTACGATAATTCTTTATCATCATTTCCTCAACAGTGGCAAAACAACGTGACACAAATCTCTGAAAGTTAATGAGTGCTAAACCTGAACACTAGTGCAGAGACATGCTAAAGTATCATGATAAATGGACTGAAGTAGCCCTGTGATTTGTGTTAGTGACACAAATACTGCAAACCCATAATTTAGTGCAACACCCATAAAATACCTAAATGGGAACAATAAACAGGACATCAGATGTTGTTTTTAATGGCATGTACAATCCCTCTGAAAAGTATAGATCATATGACAAATCTAGTCCTAGTTCAGAAGGAACTTTTCCTGTTGACAAGAGTTAATATAATGCATTCATTATCTGACCCTGGAGCCTATCCCAGCTGTTTATGGTTGAAGGCGGGGTACACCCGGAGTTGTCACCAGTTCATCACAGAGTTGAACATATTAGAGACAAACGATCCCTGTCACATTCACACCTATGGGCAATTTAGATTAACCTATGTCTTTGGATGGTGGGAGGAGCTAGCCTGGTTATCACGACATTTCCAATTCCATGCTGGCATTGGGTCTGGCCAAGCATACTGAAAAAGCTGGTTCTCAAAAAAAAAAAAAAGAGGGCGTGTTTCAAATTTGAAGTATTCGCCTCCTTCAAAAGTCTCAGTCTGCTATTGGTCAAAGCCAGAAAAGGTGTTGTCGAAGCTTAAATCAATCACACAGCGCTTTCCTCTGACGTATGTTTAGCGACAAAAACGGCTTGAAGGAGCCGGCTAGCAGCGGGGCTAACTGGTCGAGAGCAAGGTGAAAACATCCGTCCTTCCAATAAATGCCTCCAGTGCTGCTCTTTGCTCTACTTTCAGATAGTTTTCGGTTAAACTGTTTCAACACCACATCAATGGCTCCGCTAATGGCTAGCCGCCTCTCCATGCTTGCACTGAATTAAATGCTTCTGTTTGCAATCCTGGGGTTCCGGTCTCTGTTCTATGCGTCACTTACATCAACACGTCTCTACCTAGAGCCGTTGGAGATGCTGAACGTTGATTGGCTCCCGAAAAATAGGTTGGAGTTCCCGATTTTGCCGGAGATCCGAAAGCTGTGAATAGTGTGCTTTGCCAGACCATGTGGAAGCCGAGAAATGTTGAGTGGGTGACGGCACGGAATGGGTGGGCCCAGGCTAGCATTCTGCTGGAAAACAACTAAAATGTTCTTGAAAAGGTGAATTTGTTAGATAGGAGGTTTTGTTCTTTAGTTAACTAAGTGCAAGCTATATATTATTTTACTTTACTGCTGTTTTGTAAAAAAAAACCCTGCATTATGTGTAGACAAGTGTTTCTTATGTTTCACTTCAGTTTTTTACCCTCAGCCCTTGCCGCAGGGTATTGTCATCAGTTTGTCATCTGTCCATCTGTCTGTCTGCATGTGCAAAAACTTGGCGTGGATTGAAGGCTGAGGGTTTTCAAGTGCCGGCACATTATGTTTTATATTGTATAGGGTGCATATTTTCCGACATTTCAGATACCAACAAAGTAGAATAAATAAAGTCAAATCAGCTTCTGAAGATGGGATTTATTGTTGTAAAAAATTGCATTAGTTTACTCTAACTGCATTTTTGAAAATAGCAGGTCATCACATTGGTATAGGAACGCCACCCTGGAAGGTGATGGTTTTCTTCCATTACCTACTACTTATTTTATAAGGTTTATTTAGTTAAAGTGCAAGATAATTGCCATTAAACAGTAAGATAGAGGTAGAAACACAAGGCAGAAAACCAGAAACATAGCTACTAAATCATATTGTATAGACATTCATTCATTTTATGAACCACTTAAGCTGAACCCAGGACCTTGTATCTGTTAGACGACATTGCAGATACATTCAGAACTGCAGCTATCCAACCTCTACAGCTGTAGAGAGTCACATGTTGTGGATTCATGTATAGTAATGGTAACATATACAGAAACATTTGCTCACACTGGCATGCTGATATTAACAATCCATCATTAAGTCGACATTGTGCAGTTGCTAGCTAAGGTTAACTAATTAGAGCTCATCTTTCACAGTGAAAAATGTCTTGTCCTTCACCTCCCAAATGGTCGCATCATCAACACATCAAGTTCAAAAGAACAAGTGCCAGAAGAAGGATTCACCACAAGATGTAATGTATGTAAGTCATCGCCTAAGTGAGAGTTGGATAATAAAGAGAAGTGCACAGCAGTTATCACATATGTGTGTGTATATATATATATATATATATATATATATAAAACACTTTTAAGAAGAAGAAGAATATTCATGGCCTGAAACAGCTGAGGAGCAGTTCCATAGAGGAACCAGTGTTCCCATCATGGCAGAAATTAATGATAAACTTTGATGGCAATGATAAACTTTTTTCCGCACATAAGTATAAATAAAATATAAAGGTGAACCAAAGACCCAAAGAAAACTACACATTTAAACAAAACACTCCAGAATATCAAAGGCAACAAGATACACAATGTGTAACTACCTCATTGTGGCTCCTCAACAACAATGAAACAATAAAACAACAAGTAAAGCTTCCCTGCTTATTACTTTTTGGGGCAAAAGTTGTCCAACTATCTTTCATATATAATAATTCTAAGAGGTCTAAGAGGAAACAAGACATTTCATTGTGATTACTAACCAAAGAGGGAATATTTTTTATCAGATTCTGTCCATTCACAGGCGTTTTTACATAGAAGCATCATGGCAGCTCCCTTAGCCTTCCATACATTATTTTGTCTTCACTTTTCCACTGCAGTATCAGTGTCAGCATAGAGGGAAGGTGTGTATTTCCTCCGTCTGGCAGTTTTTCCACCTTCTGCAGCTTTAACTGTATATCAGTTCCTCTAGAAAAACATGATTATGGAATCGCATAATTCAATGCATAATCAAGCAAATATAGCGTGTATCACATCGGGGTCCATATGTTTTTAAAAAGGGTGCATATTTGCCACAATAATATATAATAATAATAATAATAATATATTTCTGTGCAAAATAAGCAAAATATTTGGGTCTCGCATGGTCCCATAATGCCCGCACTTTTCCTCATAAAATTTGAAGAATATTGCATTGTAACTTGACACGGGTAATAATAATGGATTTGGTTTTTATAGCACTTTTCTAGACACCCAAAGGGCTTTACTTTATTGATCCATTATTCATTCCCCTCTGGTGGTGGTAAACTACATCTGTGACTGACAGAAGCGTGGCTGCCAGTTTGCGCCTACGGCCCCTGCGTCCACCACTGAACATTCATACACATACATACACCAGTGTGAGTGACTAGGACAGAGCTGTGTTCGAACCGCCAACCCTTCAGTTATTGCTCTACTTCCTGAGCCATGGCCACCCCTCACAATAGTGATGCGGAACGTCATCAGCTTACATGTCCACAGAAGTTAAGCGAACCACAAGCCTCAGAAGAAATACTGCAAGATGATGAAAAATACAGCTCATTTTCCAACAAAAATATCTGCAAAGACATGAGCAAACCAGTACAATGATGTCCTACATGAAAGCGGGTCATACTGTTTTACACCCCATACAAACGTATGTTAGAACATGAGAGAAAACCAACACTGGAGCCACTTTTCTATCACAAACATTTGAAAATGTTTTCTGCTGCATCTATAACAATGTTATATGATTATAAAGGCTGTAATAACCTTGAAACAGACAGTTCTGCTTCAGTTTTGTGAAGCAGGAGGCACTTATTTCATTTTTAATATGTGTGACTCATGTTTCGAATCAGAATGAGAATCATCTTTATCAATCCCAGACAAAGGTGAGCTGTGGTGTGAGGCTGTGTTTCAGTTTCACAACATTTACAACAAAATGCACAGAAGTTGGTAAAGACATCACCATTACCAAGTGAGAAAGTGTGTTCGTAATATTATACACCCGATAAATGTCTGCCTGTGATGACTTTTGTAAGATCAAAGCTAAAGTCAGATGGTTACACTCTGCATATAGACGCCGTGGGGCTCAGCCTTAAGGAACATTTTCCGAAAACTCCTTAAGTCTCAGCTGAAGACACAAAGATTTGTGGGATTACAGAGATGCTGTAGGAAGGAATGTGTAGTCATGTCTGTAAACCCCGGGCAGGTTGTCACCGTCTGCACATCATTCAGACTAGCTTTCACTACATCTGCTGGCTGACATGCACACACATTATCCTCCAAGGTACAGCTGTGTCGGCTGATAACACACACCAGGAACACCACCTCTAAGTTAGTATGATCTGAAAATATTTGAGCTATCTATCTTTTAATTATACCCCCCCTTCTCTTGTCTTACACACATAGATATGAGTGACTTTCATGGCTTTGGGGTGGACCCTCCATTATTGATGAGGCCACATGCTCTGTACCTTTATTGGGGCAGGGGATGGTTCAGGTCTGCCTGACTCAGCATTCCTGTGTCCACTGCGCATTCTTTCGCCCTTTGTCAGCACTGTGCATGTGTGTGTGTGTGTGTGTGTGTGTGTGTGTGTGTGTATCTGAGGCAGGATGAAGAAAACAAGAGAAGACAAACACAAGCAATAAATCCCATGCTGGTGTATAATTCACAGGTTTGTAGATGGCAAACAGATGTTTTGATCTTATGGTGTTTTTAATCAGATGTTGTAGGAATTTACTCCAAATTCACGTATTATAGCATAACAAGTCTGCTTCAGTAACAGTAATAGAATGGATAATGGGGGACATATTTAGTTGTAATCACTAATACGAACCACCTCTTGGTAACATTAATTATAACATTGATTTTATTTTGCACAGACATTATTATGAGCAGTTAAGTGAAAGAATGCTTGCTTTAGCACCATAATTGTAGTCCAGAGAGCTGTGACATGTTAGAGCAAAATTGCAGAAACAGTAGCAAAATGGTGGCAAAGTGACTGCAGTCCTATGAACCCCAACAGTCTGTTTCCTCAGAAAAAAACTGCCTGATTCCTCTGTGACTGGAAAAGCACAGACGTGACAACATAATAAAGAATGCAAAAGATTGGGTTGAACTTCAGTGAGGTCATGATATTGAATTTGTTGCCAGCTGAATAAAAACTCTCTTCTACCTTGTGTTTTATTCATTTCTAATACTAATGTACATGCAACAGGACATCAGTGAATACATTTAGAGGCACTAAATGCTCTGTTTTTGAGCTTCTGGGGGGAAAAAAAATTAATGAAATTCCTCTAATATTCCTGTTTACATGTATGCATATTCCACTTATGTCCCAATGTGTCATTTATCACTTCAAAATATGGCACACAAACTCCATCTGTAGTTCGCTCAACCACCTGCTTTTGCTGTCGTGTTAAGTACAAATGCAGACTTTTCTTGTAGAGATTTATTTCTACTTAAGCCTGAACACATCTTGTTGGTTTGGATACGACACCTAGAGTTAACTGTAAATAAGAAAGAGGTGAAAGATGTCACAAACTACATACATAAATACACGTCCAAAGAATACACCTAAAACCAGATAAATCCATAAAGACCCAAACCTCCACTGGTGACAAAAATGTTCTAATTGTGATCTAAATGTTTTGATTCATTAATCCTATCAATACATGTAAATAATGGTTGTAAAATACAGTTTATCATCTTTTCATGGTCATCAGATATAATTCATTTGAACGTCGAACACTGTCATTTTCTACAACACTGATTGACAAGTGAAACCAGTGGAGTTTAATAAATGGCAGTGGTTGAGAATGTTTGAGTTTATGTTTGGTTAATGATACATTTGCCGCAACACTCAATTTTCTCCATTGTATATATTATCCTTTGAATTAACTCAGAACATCTAAATTAAATATGGGAAATTAAATAAAGGAAAATACATGATTTACATTAAAAACTCAAAATATAGAGCATAATATTATAATAAATGGTGATAAACCACTTAAGAATTAATTACAGAGAAAAAAATTATTTGGGAACTGCCACAAAAGTAGCTATTGGGTTAATGTGAACCGCGTGTTCTATTCAAAACAAAAGGTGCAAGAATATCCACACAGAATATTCAGTTTATATAATCTGATATGTGTCTTTTTGGAATAACTGTGGAATATTGGTGCATATGAATGTAATAATGGTCGGGTGTGGTTGTGTGTTAAAAGAAAACAAACTTTAGTGCATTGTCCTTATCCATATTAACATCAGGCATTATAGTCTGTTAGGTTATACTATTAGGTAAGTTATGTGTTACTGGTATCAGTTTGTACTTGACAACACAGTGTAACATGACCTCATCCAACATGGCAGGAATCTTGGAAAGGAGCACCATACGTCAACGTCAGTCCATTGAAAATACAAGTGATAAAGACGATGGACTATTGGTTCATGACAAATTGGCCACGACATTCAGTTAACGTTGTCATTCTGGACGACTTTAAAGAGACACATTCATGGAGAAATGCCTAGAAGGTAAATGAAACCACTTCTGTTTT
>JAPSES010000044.1:9150140-9170542 GCA_029822895.1 Maxillicosta whitleyi | reverse complement strand
ACACACACACACACACACACACACACACACACACACACACACACACACACACACACACACACACACACACACACGATTTCATCATATCTGCTCAGGTGAAAGATGTCTGGACATGTGTTATTCCATTCCAAAATGTAAACCATCTTCAAGAAAAACCAAGAGAGAAGCCATACTATTTGTAACAGATGATTATTATAACTCAACCACAAACTCACAAAGTCTTAAAAAACAACCACAACTTTCACGATTTCTTGCAATTGCTGCTGTCAGGGTCATGGTTAGAAGATAGCCTCTCCGTTTAACAGCCAAAGTGAGATAAAACTATCTCATATTTGTCTCCACTTTCAGACATAAACTTGCCTTTAAATGTTATTGATCATCAAATTTTATGACCAACCACTTTATCAAATTAGATTTGATGCTGTTTAAGACAAATTCAAACACACATATGCACAGGTTACACCAGTTTACAGGCTGAATATGAATAGCGTTACTATCAAACATCTGTTTTTTTTTTTTTAATCGGATTACGTTAAGCCGGTTATACTCCCTAACCATGTCAATACCTGCCATCCAATGTCTGTCCACCTCCTATGGCCAACTCATCCTTTCTGTACACATTTACTGATGCAAATCATGACAGATTCCCTAATTTATCACTCTCTCCCAGCTGGACTTGAAGTGACAGATTTATTAGATAGCCATTTGTGGCTGCATGTAATGCTGCCAGTTGAGGGTCGGGAAGACCGGCAGAGTCAAAGCTGTTTGATGACCTCGAGGTGATAATGACCATACAGGAAAGAAGGACACCGACAAGGACAGGGTGGGAGATAAAGAGGGGTGGGGAACAGTGTGGGCAGGTGATGAAGGAAAAAGGGCTGGATGGTCGCACATCTGGCAGAAAGAGAAGTAGACACAGGCATGTGGGAGTAAAATGTATAACTAGAACATGGCCTTGGACGGCTAAAACCACAGCAAGATTAGATGTTGATGAGAAAAAAACTACAAAAAGATGGATGACTTATGTTTTAACAGCACAAGAAGCTGCTTGATATATAAATCCTGTAGCAAAACACTTTCCTGTAAATGAAATAGAATGAGAGAAATATGAAGCATAATTCACAAAACCAATTAGAGGCAAGTCCCCCTTTCTCCATGTCCTTCTCCTAAGTTTATTATGATGAAGCACATGTGAATGTATCATTTACATGTAATAGCATTTCAGTTCTGTCCATAAATACCGATGACAACCATAGAATAGAATAGAATAGAATAGAATAGAATAGAATAGAATAGACTTGCAGGAGGCAGTACTGAGTAATGGGGAAAAGATGAGCTTCGACCTAAAATGGGTTACCCAGATAAATGGGGACATAATGAAGAACAAAAGAACACAACAGCTTTTATGTACCTTCCTGTTTCATTTCACATGTACAGTCAAGAGCATGGGATAAAAATGCCGGGCTAGAGATGCTCTTTTTGAGACTCTGCTTGCTATCCTTTAGGGGGGGTTGGGTATCTCAGTTTTCTCACGACCTGATACCGGCTGCATCGTGAAAGGACAGCAGGAGGTTTTTTTTCCTCTCATCTCTGACCTCAGTGGGCTGTACATATACGCAGTCTGTGCGTGTCATTGGTGCACAACCGATAAATGTTGAGCAACACGGGAGAGGTTGCCGGTGGGCTGACCAATCAAATGTCGAGGTGTGGCTCAAAGAGGGTGTGGCTACAAGGAAGGGGCGGTGTTACAAGCGGAAGTGTGTCTCGGCTGATCTCTCGCTGTCATTCGGCCACGGTCGGTTTCAGGAGAGAGGGGCAGCCAAGAAGCGCACAGGAATCGGCTGGCTCTGTAGGAAAAGACAGTTAGCGAGAAAATATACCGACATCAAACGAACAATGAAACCGGTCGAATAGAGCTTGTGAAGCAACTGAAGCCAAGTATAGTCCACACATTGCCACGTTAACAAATCCGTTTTGATGTTATAGTACAGGTTAGAGGCAGGCGATAGAGAGCTGTGTCATTGAGCAGGCAGGACACGTCAGGAGAAGGGAGAAAAAAAAGCTGACCGACTGCACTGTACGAGTCAGCTATCAAATCGCCGCTGAAAAGCTTTGCCTGCTCTGCTCATTTTCTCAAGGACATCACCTTGCTCTCATTCCGAGGGGAAGCTCTCAACAAAGACATCGCCGAGGTCGAAGGTGGTGATCAGAAGGTGAAAAGAGATTTTATTCGCCTCTATCCAGGCTGTCCAGCTAGCTAGCATTAGTGCTAACGGTTAATAGCTAGCTAGCTAGCTAATGTTAGCCACGGATGAAAGCGTTAGTTAGCTGTCCAGCTAACATTTTTCGTTGATTTATTCAGGCTGACTGTAAATTTTGTTGTCTGCAAATATATATATACCGGACGATGTTTAACTATTTGGTTCCAGTGTATTACAATTGTCTATGCTGAATTTCGGCTTCTGACAGCTGTCAAACAAGGTCGAGGGTTTTACTGCTCAACGTACGATGATTAATTGTTAATATTTATTACGTACGTGGATGTTTTGTGGTGCTGTGTTCTCGTTAAGATAACACTGCTTATCTTGGTTGTCTGTCACCTGGTTAGGGTTTTTTAAATTAAGAATATGTCGATTGTGCATAGCAATGTTACTAGCAGTATTGGTGGCTGCCAGCAGCTCAGCTGTAGACTTACAAGTTGGCAACGTCACGGGGTTATAATTAGCCAGAGATGTAACGTTAACTGGTTTGCTTTTTTCACAACTGCTCAATGTAAGAAGGGTAGATTGTTCAGTGCAAGAATGAGCTCATTCATTAGCAGTGTTGTGTGATTATCATATGAGAATATAAGAATCCACTGAGGGAGTTAACAGAACCAACAAAAAGGTCTTTTATGTCACAAGGGAATGTTCATCACCTCCATATCTCTTTATTTATTTATAATGGAGTGAGAGAGGACAACTGCTAACTCATGCCATTCTATGTCCTCTTCTCTTAATAGGACCAAACGATCACGGGATAGCATTTGTGTGTGGGGGGAAAAAACAAATGGGGGATTACGGGTTTGGAGTCCTAGTTCAAAACAACACTGGCAACAAGTCCACATTCCCGGTCCGAATCCACCCACATCTGCAGCCCCCACACCATCACCAAAATGTGTCGCAGAGCCCTGCTGCTTTCATAAACAGCACCACAGCCGCAGGGAATGGCACCACGGGAGGCTCTCCCTGGCTTTTCCCTGCCTCTGCCACCCACAACAGTGTGCAAGACGAAATCCTGGGGGGCCCAGAGAAGCCCAAAGCACAGCAGCAGCAGGAAATGCAAGAAACGCAGGAAAAGCAGCAGCAGTTGTCTCCTGGGAGCCACCAGGAAGGTGGAAGTGGTGGTGGGATCATTTCAGATCTGGACAAAGCCCGGTCAGAGGAAGCCAAGACAGACAACGGCACACCTGAAGGAAGTAATGGGAAGGAGAAACAGCTACGTCTCGAGTCCCCAGTCCTGACAGGCTTCGATTACCAGGAGACATCTGGTCTTGGGGGAACCGGCCCTGTCCAGTCTAGTACAACCTCGTCATCCCTTACAGGCTTCAATAACTGGTCAGCCGCCATCCCTCCGGCGCCATCTACCATCATCAATGAGGATGTGAGCTTTTTCAATCCGGCATCTGCCAACAATGGGCCCCTGCTGTTCCAGAACTTCTCACACCATGTCAGTCCAGGGTTTGGTGGCAACTTCTCCCAGATAGGGCCTGCGGCGGCCTTATCCCAGCACCACCCGCCTCCCCCACCGCACCCTCATTTTCAACACCCCCACAACCAACACCAGCAGCATCGCCGCTCCCCAGCTTCTCCCCACCCTCCACCGCCTTTCTCACATAGGAATGCGGCCTTCAGCCAGTTGCCGCATTTGTCCAACAGCCTGAACAAGCCCCCGTCCCCTTGGGGTCCGGCCAGCTACCAGAGCCCCTCTCCCTCCCCCGGCTCTTCCACCTCCTGGAGTCCCGGAGGAGGCTATGGCAGTGGTGGTGGCGGCTGGGGAGGGTCTCAGGGTAGAGATTATCGCAGAGGACTGAATGGTGGTATGACCCCTATCAACTCTATCTCTCCACTTAAGAAGACCTTCCCCAACAACCATGTTGCATCCCAGAAGTATCCTAGAAACAGTCCCGCAGGCTTCAATCCCAAATCCTGGATTGATGATGGCGTTGGCCGCAGTGACAACATCTTCCCTTTTCAGGTCAGTTTGACTTTTTTGTCTGATTGCACTGGCAATACATTTCTCCAGTCTTCTTTGTTATAATTTTATATCACACATAATTAATCCATGTCAATGTATAGACTTGTCATATGTGCATACATAGTTTTTGTCTATATTTATATAACTAAAATTGTGCACATAATGTATCTGTCCATTATTTTGTGTGTGAATATATTTCAGATGTCACCACTTTGTGCCAGAATTATAAATCATCAATGTGTCATTTATGTTAGCTGTTAATTTTATTACAGTATCTGCTAGAGCTGCTATTTTTAGACATGGGGGGCAGGGCACAGATTTACATGATGCATTTGTTACCATGTTAGCTTAGAAATCAGTCGCTCGGGTCTGTACTTCCATAGCTGTAGGTCCTTGATGATGACTAATGTGGTTCTGTCACTGCAGTGGTGTGTACCACGTATACGAGCTGGGGATGAGGGGTGTGGGGAAGTTGGGAGGGAGGGAAGGAGAGGGAGAGAGAGAGTGAGAGAGAAATGATAGAATGATAAGAAAATGGGAGAGAGAGGGTTAGAAATGGGGAGAGCAAAGAGGGCGTGTGATGGGAAGGATGGGCGATGACTGGCACCGACTAAGATACAAAGAAAAATCTCAATACACCAGTGAGCAAGAAGCCATCATCTGATTTCTTTTATGTAATTCAGAAAAACAGCTGGGATAGTACTGTAGATTGATGAGCTTCTAACCGTAGCTCCATTCTTTCCTCCTCCTGCATCAGTTTATTTTATTCTGTGAAATTGAGCCTAATGATTTTTCAGGATTACCTCTTTATTAATCACCCAAGACTTGGCTGCCATAGCCTAGCAACCCGTTCTCAAAATGCCAGCCTGTTTGTAATGTAATTTTGATAGCTGGGTTCGTACACAGTGAAGATGGCTCAGATAATAGTATTATCACATGTAGGAAGCAGCCAATACGATTGATGGAAAGAGGCAAAGGGAGCATGGAGATGAATTCATTTTATTGATCCACCTCATGATTGATTGTGTCAGTCATTACTAGGAGGCCGGGTGGAGGGATAAGGGTTACCATTTGGCTACGAAGGACTCAGGATGTGATAAGAGGCTTCTTTAAGTAGATGCTTATTCTAGTTCCTTTTGCTTTTGTTATTTCTCTGTCTAAACTAGTTACTTACCAGTCTACGGTCTGTAAGGTCAGAAAAAAGTTTGGCTTCATCACAGGTTCTTTGTTACCATCAGTACTCATTTGGTTTCTGATGGAGTGTATAGTGGTAAATTGTCCAATTTGAGTGCCAGTCTTGAGTTTTTTCAGTTGCCTGTCAACAGTATAATGATGGCACTAACTGACCTTAGAGACTGCCAACTAGGAGGCCTCACAGCCTTGGTTAAAATTAGCTCAGAAAATCTCTATGTTAATTTAAAGTAAATATCACCATACATATTATGACTGCCATAGGGATTTCATTTTTTTTCTCTTTGCAATTCATGACTCATCCTGGAGTATAGGTCAAACTACAGACAAGTCTCAACATGCCGTCTGTATTTTTGCTGAATAAGTAAGAAAGCCTGTCTTTGAATAGTGTTTACTCTAACAATCCAATTGATGTAGACAGTCATGAGTTTAATTCTTCATTTTAGACCTTATTATCTCTGTCCCTTTTTAAGAGTCATATTATGGTAAATCTGTTTTTACACTGACATTTCACAACTTTCAAAGCACATCTGAGGATGGGTTCAACAGATGTCATACAATAATGCCACCCTCTGCCTTACTGCTCATCAGAAACTCGATGCAGCATTTGTCAGGACCCGATGGCAGATTAAAGCTATAGCCAGCATTACTGTAACTGCGGCATGGTGCCCTTTTCTCGTGTTTGAATCTGATCAGCCAAAGTAGCATTGTCCTTCTGCCCTGATGCAGCAAGGGCAAGGGGGGGTAGAATGGCCTTACTGTGGACTGCGACTGATTATGCAACTGTAACCCATAGTTTACAATAAACAAAGAAAAGAGGAAAGAAATTAATGATTTTGGTTAGCTACAAAAATTTTCTCAAAATCCTATATAGTTATGCTAGCAGGTTGCCCAGTGTCTGTGTTCATTCTGGAATTCTTGCAAATGACAAAGATGCATTCACATTAAGCTATATAACTTCCTAGAGGTAGTATTGATCACATACGCTTTCTGTAATTTAGAATCGGTAGTGTAGGGATATGTTCTACTGTAAGAGTAAGTCATTTACATCAAAGTGATGCTAATATTGCTTTTTTTATATACAGATTTGTCTAGGTTCAAAACTATCCTAAAAAGAAATGATTATAAAACTTGAAATTCAGAGTCAGAGAAAGTCAGAGGAGCATGAATAAAGGATCGGCTTCATTAATATACAGTAGTTTGTAATACTTAAAAATATGAACTGTTTCACACAACGATGTATTATTAATTCTTGTACACTTTAAGCCAACAAGTCCTGGTAATTAAATAGCCAAACATGTCATTATTTTTGTGTGTTGCTTAGATCATGTTGCTTTGTAGCTGTTACTGTAGAAACTACTGTTGAATTATTACACAGGCGTTTCAAGTTTGTTACAGACCTCCATTATGACACACAGTCTTCTGCTGCAGATTGAGATGCGACCAATGAAACTGGATGAAAATCAATGTTGCACCAGTTTCCTTAGGGTATGTTCTCCTCTACTGCTTTGCTGTTGCTAGAAAATGCCTTCAGTGGAAACCATAAGACTAAAGAAAATGTTGCTGTTTTGTGACTTGTCCTCGAAAATTTGCTCATCTGTGTTTGCAGACACCCTCTCCAGGTCAGATTTGTGTCTTAAGTTAGGTCATGGAGGTAGCCTTAACCCCTAAGTCACAGTCCCCTTGAGGAACTCCAGTCATTTTGCCCCACCATGCCTTGCATAGTTTCCATTCTGACACTGACACTATACATGAAGAATTAGTGGCTTCTTCTTTAGAATTCTCATTGTTTTAAGGACAAAGTAAATGCACCATACAGGGAGTATCTTTGTACATTTTGGGCTTAGATGTGTGAGAAACAAATCTACAGAGAAGAAACAGACAGTTTCACTTCCATGACAGCGTTTTGAAAAATATTTAAACTAACAGTTAGTTGAAATAAATACACACAAGCAATAATGATGGTAGTCAGGTATGTTGCAAAGGCTAGCTTCAACATAGTTTGGCATTATCTTGCAATTTCTGTGGGCGGTTACTGCCAATCTGTGTCCAAATGAGCAACTGGTTACATGCAATTTGAGAGTGGGGCCACCTGCCATTTGGTGGACATTTTATCCAAAGTGCTGTACAGCACCATGGCACGCACAGAGGAAGAAAATGTTCCAGAGCCATGGCTGTTGCAGCATCAGACAGGCCACTGCTGTATTAGAGCAGCTTTAGTATTTGGGATAGGCTCCTGGCCAAACATACTGCTGTTTACTGCTAATACACTGGACAACTAGAAACTAATCTCTTATGAGTTTTTAAAAAAAAATTTTTTAATACTTTTTAAAATAATATAAAATTGTCTACTTTGTTGCTTATCTTTTCTCTTACTTTCCTTCTTTTTCATCTTCCCTAAGTCACCTGTAACTCAAGGTCAGAGGCAGGTTGCTGTGTCAGGTGTCACAAGCTTATTTGAACCAGTAAAACTGGCCGAAGACCTGCAGGGCTTGAAGTGAATAAGCCAGGACAGGATATTGTCTCAGTAAGCTACCTAGGTAACTGTTGGTTACAGCTTACTCCTCTTGTTTGTATAGCTTAGGAACACTGGAGCTTTCTGTGCTACAATGTTATGAAGGTCTCCAGTTTAGACATGGTTTGGTTCAGGCATTTACTTTCCACTTTATGAATTATGACACATAAGGAAAATATCAGTCACAAAGTTTAAAAAATCCCACTTATCATCAGTGCTGCGAGTAATTGTGTAACTTATATGTTACCATGTGACTCAGCAGATTAGATGTGATCAGATCAGTCCAGTTTGTCCTGTCTAAAGTAGCTACCTTAGAAACTGTCAGTTTCAGCTCACTTGCCTACAGCATGATTATGCCCTGTGTGCTTTGGCCCACATTAAAGCATCAAAACATGTAAATACTTTCATAGATGACAATGCTACAAAATAAATATTTTGTGAAGCTTGAACCATATTGCTTAGATCAGCTACTAGTCTGGTGATGACCACTTTGTAGGTTGGCATCAGTGTCCAAGTGCATCAGTTTGATGGGTCAGCTCATTAGCATTTCAGTGGTTGTTTGACATTTCATCTTTGCATTTGTTGCTGTGGAATGGATGAATCTGCCTCAATATAATACCTGTATCGCAGCTGCATTTGTATCATTAGGCATTGAGTTTTTTTTTGACGTGTTTGGATTTCCTTTGAAGGAATCAGCTCCATTCATTTCAACTTGCCTATCCACCCATATTTATGAGATGTATGCAAATTTTCTAACATGCACATATTTTAAGCTAAACGCCATCAGCCATTACCTGTGGATCTTCTTTTGTTAGTGTTAAATGAGAGAAATGTTTTTTTTTTTTTTTTTTTTTTTTAGACTAATGAGCGACCTGAGCTGTGCTGGCAAGCATCGAACTCTGCTGCTCATATGCTGTAGCTTCATTGTGCCCTTCTCACACCCTTGACAGACTCTCTGAAATGGGAAGAAAGAAGGAGTGCAAGTGTGTGTGTGCATGTGCACATGTTCATGTATGCTTGGGCTAATTAGTCCCTGGCCTATGTCCTCTGCACATGTGTCTCAGCAAAGGAAGAAGACAAAGCAGAGTCTATGTGGAAGTGTCATATTCGGTTTAGCCTGGCTCATTGCATACAATAGAGTCACATTGGTTTAATCCCTAAGCAGCGCAAATACTGCTGCAACCCTCTGTCGATCCTATTACACCTCAAATGCACCCATACACACTGTTCAGCCCTTTAGCCAGCACTTGGGTAATAGGTTGTTTTTGACAGTAGGGGGTATTTAATGTCATAGCAGGCCTTTGAAATACTTTTGACCAGGAAGAAACATAATCACAAGCATCAAAAGCCCAACCTGCTTCCCTTTCCTGCCCTCCTTTCTTTTCTTTTGGATTCCTTACCTCACCATTTGCCTTCCCTCTTTCCATCATCGCCCTCTTTCATCTGCCATTTTCCTTTTTTGCTCTGGTTTTCCTCCCACAGTTGCAGTCAGAAATGGGTTTTAAAAACACAAGTAAAATGGCAAAATGCAGTTTTTCTCCTACATGATTTTATACCGTGAACAACCTAAACATTCCACCTCACATTCCTCTATCCTTTATCCCTTTCTTCCTCTCTTCCAGCTTCCCTCAACCTTTATTTTTCATTAACAGAGAGGTGACATGGAAGATTAATGCTTGAGTAAATCGTCCACAGCTTGATGTATTTAATCATTCTTTACTTCTCTACATGTCGTCAGATCTGTAGGAGGCTGTCCTATCTGTTTTATCCTGCTTGAGATTTAAACTTGTTTTCAATGTTGATGGAAATGAAACTCGTCCTTTTAAACACTTTTGCTCTTTACCTTACAATTTTTATATGATGTGGGCCATGGGACATTCCTGTTACATGTGTTGCATTCTCCATCTATATGATTATTTAATGAAATATCCAGCATCTCAGATTAGCATTCATCAGTTATTTAAACTGATCATATACTGATTGAATGTGTTCTGTGTAACATGTCACATTTTATGTCACAATTACAGGGTGAACTGCATGAATCATCTAATTTTTTATTACCCTGAGTCACTCGTCACGCGGCCTTTTCTAGGTGACAGTTTCAAATTTAATGATGCATTTACTACTTGAATAATCCTGATGCATTTGGATCAGTTCAGTAAACATTTGTTGATTCAAGGTCAAACTCTACAAAAAGCTGTGGCTAAGTGAAGGCTCTTTGCCATGCTGCATAATGCAAATCAATCCATCCATCATCAGAGCTTTTTAATGACACAGATGGAAAAGAGGGTGTATCTCACCTTTTAGATCAATCTATCTCATATCTCCCATAATTTGTCTTAGTATGTGTCAAGTGCACAAACTTGCATTTCTGTGTATTCTGTCTATTATGTTTATACCTATAGCCTTGGGTTGTGTGGGCAAGCTTTCATAGATGACAGAGGCCCTATAAATGATGTGTGTCTTGCTTGCAGCAAATTTGACCATGCGTGTTTCTGGATGTGATGAGTGACTGTAACTGTGTGTGTGTGTCTGAGTCTGCGTGTGTGTTTGTGCACGTCCTGCAATCTGTCAGGACTGAGTACTCTGCTGGTCAGCTGGCCAGTTGTTGAGAGGGAGAGGGATGGGCACATCTGATGATTAATCACCATCTGAACCTTTCCAGTCTAATGCTTAGCAACTGCAGAGCAGCAACCAGGCCTCATGTCCTCTGTACTAAATCTTAAGTCCATTTCAGCCTGAAAATTAATTTTTATTCCCCTGAAATATTGTATAAGACCATTATACAGCAAAAAGCCAAATATACATTGTATGATATTTGGGCTGTCTCAGAAAAAAGTTGAGAAATCATTGCAATATGTCTCAACTTGGCTAAAAAAAAGTGGTCTGATGTTGCACAATAAAGGTTTAAAGATGGCCAGTGTTCAGCAAAAACTGAATTTTATTCCGTACGTATAAATCCAATTGTATACTGGCACAGTTCCTAACATAGCTCCTTTGTTTATAACCATAATGGTACTGAGGGACAACAGACAGGTCACACCAAAGTTTATCGGACCCCTGTTGCAAATTGTGGCTACTAATAAACATGAAATTTCTTGAGGGCTCTGCCCAAGGGATTGCTGAAGTTCTAAACCAATTTATAATCTCACAACCTGGAGGAGCTTTAAAATGTATCTAGATGCAGAACTTTGTATTTTATTAAGCTCATTATGTGTTAAATATTACTACAGTTCCTACAGTTGCAGTGTTATGTGTTAATATTAATTAGGTAGCCATGTCTAGCAAGTATCCTAGTTAACAGTATGGCTGATGTCTATTTTTGCAAGTTACTGGTAGTTTTGGCATGTACCTATCGTAAGAAGTAGGAATTATTGGCAAAATGGATCTCATTTATTTCAGTAAAAGGTTTTGTGGTTACCTAGCTTGTTTATGGGTAATTCCACACAAACTGTCATGTTCATAACGCCAACAACATACCCTAGTATTTCTATGATGCAAATTATTATGTTACAAGTGTATTACCGGTATGTTCAAATAAAAAAAAAAATCATCATTCATATCTTACCATACCTTGGCATTGTGTTGGCGTTATGGATGTGACAATTTGCGTGGAATGGCCCTTATACATTAAATACAAATGTATGTATTGGCACATAACTGCTTGTTGTAGTGGTTAGCATAGCATGTTCTAGTTGGCAGTGTTAACTTAACAGTAGCGTTAGTATTCACTCATAGTTAGGGGTGGGTAATATTCCTAAAATCACATTATATATGATTTGTGTAACATCATAGTAATGTTAAATGTCAACATACAGTAATTCCACAACATTTTATTTAATCATAGTTAGCTTCATGTAGTCTGTCTTTGCACATTTCCAAATGTATTTGTTTTCTAGGGTATAGTCACAAGCGATGTCTACTTCCATATCAATCTGCTTTTGCTGTTTTTCTTTTCCTTATGTTTGAATGTTTGTTTAATTTGACCTCAAGCTATAACCTATGTCCACATACGATACTGAGGCGGATATGAGAAAATAATAGACATAGTCTGGCCTATATCCCTGTGTTGATATTTGTTTTGAGGGAGAGGGTACGCTGGGTGTGTTCCTCCGCCATGTCATGTCTGTTTTAGTATGTTCTTTTCGTAAGTGTGGGAAATCTGCACCAGCCTGAATGCTGGTAAATTTGGCTGCAGCTGGGAAATTTGGCTGTTTCACCAGAAAATGTGGCAGACGTTCAAACACAGGCTTTGGCTTGATGAAATCATGTTGAATTTTAGGAACCTCTGCATGCGGCTATGAAGAAGTGAGCTGCCTGCCTGACTGACCCTTAGTCATATGGTTCACGCACACAAGTCTGTGTATTGAACCCTTTAACATGGAACCCCTATGGAGTTTGTGGTGAAACCTAGTACTCTGTATGCTTTTCTTTCCCAAGGTTCTTTCACTCTTGGCATGTACTTTCTTTTCAGCCTGCAGTTTATAGGAAGGGTGTAACCTGGTAGCTGGTGAAATCATTTTATGCTCGAGAAGTTGACGATTAAGTGAATAGTCAGAATGACAGAATGATTGGTTGGTCGTTGCAGATTGGACGCGCACATAATGACAGACATTTTGGTTAATCCTTGTGCAAGCCTTGTTGATTATCAGTCAGTGGAGAGCTAGTCTTGTAATATCAGGAGTTTTTTTTTTTTTACATTTCAGTGCATGACAGGAAGTTGAATTTGATGCACAATTTTGTATTTCTCTGTTGTGATTACAGCTGAAAGGAGTAATCAATTAATTAAATTGATTCAAATTGATTTAAATAATATTCAATTACAGTTTTCCTGAATCAACGCTTTGTTTCCTTAATTTTGCTGCCACTAAACATCGGTTCCCCTGTTGTGTTTAACACAGACGCTTATTGTGACGTACATGAAAACAGGATCAACGCAAAGACCACAGAGCGTAACTCAGAAGAGACAGTGTCAAAAAAGGCAGAAAATGTCTGTACGCTCACTTTTCTTCATTAGAACCATCACTCACTCTAAACATTTAAGTGTTAAAAATACTTGGCTTCATTTGTTTGTTTTTTTTAAGTTGTGTGTTAGTTCCATCTTTAGTTGTTGTTAGTGAGCAAATGTGTTGAAGACTGCAGCGCACATATTGTTTGTAGATGTCATAACTTACTTGTTGATGTTTATGCATAGATGTTTTATGTATACTTCTATACTGTTATTTTGACATAGATGTATTATATGCTATATATTTTTACTTATATACTTTTTTGTGGTTGTTTCTGCTGATTCTGGAATAAACGACAAATTGTAATTTTCAAACATGTCTTTTTCACATTTCATCAAATCTAAGAAAAAAAAAAATCATATACCAAAATAATTGAGGGCTGCAGCGGTAGTTGTAACTGTACATAATTTATTTCACACTTACAGTAGATCTTACTTATAAGATATGTAAATGTTGCACCTTTATTTTCAAAGAATTGTGTGCTGCTTTTACATAGTGCTTACATATTATGACTGTACAGTATTTTAATAGGTGCGTTTGACAGTAATTTCACAAGTTTTCACCCAAAAAAATCTATTCAAGTTTATTTCTTATTAATCGTGACCAGACAACGTACACAAATGAAGATGACTAATGTTTTAGTCATGATGTATTGTGTACTGGGCAACTTCTAACCATTGGCAGGGTCATTGGCACTGTTGAGTGTGAGATCTCTGACGCACATCTGAGGAAATAGAAAAGTTTTTTTTTAGTATTTCTGCTTTTGAGATGGCACATGGAGCATGACTGGAAAAATAAGGAAGAAGGAAGAAATAAAATGGCAAACATGTGATCTTGTGAGGATATGAAGGTCTTTTGGTGCCAGTTACACATTTCTGACTAGATGTAGACGCATGCATTTCATGTTCAATAGCACCACATGACCAGAAAGTTATTTTGGATATAACAAACTGAAAAATTTCAGACATTTAAAGGCTTGTCATCAGAAGCTATGTATTTTGTTGAAATGAGGTGGAGTCATAAGAGTGCTTATCTGCTTAACAGTATGTGTGTGTGTGTGTGTGTGTAGGTGGGTGGGTGGATGCATGTTTGGATTTGGGTGCACAGAGTTTGTGTCCACATTGAATGGGAGGTTTGTTTACAAGTGTTTGTGGTAGCTTACAATCATTTCCAGTATGATTGGTATGCCAGAGATGCCCTGGTTGTAGGTGTCACACATGTCAGTCAGGAGTGGTGTCCAGCTCATGTTTGCTGTAAATTTCCAGCATAACTCATCACTAAATTGGAATAATCAAATGTCATTAGGTGGATGGAGCTAGCTCATATACCTGGGAAGATGTCACACAATGACAGGATCAAATGAAAGGATAGTTGTTTAGAATTAGTTTGTTCATTAATTAATTGATTATACTCTATAAAACAACTGCCAAGTATGTTGTGATCAATACAGCAGCCCTGAGGAGTCTGAGTGTATTTTGGCCCCTTTTGAATACTTATTCTTATTGAATATTTTGCCTTTATATTTACATAGATATTTTACTTTCAAAAAACTGTTTACCTTGCCTTTTTTTTTTTTTTTTTTCTTCAACCTCAGCTGTGTGACATTTTTTTTTTATTTGACATGCCGTATTACCACACTGAACCTAAAATCACACAAAAAACAGTAGGAAAAGTAGGATTCTTTACAATTACACTAAAAACATGTTGAACAAACTATTTTCTTGACTCTATGACAATGGTGTGACAAAAATTGAAAACCTAAAAAAACAAAACTACAAATTTAGCAAACCAAATTATATACAAATATTGACATGAAAATGGAGCCAATGCTTCACGTGTTTTTTTTTTTGTTTTTTTTGTGTTTTTTCTAGGACAACTATATAGAATGACTTTCAAAATCATCAGGTGTCACATTATGATACCACAAGCATCATATCATAAGCATTAGAACCATTTTTTACAACGTTGCAGCTCCGTCTTACTGCTATGTTATCTTAAATGGGCCATGTGATTTTGACACGTGGGCATGTCCAGGGACTCGGGTTAACTGCAGATACAGTCCTGATAACTTCATGTTGTGACGTTCAGCATCTCAGTTAAATGTTTCCTTGCTAGGCTGCAGTTCAGAGTGTGCATGTATGTGTTTAGCACTGCAATGACAACATGTACAGGAGGGGTAGAGTGAGGTGAGTTTGTCACAGATGGCGTTGTTTTTTTTTTTTTTTGACAGATTAAAAAATAATTAAAGTAAAAAATGCAAAAATGTGTCATCTATACTTTGGCGTGTTTGGCCCCAGCGATGTCTGTGTGTGGTAAATAGTGCAGGTGGGGAGCAATCTGACTGGCAAAATGGTATATCCTTGTGTGTAAACAGGGAAAGCTGTCTCCTCTACTCTTGTAGATGTGTTCTTTGGGTGACTTTAGGTTAATTGAATCATTGTAACATGTAACAAGACACAGATAAATCTAATTGTTCCTTGTTGTAAGCTTTGTCCCTCGCCGTAGGCAGTGAAGACTGTACTTTACCTTTTTTGCATCTCTTGTTTTTATTTACTTGAGTCGGCAGTGGCTGGAGTTAAATGCAGTTTTTCTTCCCTCTTTTTCTCTTTAGGAACGTACCAGGTCATTCGACGGCTTCAACATGAATACCCTGGAGAGCTCCCTGATTGACATCATGAGGGCGGAGCAGGACACCCTCAAAGGTAAAGTTCAAACTGTTACAGTCAACCACACACATTATGCAAACAATTACTAGCTCTATCTTCATGCAGTCTCTGCTGTGTTAAGAGACGCTTCACTAACATGCTTGCATGCTGCAGGCAATATATGAAAATTAAGGTGCAACCTATCAGCATGTTGGTGTTGGTAAGAGCTTTACACTTGGAAGTAAAGCTGATAACTTTTTGTACATCACACTTATTCACAATTTAACACCTCAGTTCTTAGCAGAGAAGTTTAGCTTCCTCCACAGGTTAAATGTCTAGACAAAATGTCCTTGCAGAGGCTTCTTTTGGGGCTGTGATGAACAATTATTAAAGAAAGAAAAAAAAAAAAACACACACATACATATACAAAGGTCAGCCTGTGTAACGATCAGCCCACACCTCGCTCATTTTCCCTCCTCGCCATCTCACACTGTGAAAAGAATTAGAAAAATATAAAGTTGCGATGTCGTGAGGAAAAATGTGTTTGGTAAGTGTGGCTGAATGTGATACAGTCCATATGACCTCTTTTCCTTGTGCATTTTTAGGAGGAGATGCAGAGAGAAAACACAGTGCAGAGGCTTAGGCTTTGTATTTAAGAGGGGATTTGTGAGGGAGGACTCAATTTTGGGCTCCGACCGATTGAAGCTGTTGGCCAGCATCCGTTTCTAATGATTACTGCTACACGTTTTCCCTGTATTTATGTTTTGATGCTACTCTTTTCTTACTCTTATGTCTTGTGATTTCTGTCCCATTCTTTTGGAACACAAGATGCACTTATGTTTGTCTGTGCTGATCAACAGGGGAAAAAAAACATCCTCTTCACATTCAGCAAGACTTTTTTGAGCAATTTATATTTTCATATTGATGTAAAACATATATGAATTCAAGTGGATGCTCATCTCTGCATTGCTTGGAGTTTAATGAAATGTGATACCCACTACCCAGAGCTGGTTGTTAGTCATACTGCTAACCCAGAAATAGATTATTGAACACAGCACGAAGTGTGTTGTTTATAGCTCCACCCAATACTAATTATAAAAATAGAGATGATTTAGCTGACAGAAAGCGTAGCAGCCATTTATAGTGATTGGTGACGGCCAAGGCTGCTTTCTTAAGTTATTCTAGTAATGATCATTGTCTACAAGGAAACACCTTTGAGTGCTAAAGGCTTTAGAGGAGTTGCAAGGATTGGGTGGGGCACTTGAGGCGTCATTTACTAAAGTTTGTTTACTCACCTCACTATTGTAGGAGATCACTAGGCGTAATCCTATGTAATGACTACTGTGCTATTTTTCTTGCAAAATCAGCCCACAAAACTGTTTAGCAATAAGCTAACTCTACAGAAATTCAAACCAAAACCTGAAGAATCTCATATTTGACAAGGTTTCTTTTTAATTCTACATTTACATGTGCACACAACATAATGTATAATACAAAAGGTCAACCATGCAGTATTATACAGACATACCAACGTCTCTACCAGAACAACAAAATGAGCGAAAAACTCAGCACTCCAGACAATTTACTATCAGCTTGTATTTATTTCGGGCCGGGCACAGTCATATCCAGCTGTGATCTAATGTTCTGCTGTCAAACCTTACTACCTCTTGCCTCAGTATTAAGAGAAGAGGAGTGGAAGGTTACCTCATTAGCCAACGTTTGGGATCTCGGCTGTAGTCATGCTGGCATGGATTCCTGCAACTGTTAAATCTGAGAGCCTGGCACCGCGAGACGATATAACAGGTTTATCCTCAGATTGAAAACCATACGTTTGGGCTTCATTTGCAATCAAACCATGTAGACTTTTACAAAATATTATGAAATGACATGCAGTATAGCAGAAATAATATTATATAATAGGAATAGTTTGGAGTCAGTGTATATGCTGCCAGTTCTCTTAACTGAACGAACGGCAGTGAATGTAATATTTTCTGACAATGTTTATCTGTGAATATATTATGCTCCCAATGCACTCGACGCTTTCTCCACTGCTTCATATCACAGTATTTTTTATTTTGTTCTTTATTCTGTATTTTTTTCTCCATTGTACTTTCTTTTTTCGGCTTATTCCGACTCTCATATTTCTTCATTCACTTATTGTCCTTGTAGCCTGCAACACAATAATGAAGTTTATTCCTTGTTTTGCTAATTATACCATGCTTGTATAGTGCCTTCGTTTTTGCCTCACAGCAAATTAAAAAAAAAAAAAAAACATAATTAAAGCAGATTCTTTCTCTCCATAACCCACGTGCATGCACATGCTAATATAATAAACACAGACAACGTGCATACACAAGCACATTCAGATTAGACTTTAGTGGGCCACAAAATTGGTATTCCAGCACAACATATTGAACAAAGTGAGAGTGGTGAAGGAAGGGAGCGGGGGAGAGAAACTGTCTACAGTAGAAGTGGCTTTGAATCGCTTCCAGCATTGTTCTGACTGACAGAAAGGATCCCTCTGTTCAGCCACCAAACACTCACACACTCCACTGCTGTATGTGTGCTCGTGCATGTTACTGTACTCTACATATATGCAGCCAACAGCATGCTAATAAGGTTCATAGAGCGGGCACACACAGCCCTGCAGACACATTGGGATATGTGGATCGCTTACGTGCCTGCTAACATGCTTGGAAGGCTTTTGAAATCCAGTAAGTTGAGTTGTGCAGGGATGGACTTTGTTTTTGGGTGGCACACCTATCTGCAAATATATTACTAATCTAAATTACAGAGGGAGGAAACTGCTGAAACACTTCAAGAAAACCATGCCCATGTAAATCTATTTTATAATGACCTGATTAGTAGATTATGGGTGTTTTCCTCTGACAATCTGAGCTTTTATTTTGATGTTTTTAATACACAGATCATAAGTTACATGCTTATTTTCATTAAAACTGTGGAGTTTTGATGTGCTCCTGTAGCCACGGGTGGTCCATCCAGTTTTTTTGTGGTGTGTGTGTGAGTCCTACTTCGGTTCTATGCACCACAACTACTGAATACTGTGAGGCTCAATAGACGAGGTGTGGGGGAGGGGCCAGCAGATTTCCATGTGACCGAGGCATCGGTATGCACCAATCACAGGGCGGTCTGTACCAATACAACAATGGTTGTACTATATCAGCTCTTTCATCTCATTATCCCTCTGCAGCAAGCGCGACTTGCATAACTTTGAAGCTTGTTTGGCATCATAACATGTATTTCTGTGGGTGTGCGTGTGTTTGTGTGTGTGTTTGTGTATGTGTGTGTGCACACGCAAGATGGACCTGGCAAATGGCTCAATGTAAAATGTATGATAAGAGGCTCAGAGAGCGAGAGGGAGAGAGAGAGAGAGAGAGAGGCACAGATAGGGAAATGGAGGTCGATGAGAGGGAGAGAAATGGTTGGTGTCCCACAGACATAGTCTTTAATGAGATTGATGTGGATGCAACACTCGGTGTGTTCAGAGCCGTCGTAGCCAAAGCTTTGTCCGTTGCAATGCTCTTAATGAAGTGTCTGAAACACCCAGCATTACATTAATAAGTGCCTTTGTGTAAATTGGCTATTTCAAACCAAAACCTTGCCCTTGTGTTATGAATGTGGCCTACATTGTGTATAGCATTCTTCAGACGGTAACCCCCAGTATTGTAAAGCCCTGTTCATGAAGCAGTTACTGAAGAACATTATCTTGTTGTCATTTTGCTAAATTACAAACTTACAAAGCCTGGATAGGGCTTACAACTTGAGCTGTTTTTGTCTGTTTTTTAGTTTTCATTTTATTCTTTGCTTCATTACAGATTTTTAAAAACTGACAAAACAACATTTTTCTCAACTTTTTATTCAAAGAATAGGCCTAGTGCTAACACACAAACAGAATCTACTCATATTCTGAATCGTGGTCATTATGCATGCAAGTATATAAAGTTTTATTGTGTAAAACTACAGAAGAGGTGGCAAAAGCACTGTTAAATACTGCTATAGAATAAATATCAACCTCACACCATTAACCCACAAAGACCCAGTGCTACTTTTGTGTCAGTTCCCAAATTAATTTTTCTCTCTAAGTGATATGTCACCATTTATTACAATATTATGCTCCGTATTTTGCATGTTTCACTGTAAATCATGTATTTTCCTACGTTTATTTAAGATGTTCTTGAAAACTCAAAGTAAATTCAAAGGTTATTATATCAAAACATGGAAAAACGAAGAAACTGTGACAAAATATATCTAACTGAGCATAAACCCAGTGTGTCCATCGACTGTCATTGATCAAACTTCATGGGTTTTACTGGTAAATCAATGTTGTAGAAGGTGACGGTGTTTTTACATTCACTACGGCACATCTGAATGTCCAAATGGGTCATATCTCGTGACCATGAAAAGATGACAAACTGCATTTTATGCCAATTATTTACATGTACTGATACGATTAGTGGGTCAAAAGATATTGACCATTTTAGATCAGTATATGGTTTGGGTGGTGGTTTTGGTCTTTATGGGTTAATAGAAGGAGTAGCACAGCAGCCGCTTGTTCATAGCTTCACATGTCACATTTAGTGTTGTGTAGGCCTTGTTATGTTAAATCTGTGTGTTCTGTGTCTCCCTGTGCAGGTCGTCTGGGGTTCCCCCATCCAGGAGGGGACAACCCTCTGCCCCTTAATGGTATGTATTTGAACTTAAGAAGGCAAATACTCTTCAGGAAGTATTCAGGCTTGTAATTGCCTCATACAAATGTTCAACTTCTCATTAGAATGATTTTGTTTT
>JAPSES010000044.1:9129572-9150040 GCA_029822895.1 Maxillicosta whitleyi | reverse complement strand
ATACTGCTTAAATTGACTCATTTAAAGCTTAAAATTTTGCTAAACCCACTTTTATTAGTCTTTGGTTCATTTATTTGTGTATTTATTTTTTACCCTAATAGTTCCAAAAGTTTGAATTGGAACCCTCCAGGTGCTGCAAAGCTATCTTTATATTCATTTTAGGCAAAAATTGATTGGATTTTTACAACCTGTTTTAATTCCTGGTAAACTGTTAGCTCTATAACTAGTTATGTCATGACATGTGTACATATAAAGTCAAGATTTCTGATGAACATTTCTCCGAGTACGATAATTGTTTGTCAGCAGCAGTGGTTGTAGTCCATACTGAAAATGTGTCCACACTTCAAGCTGATTACCTTAAATGTTCAGTTGTTGGTTGTATTAATGAACACAAGTGGTTGAACAGGACAGAGCAGCTTCAGTCAACAACCTGAAGGGCGTGGGGTGTGAAGTGGCTCATTTGCATTTAAAGGGGCAGCGCTCAAAATTACCTTTCTGGTGTAATTACTCAGAAAGAGGGTGGAAGATGGACCTGTGGAGTTGAATTAATGAAGAATTCAGACCCAAGCAGAGCATTTAGAGTTTATGTAGACCACAGGGAATTTTTAAAAAATGCATATTTCAATAATAAAAAAAAATCACTCCTTTAAGCAACAACATAAACATTAACAAATATAAAGTAACGTTCATCCTGTTTTAGTCGCAGTGGATTTCTACTCTGTAGGTGACACTGTATGGATCTGATGGAAATAGCTTGTTGCCTTGAGTGGATTTGTCCAGTCACTTCTCAAGCTGCGTGTGCCCTTCTTTGTGTGGGACAGAATCCACTAAAATATCTAATGACTGTTGACTGAGCCCTTAGGTTTTGTAGAAGTCAGAAGTGAATTTCACACTTACTTCCACAAAAAAAACCTCAAGCTTTTGTTCACCTGCTTTACAACTTTGGTAATGTTCCTCTCTTTCCTTTGACCGTTGATGACACTCAGTCCTCACACCTGTACGGTATAAATAACCAAAACTAGGAGGTGTGGATAGTGAGAGGAAGTTGTGGGATTTGACGTCAGGAAATAAGTGAGAGGATGGTAGGTGGATTGAGGGATTGGGCAAGACAGAAAAGTGGCATTAAGAATGAGGCTAGCCATGTGTTTGGAAGCTTAAATCCAGCTACTACTCCTTGCATAGGCACTGTTGGCAACACATTTTTTGTAGAATTACCATTTTCTATATTTTTTAATAGTATACACTTTAAAGAAATAGACAAATAAGAGACTGTGATGATTAATTAAGGTTCCTGGCTGTGATAGAATCTGTGATACAGGTTAGTGCCCATTTACTCTAACGCAAATTTAACTGAGGGTCTGACAACAATGAAGATGAACCGCAGTGATTGTTTTATCAGTTGTCAAGTAATGTGAAAAGAAAAACAAGTTACCTTCAACCAGAAAGTTCAGAACATGTTTTGTTTTTATTCAGAGCCCATTTTGTACTACTGTCTTTCACAGCATTAAATCAAATCGTACAAAAGAAAGTCACACGGATCCTCAATCTTTCTTATTCGTTTTATTTTTAGCTGCATGATGAGAAAATACCAAGAAAAAAATATTCCTTTTTTTTTTTTAAATTAATGATACTGTTGGGGATGTTTTCAGATATTTAGCAGTTTCTTTCTATCTTCTGTGGCAGCAAACTGAACATCTACCCAAACAAGGCATATTAAGGATTTCATCTTGAACATCATCAACAACATATTTGTCAATTTTCTGGCATTTAACAAACCAAACAATTTAATCAACTAACGGAGAAAATAATGAACAGATCAATTGGTAATAAAATATAATAAGAATAAGAATAAGAATAAAAATAGTCACCACTAATCTTATTTGATTTCTCAGTGCAAACTAAAAGTACTGCGTGTGTGTCCGCCAACACAAACAACAGAACTATACAACGATGCAACTCCTGATTAAAACAACATACTAATCCCTTTTACATGCTGCACTTTAATTTTTCAGCTAGCCCACACTCCTGCCCTCGTTCCCTTTTTATCGCTGTGTAATTGCGTTGTTGTAGCGTTTGCCGTCTGGTCATGGGCCAGGATGTAAAACAGGAGAGGCCAGTAGTCTCTTCACGAGATTGCTGGGTCACATGGTGAGATCACATGGTCAGGAGTTGTCATCTAGCCCTGAGACAGATGGTGCCAGCGGATAGGCAGGATTCAGAGGCCACACACACACACACACACACACACACACACACACACACACACACACACACACACACACACACGTGCACACTCTTTCTCTCTCTTTGCTTTGTCTCATAAACATACACAGATTGCATGCATCATTCTCTTCATCTCTTGTGCTCACTCTCATTTTCTCTTACCCCCACACATTTTTTTATCAGCTTCTTTACCCATCTCTTTCAATCTATTTTTCTCTCTCTTACACACATCTTTTTATAGCCCTCTGCGCTCTCTTTCAATCTGCTTTAGTATCTCTCTCTCTCTCTCTTTCCCATCTCCCTCTCTGACCTTCCCACAGAGTTAATGTCCATCTGGGTTGGAAAGTCCATCGAGGGAGCTGAGGATTATTGCTTGTGTGTTCAGGCCACTTCTTCATCCTATCCGTGTTCTTACAGTTTAGATAGGTCAATGCTTCAATCTCTCCAGTGTCCACTTCAGTTTAATTCAGTCTACTTTCGACCATTTCACTTGTGGTCTTTGCAAAGAAACATTATTTCCCAGTGAACACATTACAGAAAAAAAAAGAAAAGAAATTCAAACGTAATGAATAAAAAGAGCCCCCGGGACATACATCACAGTGATCCCTGTTTTCGACTGATTGGCTTTTCTTAGATGAGGTATAGGCAGGTTTTTGAGCTAAAGACATTGGATTTCTCTGACAGGTTTTACAGTAGTAAGATGCTTAAATGCTTGAAAAATGTGCTTTCCATTCTCTGAAATATTAAACATCTCCTCTTGTAGCCCTCCCTTTATCAAAGTCATACTCAGATTTCATCCACTGATTGACTATTGTCAGATTTGCCACCACCTTGTTGTCATGGTTACACTCAGCCGCAACCCGGAAAATTTTCCATAATCGCCAACCTGGACGGGAGAGTCAAATAGCCAGGTGCAGCGTGCATGAGAGGCACCTGGCTGCCTTGGCCGCAGGGCTGCCATTATGTTTACACTACACACAACTGAGAATGAAATGGTAGTAGCCTGCACTACATTTTGAAATATTACATGAAAAAAACATTATTTTGTCAGATAATTCACTCCTACCATAATACATTTGTTTTGCATTTTACAATTCCATCCAGTTTCAGTCCTTTGATACGCTCAGCTGCATCTTTCAGACTGTTATTGAGGAATGTAATGGCTCCATAGTCAGCCTCACTTGAACATCTTTCACCTCTGGGATCAGGAACAGAATCTCACCATAGTGGTCATTTGGGAGGTTTGGATTACCGTGACAAACTGATAATTTTAGTTTCTACCACTGACTGAGCTAAATGGGCTTGTCTCACTGTAATGCTGGGAGTAGTGGACCTTGCCTGGAGTACAATGTCCAATGTACTGCAGTGTACAACTATCAGAGGTGTAGGGTATCTACCCTGGCTATCTTCAGTAAATGTTTGTAACTGCAGAACTATTCTGGATTAGAATTATTGTTCCTCAGTGTTCAGTCCTTGATCATGCTTCCTGTAGGGCAGGGGTTAATAAAAGTCAGTTTTATTCAGAGGCCACATACAGTCCAATTTGATCTCTGAAGAACCAGACCAGTAAAATAATAGCATAATATAGTCTGGGTAGTGACAATGGCATTATAAAAACATTTACAAACTATCCTTTCACAAAAAAGATGTGAGTAACATAAAAAAAAAAAAAGAAATTTCTTGAGAAAAATAAGTACAAATTAATACTTTTGTGCCTCAATTTATCATTTATACATGTGCATTATGGATTATTTATTTTACTGTTTATTATTATGCTGTTATTTTACTTGCAATCACATTTGGCTGAATGTGACCCCTGAACTAAAATGACTTTAACACCGCTGACAGTTAATATCTTCAGGCCGGTTTTGGCCTGTGGGCCACATGTTTGACACTCCTGCTCTAGGTCATAAATAGAAGGGAGGGCATCTTTCGTGGCACATACAATCATACCTTTCAGTCAGACTGAGTCAGTTGGATAAGCTGCAACACTTTGTCTTAAGTGCACTACCTAATCATTTCTGTTAATTAAATCCCAACAAGGCTGTTGTCCTTGTGTTGGGCCCCGAGCATGTTTCACTGCTTGCTTCACTTTTTCTTTTTACATTTTCTCTGTGGGGGGACTACGAAAACATAACCTTGGTTTATAAATTCACATCATGAAGCCTGTTTTGAGGAACACAGGAGTCCTGGTTTGCCGAGTCCTAAGTTTAAAGATGATATTTGAAGATACCCTGGTGAGGATATGACAATCTATTCTTTTATTGTAAGATTGGATATGACCTTAATGCTTTTTTTTTTTTTTTTTAGCAGCAGTTGGATCAACCTTTAGGTAGTCATTGAAAAGCTTTTATAGTTAAAATGTGGTATACTTCAGCTTTGAGAGTACAGTTAATTTAATTGTACGAGTGTTTACCTTAACCATTTATTTGTTTTGTATTTTTTCTTTTGTTAAGATGAACCTCAAGATTTTATTTTTTATCTCAGATTACTATTATTCCTCTTCTTTTACTATTTTAATGCATCCAGTCCTCTTTAAATGATCATCACTAACCAACACACATGGCTCTAAGCCCCGTTTTAATACACAGTGACAGCTTTCACTATTTTCCGATCTGATCTGGTCTTTGTTTTACATCTTGTGCCTTTAAATGGTTTCCTTTATCTCTTGATACATTTCACAGTTGTATTATTTAAAAAAAAAAAATCCTTCATCATTAGTGTCAGCTCTGAAATGTGCCAAATGCAGCGCGTCCATCATTTCTGAAAATGCAGTGAGCTAAATCTTTTGTTTTGACATGTTCGTATTACATGCTGTTATATTCTGTCACTGAGGCTTTTGTCCTTATTACTTCTCAGGAGAAACTTTACCCTAACTTACCCTTTGAGTATAAGTTGTAGCCCGATGTCCTCCTCCGCTGGCGATTGATTAGTATTCTGATGGCTCCACAGGCTGATTACAGTTTGCCCATGTTTAATTAAAATGAGGGTGGGCTGGCAGCAGAGCATCATTCTGTTGTCATGACCACCTGGCACTTTGATGGTACAGTCTATTATGCTTTATTTTTATTTATTTATATATAATGACCGTCTTCTTTGATTTCCCCTTATTCCACATGCAGCCAGGAATTATAGCAGGAGACGAGGTAAAATATTCTGTGTCCATAAAAATGTAACCTCACCTCATCAATATAAATTGAACTCAGTATTTTGGTTAATTTTGTGATGTCAAGCTGTGTTGCCATAATTTCCTCAGTTATGAGTCGTTGATTTGTTGTTTACTCTCAGCTCTGAATGACCTTTCTGCTTTGTGTCCGTTTTGTACAGTGACATGTCTGTTTGCATGACTGTCTTAGTTGTGGATTCTCACTGCCTGTAAACGTGACCTTATTGCATCTTCCATCCTTATTGTGTCTCACTCTGCACGACCTCGGTGCGCATCCTCCCCTTTTTACACAAATATTTTCTCAAGTTTATTAATCCAAATATTACAATATATTAGTATACACATGTAGCTAAAAGTTAATGAGGCACATAGACATGCGAAGTAAGCGATACATGGCCTGAGGTGCACACACAAACACACACTCAGCAAAGCATGTACTGTAAGCTGAGGCTAACTCCCTTACATAAATCTTTATAAAGCAGCTCAGAGCAGGTTGTATGGAGGGAGGAAGGGGCCAGAGAGGTTTTAACCTCCACAGCATGAGCAGGCTGCTGTAAAACCATTCATATTGCTCAGTGTTTCAAGCATAGCAGTAAATTTAAAGGAAATCCTCTAGAAATAATCTATGACATAATATATGTTACATTTCTGCATTTTTTCATTTAAATGTGTGAAATTATTCATTCAGACAGAACCATTTGCATGCTACATGACTGGATTTATTCAGAAGTGGATGTTTTGTATCTAAGTTTGTGTCTCTTATTCCCTTTAAAACCATTTCCATGGTTTGCAGGTTTTACACATTTTTCTGTTTTAGTTTAAAAGGGTCTTCACACATTTATATCAGTAAATTTACTACAGTAAATACATTTAAATTTGCTACAGCTAATCAGTATGCCCAAGTGATGGTGGAACTGATGTAAATGATTGAAAAATCTACGAGGGGAGTCTCTGCTGTTCCCTCATTTACCAGTGCCAGGTGGATGACTCCAGGCAGTGGAAGTAAAATGCTAATGTACAGTTGTCATTACCGGCGTAGCGGCGTCCCAGTGACCTCTCCTTAACCTTTACCCCAAGGTCTCTCCTCAGGAGATAAACCTTTTTCTGAACTCCGCCTCTGCTTCCTCCTCTCTCTCACAGGCCATTCTTCCCTCTTCCCCATGGAGGATGGTTTTCCTGACGACGAACGTGGCGAGGGTCTTGCAGGTCTGGGATCTCCTCATTGCTTTCCACACCAGAACGGAGAGCGCGTCGAACGCTACTCCCGCAAGGTCTTTGTCGGAGGACTTCCCCCAGATATAGATGAAGGTACAGCAGCTCCATTATGGTTACAAGGCTTTTATCTCTGGCCCAGTTCAGTCACTTTAGGTTTATTTTCAGAAATGACCTTAGAAAACAGAAAAGGGTCTTAAAACACAGGTCACAGCCAACTGTCCTCTGGCTCTGCTTTTAGCAGTAAAATCTAAGACACACCTCGTCCTGTTAATCCTGATCGCTATTTTCTTTTTTGTACACCTTCTGTGTTTGACTGCAGATGAGATAACAGCCAGTTTCCGGCGTTTCGGACACCTGTTTGTGGACTGGCCTCACAAAGCTGAGAGCAAGTCTTATTTCCCCCCCAAAGGTACGTTATTTTGTCATCACACCTTCTTCATATTGTGCTCTTTGGTCCTGTGAGTATTTTTGGCATTTCTGTGTCCGTAAGTTTAATTACATAAGAACGAACACAACATTTAAAAAGGTGCAGTAAAAGGATGTGTTTTTCAGAATCACCATGACCTTTCAAATTCAACAAATACAGCATTGAACTAAGTACATGTTTGGTTAGACTTCAATTTGAATGTTGCTGTTACGTCCTTAAGAAATGTTTGAACCTGTAAAACCTCTATTGAATTGTGCAGAACTTCTCTTTTAAAGCAATGTGTTTTATAAGTGCAAGCATTTTAGAAGCAGCTCCTTCTGTCTGTTTTCTGTGTTTGTAAAAGCTCACGGCCTCCTGCTGTGAGTGCAGTATGTCGTGATCAGATGTAGAGTCACAATAATCAGCAGCGCACCAAATTCCAGCATGATTCTCTGTCAACACTCTGGGCCTGCAGCATCATGAAAAACCCTGCTGTATTTTGTGCAGGCTATGCCTTCCTGCTGTTCCAGGATGAGAGCTCGGTGCAGGCTTTGATCGATGCCTGCATTGAAGAAGATGGAAAGCTGTACCTGTGTGTGTCCAGCCCCACTATCAAAGACAAGCCGGTCAGTGGAAGCAAACTCAACAAAATAGGTCCACTTGTTTACATGTCCTTCTCTACTGGAAATAATGATGATCATTACCACTGTATAAGGAATTCATTTATTCAGTTTACTGGTGCTTTTACACTGTATTTGTTGTGCCGTTTGTGTCTTGAATGAAAGTGTGATGCTGGGACTTGTTTTGATTATGTTACAGGTTCAGATTCGCCCATGGAACCTGAATGACAGTGATTTTGTGATGGATGGTTCTCAGCCCCTGGACCCAAGGAAAACTATTTTTGTAGGTGGAGTCCCTCGTCCGCTTCGTGCAGGTAACCAGAAATCTTATTTTTGCAAAATCTTTTTATGTAGATCTTTCATTTTCCTCCAATTGGTAAACTAACAAGCATGTCTACTAGCAGTGTTTAATTTTGAAGGATACTAAAAATACATGTTTCTCTTTGGTGATTGTATGATACTGCTGTCTATCCATGAAAGAATAAACATTTTTTTCATTACAACTAAGGCTGTAAGACAATATTATTATATCTAAGAATAAGAATATTATGTCTTGTCATATTGTATCAATTCTCCAAATCTTTATTAATTTTGTAATGGTTTACATGCAGTCGTGGCTCATGGTTCATTTTGTGTTTTAAATTACCTTGATTGAGCTTTTGATTATGAAACATAACATTTAAAACATGGCAGAAATCAGTGTGAGGGTTTACTACAAACTGTTGTGATATACTCAAAAGTCAACTTTTTACTCAGATTTGACGTCTGTGCCAGTTGATCATTTATACTGACAGTTTTCCTAAAAATTACATGAAAACATTGTCATGTATCACTCACAGCATATTGAAATATATCGAATGTTTATCTGTCTAAGCAACACACAACCCTAAAACCAAAAGTAACCATACCCTTTAAGAAGTATAATGTATATCCAAACCTTATTCTTAAAATTGTTCAATGTTACAATGAAAATTTATGCTCCTGGAAGGTTTATGTTTCTTCACATGTACAAATACTTTGTGTGAAACAGTGAAATGTAGTCAGATTGTGTTCAAAATAAACATTAGATCTACAACAGGCTAAAGATGAAAAGAAACCATGTACTGTGCTGCTGAAATCAACTTTAATCTACACTGGGCTGATCACAAAGTGTTCTCTGTGGTGTGTAGAATATTAAATTCGTTTTTATCCTGGCAGCGGTGTTTTATGTTTTTGTCAAGGTTGGGTAGCTTTGTTTAGTTGTGGTGGTGATCAAGGTCATATTAGACATGATCTACAAATGTTTTATGACACCCATCTGCTGTAAAGTCACATGAAAAACATGAACATTTGTAAAGTTGGGGGTTGGTTTTTAACATGCGAAACTGTGTTGTAAACGAGCTGACTGACTTCAGCACAATTTGTGTATTGACTGAGGATGAAAATGAAAATACAATTTGTTTGGCTGAGTGTTCTCTGCAGCTGTCCGTAAGGCATTGCCCATATTTTTACTTCATCAAACTGAACTTTAATCTGTTTGTGTTGTGAGCTCAACCTCCCAGATCACCAGCCCTCATCAGTTTTTTATGTGTTTAGTCCGTGTGTGTGCTGGCATGTAACTGTTTGATAATACCCAAGTGTCTGTGTCATTGTTTGTATTTGGTGTGTGACATTTGTTTTTGTGTGCATTCGGTAACCTGTTCATCTGAATCTCCTCTACAGTGGAACTGGCCATGATCATGGACCGCCTGTATGGTGGGGTTTGCTATGCTGGCATCGACACAGACCCGGAGCTGAAGTACCCCAAGGGAGCTGGGCGGGTCGCCTTCTCTAATCAGCAGAGCTACATTGCTGCTATCAGTGCTCGCTTTGTACAGCTGCAGCATGGAGAAATCGATAAACGGGTGAGGGGAAAGAAAAGAGACCTCAAAGTTTTTCCGCCTTCATCTCTTGGTGCTCGTCTTTCTTTCTTTCTGTCTACTCACCCCTCACTTCCTGCTCTGTCTTAATTCCTCCTTCCTTTTGCCTCAATTCTGTAAAATGAGCACCTCCAGTTGTTTGTGTAATGTAGAAGTGTCAGCGTCATTTTCTTTCAGAGGCCACATTCAGCCCAATTTGATCTGAAGCTGGTTGGATCAATAAAATAACAGCATAACAGGCTGTACATAATTTTTTCACATTTTTGTTCTTTTTCAAATTCTGTCTTTGGTGCAAAAAATAACATTAAATTATGAAAATATTGACATAATTTATTAAGTTCAATTTTAACAGCTTCTCATTTATGCATTTGCATTATCGATTGGATCTACAAAGGCACAAATCATTTAGTAACTGGCAGAATATTGTTGAAATTACACTTAATTACCTTTAGACCTTCCAAGTTGTACATACCTGGTCAGGTTATTCATTTTTATTGTTAAAGGATAGTTTACAAATGTACATTTCCATAATTAATTGTTATTTTTTGCACTAAAAGAAAAACATTTGGAGTTGTCATTATTTATAGGCATAATGTAATATTATTTTTGTCATATTAAGTCAAGAAGAAAATTTGGAGTCATTATTTACAGGTTAATATATATAGGTGTGGCAATTTCCCAGCTTGGGATCAATAAAGTACTTCTATCTATCTTATTTTGCTGTTCTTTTACTTGAGATCACAATTGGTCTGTATGTGACCCCTGAATTAAAATAAGTTGACTGTGAATATCTTCAATGTAATTTTTGCTCTGAATGGCTGGATTGGAATCTTTACTGGGCCGACCACATGCTTAACACCCCTGATATAATGCTTAAAAGTACAGAAGATTTATTTATTTTTTTTTTTCCATTTTATTTTGTTGGACAATCAGTATTAACAGTAATGCTGGCACTTTATTTATTTAGTTATTATTTTTATGAATGGTGTGTTCTTTACATAAGCCTGTTTATTCGCTGAAAATAAACACGCAGATCCTTCACACAATATATTAATAGATGAAAAGCTAAAACTCCAAGTGCAGACAGAGAGATAGAGTTCACAACATTGCAGAATATTTTGAGAGTGCTGGACAAACAACACAAATTAGCTGCTGCTGAATAAACCTCACTGCTTCTGACCTTCACTATATAATACAGAATATAAAATAACCTGGAATGCTTTATGAACTCAGGCTGTTAGTGGTTTACATACCGCCGTCAGTAACAGGAAATGCAGTCATGTCTGGCTATCTGTGGTCTGCAGGGTTGAGGAATTCACACATTTACTTTAAGAGAAAAGAAAAAAGGAATATGATCATTTGAATAGAACTCCAGGTGAAATATCTAGTATAGAGGTAACATCCCTATAGAAAACTCTGAAAAAGTGTACTTAAAAAAAAAAAAAAATCATTTCTATAATTGTTATTCAGACTTAGACCTTCACGACACTCACTTGCTAATCCCATGCGGTGTTCTGAAAAACAGTATGGAGTGACAGTTTAAGCAAACCAGATGTTTTCAAGTAGGTGTTCCATCTTCCATCTGTTACAATTAAAAATAAATAAATAAAAAGCACATTAGTTTAATTTCAGGTAGCTTAGAAGCAGCATTTCTCTTCCAGACTGCACTGATATGCTTCTTATACACTGTAAAATGTGCAGCTCAGTTCATATCACAGACATTAGCAAAAAAAATAACAACAATGTCATGTTTTTCAGCCTTGGAATCCTGATTATTTATTTTATTTAGCCTTTGTGGTGAATTTTACTTTTAACCACTTCATGCATCTCAACTGAATCAGACAGTTCTCAGATCTCAATAAATCCATGTAGAAATCCCTCTTAGGTCTGCTCTAACGTGTGTCTATGTGTCCTCAGTGCGAGTGATCGCTTGAGATCAGATCTCACTTTCCTGCTTTATATTGAAAATTATACACCAAAATTGTACAAAAACACAGTCTGGTTTTACTAATAGTTTTACATAATTATATTTCACTTATGAGGCTCAAATTCCCCTGGGAAATTTTACGAATGAATGTTTTTTTCCTGATGACCTTGTAAATAGTGTTGTGTCATTTGTTGTCACGTTACCTTTAATGTTGATAGCTTAGACCACAGATGTCAAACATGCGGCCCGGGGCCCAAATCCGGCCTGCCAAAGGGCTTGATCCGGCCCCTGGGATGAATTTGTGAAGTATAATTTTGCAAAAAAAAAAAAAAAAAAATCTGAATTAACTGAAATGTCTTAAAAGCAGTCAGTATGTGCGATTTTAATAATATTCCACCTATTACTAAATATTTTGTGTATCTGTTGATCCAATGTGATCTATAAGTTATAATGTACATGTGGAAATGATAAACTAAAGCATAATAGTGATTATAGAGTTGATATTATTCACATTGTTTGAAAGGATAATTTGTAGATTTAAACATTTTCATCAGGTCATTTGACTTTTTTCACTGTAAAATATAAAGAGAAGTTTAGAGTTTGCGTTATTTATATATTATTCTGTCATTATTTTACTGGTACGGCCCTCCGCACATCAAATATAGCTGAATGTGGCCCCTGCACTAAATTGAGTTTGACACCCATGGCTTAGACATTTGATGTGTTTGACTTGTTGTTTTGCTAAATATCTTAAATGATGCCTTCTACAACTTACTATCATGTAACTAACACAACTTTGTGTTGATCCTGGTGTCATGTGCATCACAATAAGTATATGTGAAACACAACAGCAGAACCAATGTTTAGCAGCAGGAAAATTTAGGAAATGAAGCTGTGTTTCAGGAAAACTGTTACCAAATTAGATTAATCTGATGTAAGTCAAATTGATTAATCGTTGCATCTTCCATTTCTGTGTCATTTTACGCACATAGTCAAGGTGCTTGTGCAGGTTTTGAAAGTCTTAACAATTCTCAAATTTTGTGTGAAAGTCTTAAAGTATGTAAAACAAAAATTCTCATAGTCAAATTTTAGAGTATGCTCTAAGCCACATAATCTTGTAAGATAAGAAAAACATGAGGAAAGCATCTGAAGAACTTGTTATTTTGGTTAGTACCGGAATGATTCTACTGAAACTTGTTTGTGTGATATGCATGCACTTTTGTGATTTTAATACGCTTCTTTCATTGAAACATACTATACTGCAAATTATGCATTCATTCAACTTTTCTACTACACACAACAGGTACAATCTCAACCCAAAAAGTAGTCAACCAAGTACAAGTCTTAGGGGAAAAAAATAGCAGTTTTGAAAAAGTCTGGAATTTTTATCTGGATAAAGGGCAAACACCCTCACAGTGTTTTGTGATTGGACTAATCGTGCAGCTAATCCCCGAGTTGTAAAGAATCTTTCTAAACTGTAACTTTTGGCCCTGACCTGCAGGTGGAAGTGAAGCCATATGTGCTGGATGACCAGCTGTGCGATGAGTGCCAGGGAACTCGCTGCGGTGGGAAGTTTGCACCCTTCTTCTGCGCCAACGTCACCTGTCTGCAGTACTACTGCGAGTACTGCTGGGCCGCCATCCACTCACGCGCCGGCCGAGAGTTTCACAAACCCCTGGTGAAGGAGGGAGGAGACCGACCTCGTCACATCTCCTTCCGCTGGAACTGAGCAGGCGACGGAGAGGGAGAGGCAACAGGGGAACAGGAGGGCAGGTAGTGCAGGAGTCGCAAATCAGTGTACAAATAAATGCACTTTTCTGTTGCTGGTTCCTTTTTGCTCTAATTTCACCGAAACTTTTTCTCATTTTTGTTTTCGAGTTAATATATAATATATCTATATTTTGAAGATAGAAAAGAAAAACTGGAATTATATCCAAATATGTCCAGCAAGGAAAAAAGATGTGTAATGTAATTTAATTTATGCATTTAATTTTTTAAATATTTTTATTATTTCTGAAAAAAAAAAAACATATAGGAAAGTTTGAAGTGTGAGATGGTACTCTGCTTTTAATTGGCACGTTAGATTAAAGAAAACGCTATATTTTATGTGACACGAGGCTACTAAAAACATATTATGGATTGGTTTAATAAGACTTTATAGCAGAGCATTTGCTTTTTGATTTCATATTGAGTCTCCAGAACAGATGCTAGTGAAAAATAGTATATATATAATTGGCGATTCAGTCCTGAGAGGGTGACTTTTCTTTGCTCCAGAGCAAATGTGAAAAAGGTGTTGCTGAAGAAGAGTGCACTTATTTCCTATTCAAAGAGTGCAGTTACAGTATAGAAGACCCTATGTAGTTAACCAAAGCTGAAACTTAAAAGAACTGAAGAATATAGAGAGCCCACTGCAGAATGAAACTGATCATTTCCTCCCAGATCGAAATATTCCAACCTCTCTTTTTATCGTTTCTGCGACCATACAGACATTTTGATCTTACTTGAAAAATTTTCAAACAAATTCTTAGCGACGCATATTTGGGTTTTGATCTCCATTTTGACATGCAAAAACTAATACCTCAAACTCAGCTGCTAATGTGCCGAATACAGTAAAAGAAAAGACAGGAAGAGAGAGAGCGAGAGAGAGCGAGCGAGAGAGAGAGCGCGCGCGAAAGAAAAACATATACACCCGCCAGTGTTCTCCTTTCCTAAGTACCGTAATCAAAGGGAAGTGATGCAACAGGCAGAGTGTGATGTGAATGGCACAGTTTTGTACTCACTTGCTTCATCACCTCCTTATTTTTGTAATCAAACCCAGGGTTGTGCTAGGGACAGAGCAGAGCATCGTACAGTATATTAGGGGAATGTATGGAGGCTAAAGGACAGACAGACAGACAGACAAACAAACAGACAGGCTAACTCGGTACAAACAAATCCAGCCCCCCTCCCTCTCCTGACGTCTGCCTTCAGCCTCTGCTGCTACACCCGCAGTAAACAGAGGGGGCAGGATCCAGGCATTTGCTGCTGCCATGAATCCAGATTTATTCAGGACCGAGGCATAGGTAGCTCCTCCAGAGAAGGCTGGTGAGTCTCTGTGGCTACCTTTTACTGCAGTTTTTTTTTTTTAAAGGTGGCCACGGCACTGCCTATTGGGAAATGCCTGTCTTTGTTAGTTTTTTTTTTAAGAAACACATTTGTGCAATTCTCCCGAGTCTTTAAGGAAAAAAAAAAAAAGCTCCACTTTGCATCCAGGAGTCGGCTATATTAATGGAAAAGAGAAAAAAAAGCAATTAAAAGTTTATCTGGTTTCCAGATCATCAGCACACATTTGAGTCATGGAGGGATCTGGCCTTTCAGTGAACCCTCTATCCTTCCTCCTGCCAAGCTAATCCAACTCAGCATCCAGTGTTTTTGAAGCATAAATGAAGATAGTCTGTGCAGTGTGCTCTACTACTACATGTTTGTGACCCACATGCAGCTTGAAAACAAGACTGCAGTTCTGATAGGTTGTACCCAGTGGCTTATGGGAACCAAAGATGGCCGTGCAGTAGTGGGTCATACTGTAGCTCATTTTCTGTTGAGGTTTTTATTCTGATTTTCTTGTTTTTCTTAAAGGACTTTTTTTTTTTTCATATATTTTTTTAAGTCGTATCACTTCTACCCAGTTCAACCGTCAAGCCCTGTTGGACTCCAGTAAACCAAAGATTGGCCTTGAACATAATATATTTATACATTTGACAGTGCAGTCAAAATCCCATTAGAACACCAGTGGAAAAACAACAGGGCTTGCGTGCGCACACACAGACACGCACACACTCACACTCTCAAACTCACACAAATAAAAGTGACATCGCTCAAACCAGAGGTCCACTGAGGTCTTGGATCTCAGTTATCATAGGTCTACCCATCGGTCATGTTTGGGAAAATTAACATAAAGTGCACATTCACACTGCGAACGTAAAACTAATCCTCACATTCGTTTGACGTTTTGAAGTCACTCAGTGGTATCCTACTAGCCGAGCATTTAAATATGTCAGGGAGTTAGTACAGAAACTTGATTATACACACTAGTGAGAAACGTATCCTCATATTGGCGTGGTGTCGTCGCACCAGATTTGCACCCTGGACATTAGTTTTGTGGGTGTGGTGGGTGAGCATTTTAGAAGTTAAAACACTTTGTGAAGAATTTGCTGTTAAATGAGATGAAAAAAGATTATTTTATACATGGCCTGCTGATTTTTGGTACAGTGTGTTTTCTAGCTAAATTATTTTGTCATGCACATATAAACATTTATTATGCACTACTTTTCTAAATATTTTTTCTTTTTCCAACAGTCATTTTAGGCACATTTTTCACAAATGGGGAAACTCCTTTTTGCAATACCTCAATTTTTCACATTGTGAAAGGTAGCTTTTGTACTTTTGTTACTGAGAGATCTGCATATATGGAAATGTTCATTTTAAGAAAAAAAAGTTGAGTGATTTCAATATATATTATTTTCAATTATGCTTTTTATACATTTCAGTGCTGAGGAATCTTTACAACTAAGTGCGCACTTGTGTTGATGCGACTTCAGATCTGCAGAGGAGAGACCAAAGTGTTATGACTCTCTTGGTCTTAGCTTTTTTCGTACACTAGATGTTTTCCAGTCAATCTGGTCAAATAACAGCATGGCAAGAAAAAAAAGGTGTAACTTTATTAAAATTGATGCCTCTTAACACGGCTCTACTAGTTGGAATATGGTAACTTCTGTCTTGGTTTCCTCTCCGTAGATGGAGTATAACTTATTATAAGGAGAATGCAAAATTTGGTTCATGCTTAACGCTGAATCTCGTATCACAAGAATGGATGTTTGGTGTTTAGATATTTTAATATTTGAAAAAAGTATATATATATATATTATATATATTCTTGAACTTGCCAACTAGCACCTATTGTAATCCTTAGCATGCATGACAAAAAAGAGAAAATGACAAGTACATGAAATTAGCTATTAAAATTAATTGTTGTGGTGTGCACCAAATGTTTCTCAACTATTAAGTTGTTAAGGACACCCTAAACCCACTCTCACCTCACCCCACTCCCACTAGTACCCGCCCCCTCCTACCCCCACCCGACCTCACGTGTCAATCCTCCTTGCTTCCCCATTCGCAGACCTCTGCAGGATGCACATGACAGAGCGATAAAGACGAGAAACAAGACAGAAACTAACTTTAAAAATCGATTTGGCAGTGCAGGACTTTGAGCATCCTTATAGAACACTGTTTCAAGAAAAAAATAAATAGATAAAAAAAAGAAGAAGAAGAAAAAAGACTTGAGAACTCGCGTATCCCCACTGTCTGTCGAGGTGATCTTATATAGACCTATCTGGAGGAAGGGGAGCTTAAAGACTTGAATGTGGTAAATGTTGCAAGTTAACTTCAAGTTGTTATGTGCAATACTTCTTTTGAACCTTTTTCCAGATAAAGACTCTTTGCAATGTAATTCTTTAATGCCATTTTTAATTGCAGACATTTAATTAAAGAAGATGTTAATATGTTTTTCACAGTCATTTTCTACTGTTATTGTAATCCTTTTCATGCTGGTGTTTGTAAAAAAGAAAAGAAATCAAACTATTTGTACTAATATAAATAATTGAAGTTATTTTTAAAACATTAAAGGTTTTGTGCTTATTTGCCTATTTTATTTCAAGCTACTGTGATTGATTGCATTGTAATTATTAGGTCAACAATGTATTTAGCTGTTTATTGGTATATTTTTAATTGGAATGTATAATTGATTTTTATAATTTTGATCAGATTTTTGTTATATTTTTGAGGTGAAGCTTTTAATATGTTAAAGTGTCTAGTTTTTACTAATTGCTATATTGTGCTCCACAATATATGGTTCACATTTTCTGAAGGAAAATAAATATTTAAATATTTGTCTGTTTATGATGTTACTTAATGGCAAGATTTCAATAGTTTTTAACTGTGTATGGGAAGGTTGTTGTATTTATTAATAGCATTTTTTACTTAAGATATCACCTTAATTTTTATTGTCATTTCACTTTATAAGTTCCTATTTTTGTATTTTCCTTTCTAATTAAGTTATGTAATACGGATATGTCCATATTTCTAGGAGTTGGTCTGTAGAAGTGCTAGTGAAACGAAAAAGAAAAATCTAATGTTATTTAATTGTTTGCAGCCAACTATTTATAACAGTATGCATAATTTTTAAATATTTGTAATGTGAAATGTTGAATGAAATAAATCTTAACTGTGATGAAAATATGGCTTCTGTGTGTGTTATTTATTTATTTTTTAATGTCCTTCATGTCGGTGTCATGGGCTTTCTTCTCATCCATTTCCCTTTTGCTGCATCTTTTCTGATTCCGTGTGTAAAACATTGACGTCTAAGGGCATCTCTGCAGCATTAGTACCAGACACAAACTTGTGGTTGAAGAAGTAAAGAGATTTGTGGCCAAAAACACTTCTAACTCCAAGGTTTTTTACAAGTACTGCTGCATTTGTTGTTTTTCTTTGGTCTATTTTGATATTTTTATGACATTTTTACTGAGAAATGTCATCGGACTAGACTAATGTGGAGCTGCAAGAGTTGGAATGTTGGAATGTTATTGATCATTTTGTTTTTGTTGATTGATTTGGTGCTTATTTAGCTGATTTTTTTAAAAATTCATTTTGTTGATTCGTTACATGTTCACTTGTTTGATCTACTTATTTTGTGAATTTTCTTTTTTTTTTTTTTTGCATTTTTGCTCAGTTTTTGTTTTAATTGATATGCTTACTTTGTTCATTTTTAAAATGTTGGATATGACAGTTGTTGGATCTTTGAAATAATTTGAGATGTTTTTTCTGCATTTTATTAATTTGCTTTTTAAAAAATTTTAATAGATTTTTTTGCAGATTTTTTTTTTTCTTTGATCATTTTGTTCACTTTGTTTATTGCTTTTGTTACTTATTGTGTCGACTCTTGTTCAATTTGCTGGATATTTATGTTCATCAGAACAACATAAAATACAGATGAAAAAGTGTATGCAATGTACATATGCATTAAACATTCTTATTCTTTCTGGGAGGAACATATACCATCTAGTGTAATGTACATTAATGTACCTCTGTTTTTGTTCAGTGACACATTATTCATGACATGTTGGGGCCTTTCTTTCTTCCCCTGTATAAGTTCAAACTAAACATCTGAGTTGTAGATGAAACAAGTTGAGAATATCATCTTGAGCACTGCTTTTCATACATTTTAGAGAACAAAAAATTAGTTGGTTGAGCAGGAAAAAAAAAAGTTTCCAAAAAACCCCAGAATCATCTCCTCTTTATGACTAAGCTCATTCCACAGGATCTCCATCCTCTTTTCCATTCACCTGCTCGTGTAAAATAATCTGTCTTGTGAAGACGGAAACACCCAGTCACTATAATGAGTCTGGGGTTGAAGGTTCAACCTCTGTACAGCTCCACAAATCCACCCCTCAGTGTGGATCCAGAGACACTGAACTGTGACAGCGTTCACTGGGTCATGTGTTTTCTCAAATTCCTGGAAAAACTGAAATAATTGACATACAGCTCAGAGACACCACCATCTGGCTGCATCTGGTACTGCTCAATGTAGATCTAGGCAAAGGCTTTAGCCCTATTACAGTATGATTTTGTCTGTTAACCCATAAAGACCCAATGATGCTTTAGTGATGATTCCCAAATTAGTTTTTCTTTATATTTAACCTTCCTTAACTTATTTATTGCCACTTACTGTAATATTATCCTCTTTAGTTTGAGTTATTGTGTTTTATAAATCACAAATCTTCCTATATTTAATTCACTGATCATGAGTGAATTCGAAGGTTATTATATCAGAAATAGAGAAAACTGAAGAAAAAGTGACTTTTTTAGTCATATTAATATTTATTTTTTCCCCACAATTTTTTTTTCTCATTTCAAAATACATTTACCTGAAAATATAAGTAATTAACTACCCCAAAATGTAAGTTTGGTGTAGATTATTGTAATACATTATTTTTGAACAAATGTTAACTTTCCCTTGACTTGGCTCATCAGTAGATGCTTTTGGTCACGCGTGGCTATTTGGATCATTATGGGTTAATTTACATGCAAAAATAATCTTTTATTTAACACTTCATTCATAAGAGCAATTAATATTCTGTTAAAATCACTTTACTATGTTAAACATAGGCTAAGTATCATTCAGAGCAATAAGGAAACAGCTTACCTTTGTGTAATCAGAGACATTTTTCCAAGAACATGTGGTTAAAATATAGCCCCACCCCTGAAACCTGGAGGACTGGTGGTTTTTCTGTAAGGGTTTTTATTTCCTGTTTGCTGTGTGCATGACTCTATGCAACACAAGATGCCACCACTGCTGCAAAGACTCACAAAAAAAAAAATAAAAAAAATACTGGGCTATAGGGTACACAAACAACTAGTAAGAGCTGAGAACACCTGTGGTCTCTGCTCAAAATCATCCAGTGAGAAGAGACACCCTTTATTTTTACTTATGTTGTAGGGAAATGCATTGAAATTGAATCTCCTGCACTGATTTGCACAGAAAGATAAAATGACGGTACATTTTACAGATGGCAAGACACTTGCATAAATCTGACAATACTGATACTTGATGTCTATATCCACAGACACAAAAATATCAACAACAGAAAATAAATCTGAAAATACATTCATTAATAGCATTGTAAACTTTGATTATAATATGACTTAATATATAAATATAGTGACAAATAAACTCACATTAACATGTTAGTTTTAGGAGCTGCTTTTTATTTATTTTCTATTTTATTGTAGCACATACCTGTAGTGACAAACAAACAGATGTTAAACTTCTTCAATATGATGGTAAATGCTGATTCATACTGACATCTGTGCAATGCTGCATTCACTGGTCTTTCTAAAGTTAAATGAATTGTCTCATTTATTTATCTAGTTTGCCTGAACTCTAACTGTTTATAGTAAGATGAATAAGGCAGTCCATGTA
>JAPSES010000044.1:9114033-9126582 GCA_029822895.1 Maxillicosta whitleyi | reverse complement strand
CCCAAAAAAAAAAACAAAAAAAACAAAAAAGAAACACATGCACATATCCACTCACGCACTCCCATAAACACACAGCCATTAATTCATTCATACATTCATTCATCTCAGCTGTCTCCCAGCCGTGTCCTTTGTTTTCCAGCTGAGATTAGGAGACAGATTTGGAGCCAGACAGACTGTCATTTATCATCCCGACATCCCATAGTAACTGCACCACCACTCGTTAATCCAGTTACCATGGTGGCAGCGCGATGTGGAGAGCCGAGTTGTGTTTGTGCAGGTCAGGATGCACTGATTGCACATTATGAAAATTAATTGAATCAGACAATAGACAGGCTCATTGTTGCTCAGTGCACATATGGAATCTGAGTTGTGCAATCAATGTGTGACAAGTGAGTTTCAAGGCAATGCTTTCTTTCTTTGCAAAACGTTTGCAAAGGTTTCAGTGTAGATTTACTTGTCAGTCATAGTCTACTCCAACTTAAAGCACCAGTCAATCAGTTCTAAGTGGGAAGTAGAGATAAAGAATAGAGAAGTAGAGATTCCTGGCATAGACTGTTACTTCTATTGCTAAAGGGCATCAGCGAGAACTCATCTGACTAAAGGTTTGTTTGAAGATGATACAAAATGACCCTTTTTAGGAACCAAAAACAAACAAGTGCTCTGGTCTCAGTATCTCTGTATTAGTTTTTTTTAGGTATATTTCAAAGCTTTGCCATTGTTAGAAAGGAGACAGAATTTACTTCAGATTTATTATTTTGTATTTATTTTGCCTCTTTTGTCCAGTGATGTCATCATTTCTAAAGTTTTATCTAAAATTTGCCCTAATTTGGTTTTTACCGTTACCAACAATCTAAACTGCAATTTTTGGGATGAAAATTGATTATGTTTTTGACCTATATCTCTTAATTTCTTGGTTTTAAACATAAATGAAATCTAAACTTGCAGAATATGCTTTTGTTTTCATGTTTGAAATAAAATAGATGGTATTGCATAGCAGTAAATGTTTTTTTTCTCCATAAACAAATGAAGTAAAATCTAAAAAAATAAACTCTGCTTGCAGAAACATTAATAGAGGATTAGTCACCTATTTATTAATGACAGCTAGGATTTATAGATTATATCTGTGGTTAAAGATTTGTTAGAGGCACCTCAAACTGAAACCATTCATGTGGAAATACAGTCGTTTACCTCTGTAGCTCTCTCCTCTTGGTCCAATCAATCATTTATTTTCTGAAAAGTTTATTCCACATGAGGGTGAAGGGAGTAGACAGCAAAATCATGTCCAGGTTGTATCTGACAGAATCTGATCAGTGATTGGTAATTAGAGCTATCAGTCACATATCTTACCTTTTGCAAAATCTTACAAAATCTTTTTCTTCTCTTACAAATCTTTTACAAAATCTTACAGTCTGAAAATACAAAGAACTGATGCCGAATTGACTTCATTTTAATACTTAAGACTCAAATAAACCTGAAAAGGTACCGAACTGTACACAAAATGTGAACCATTTTGTTCTATTACATCTTTAGCATCATTCTGTCACAACTGTTAATCCATTTTCACCATACTATGTTACTATGTACTTTAGGTTGTTTTCTGTTTTCACATCACATCAGCTTTTGTTGTGAGATGTCTATGTGTTAATGTTGCATCTGTTTCACTTGAAGGTGTTTTTAATTATGCAAAATGACACAAAATGGCGCAAAAATAATTCACAAATTCTTCTAAAATGAATTCACACTAAAAAAAAAATAACAAGCCTTGAAAATGATGTTAAAATACATAGGGAAGAATTTAAACTCATTTACTTCTCATTTGTGCATTTTACTAAACCAAAGATATGCTATGAAGAAATGGCAGTGAAATCCAAGCTCTGGAAAAGCTTCACAATTTTGGCAATTTGTAAAGAAATGTCGCCATATGCTGCTTTTGAGATGAACTTGAACCTGAGACTTTATTCCTGACAAAAGAAAACCCTTAACACCATTTTATACCATCAGGGGTTCACAGAATATAAAGAAATAGCAAAAATAAAATAAAACAGCCATCTACACACTTACAGAAGTACACAGTGCAGCCTTAGCCCTCATTGAGTATTCTGCTGAGGGAGGCACAATCTCTTTCCATTTCATATACCTGTTAACTGGCGAGATCTGTCATTCTACACACACTCAACAGAACAATGAACAGTGGAGCTTGTCTACATTTTTGGCTGTGTGGATGTGTGTGGATGCACAGTACAGGCGACTGATTGCACAACAGTACTGGTGTATGTGTGAGTGACAAGTCATTTCAGACAGAAGCCACCAGTTCATGACATGACATTCAAAGAGCTGCCTGTCATTTTTCACTGATGAAATCAGTCCAACTAGACTCTAGAACACCCCTACGCACTGTACCCACTGCTACCATTGTGTTGAGACTATAGTGCACATATACACAGATACACTGGAGTGCTCTATTGTGCGACTGCTGAACTCTGTGTTTTCTTTCAGATGTGTTTGATGAGTTAGAGCGTGTTAGCCAGGTGCCATCGACGTGTAAAGTCTGTTTCCTAAAGGATCTGGGTGGAGCGTGAACTGCTTCGATATTTTGCCACCCAGTTATTGTTGTTGACATTTAAAAGGGAAGGGAGTCAAAGAAGGTGGCCTGCTGTTTTGTTGACAATCAGTGATTTTTTTTTTTTTTTTTACATGCCTCGGGAGATGCAGCCACAAAGATTTGCCGCCGCGTGTTGCTTTTGGACTCAACTCACTGACAGCTGATGCAGATTTTTGTATGCTGCTCACTTTCTCACAAGGCCTGAAAGATTGTTACTTCAGCCACTGCATTAGATGCTTTAATTTTGGAGGAAAAAAAAAAAGCTGCCATGCTGAGTGTAGTTACAGCCATTAAACATCTAGGAGAAAATTAGCATTACGCCATTTTTATTATTTCTTTTCACCCATATGCAAAAGTTGATGAGTGCATTTGCTCTTATATGTGACAGTGCAGGAATTGTAAAGGTCAATTTGCTGTTAAATCTTTGAATTTGTCTGCAGTAGTAAATATGACAATTTGTCTTCATGGCAAGTGGTGCATGAACACAACAGAGGCCACAAGAAATGATGAAATCTGTAATTACACATGAGGGTGTTAGTGGTGTGATTGCAATCACAGTTCATTTAACAGAAGACCTGCACACAACACTTAAAAGCTAAACATTATTTGTGTGATCCACAACTCAGCAATATGGACAAAAAAAATCACACCTTGATTAATTTGGCTGAATATTGTTATGTAAAAATAATTCAGTTAATTATTTATAATAATGGTACCACGAACAGACCAGAAATAAAGAGATATTGAAAGGTTCTCAAACTCATTTTCAACAAGTGGTGCCAGACACAACAAACCACACCTCTTGCACTTATTGTAGCTTATTTGGCATTGATCCAGATGGTGCCATCATGTCTATGCTTCTGCTGATGTCAGCATAGACATAGACAGCATACGCACATTTCAGCCATTATAAGTAAATGAGAGAGAGAGAGAGAATATTTCAAAAATTCATTACAAAATTATGAACTCTGACCTACTTTTCCAAAAGTGTGATCACTTCTATTCTGGGTCATTGGCAATCTATTAACCCAATCTACTATGAATTCAACCAGTAGTTTTGCTGCTAAAGTGTTAACAAAGAAACAAACCGAACCAAAAACAACATCCCTTGCCTTCCATTCGGGGGCTGGGCTAATTATCATGACTTCATTGCAGCAGTAAAAAAACAAACAAAACAAACAAACAAACAAAAAAACATGTTACACACACTCTTGCAGGTTAAAGTGCACCAATTTTATACTAATCTGGCAAAACTGATGCTACTGTTGATCCATGATGCAATGCTCAAGCATGATGTTTCCACCCTATAATTTATTTACACTAAACATTGGGAGAAGGAAACGTAAAATTTCTGTTTGACTTGTAAATTTTGAAAACGCAAATCGCACCCAGCCTATACCTGTAGCCATGCAACTGGGTGGTTAAGGCCACTGACTTTGGTGCGGAAGATGGCCGGTTCAAGACTTAGGTGATCTCTTGGGAAAGGTTACGATGTACATCCCAATGGGGCCACAAGGGGGCACAAGCCTCATTGTACCGGTCCCAAGCCTGGTTGTGTCAGGAAGGGCATCTGATGTAAACACCTTTCCAAATCAACATGATCAACAATCAACAACAAGGTGAATCGCTGTGGTGACCCCTATAGAGAAAAAGACAAATGAAATCAACATTATCCCTATACCTGTAGCCACAAGGGGGCAGTGTCTTGTTGTGCCGACCCCTGATGGGAAAAGCCAAAAGAAACTTACTTACATATGAACAATCCACAACACATTGAGTACTTGAGGTCCCTACTATGGTCAAACTGTTAGAACATGGAACATTGTGTGTTCCACTTGTTTTTGTATGTTCAGGACACATCTGGGCATTGACCTGCGTACTTTCAGTCAATGCTTGGTGTGTACATGTGTTTTCAGAATATTATTTGTTCCAAGTGTGAACTGTTAGCAAAACAACCCAGAAATAGTACCCACTTTGCCTTTAAGGTTATTCAACAGAGCTGGAGAAAGCTTCACCCACATATGGATCACTAAACCATCAAATATTACATCAAAATGATATCTTTGTTATAAAAATTTTTGTAATCATTGTTTTTTTTTTTTTTTTTTTTTTTTTACCAGCTGCTCTAGCAGACAGACTTGGACGCTTATCAGATTTTATCCGGCTTTCACATTCTGACCCGAGTCCAGCTCCTTTCTCTCTGTCCTTTAAAGCTAAAGCGAGCTTTATGAAGTCATGTGACCCAACGAGCACCCTAGCTTGTTTCTGAGAAGCTTTACAAAGTCAACCCCAGCTGGCTTCACCCTGATCCTGCCTGATTCCTGATGACTCTGTGACCTCTGATATTTCCAGGGACAGGGAAGGTGACTGTAGAGATATTCATGCATGTATTTAGACACACGTATAGATTGAATCACATACACATGAGTACACAAACACACATTCCCATAGCAGTGCTGCAGTGGCATACACAGGCTGAGGCATTAGAGAGGTATTAGATTTGATTCCATCTGGGCATGGACACATCAGAGCGTCCGCTGGCTCAACAATATCTTGATTAGATTGCTGATAGTTGGAGACTAGTGAAAGGATAAATGTATCGAGACATATTTAGACACATATAGATATAGAAAGGCAGGCTATATGGCCTAATATGGTTGTAGTTGTCAGAATACAGTAACTGTTGTGTAAATTCATTTGACATTGTATAATATAGTACAGTGTCATATAGTAGAGTTTCACAGTATATTGTGTTAGCTTTGCAGCCACAATTTGTACATAATAGACTTAGACATTTTCCATTTTTCTGTGACTAATTATGAAGAGAAGTGTGTGTGATGTAAAATGACTAATCTAAGGGTTGCTAGTAAAAAGACATCTAGATATAACTCTCTACAAAAACACCTCATCTTAGAAAAATTAAGTTTTTCTAAGTCAACTTACTAAGTCGTCTGGTGTAAACAGCAGTATTTTTTCCTAACTCATTATCATTTGCACTGAATTGTTTTCTTCATTTATCTGAACTTTTACACAAACAACACAGGAAAATGGTCCTTAGAAATGGAATGGAAGAGAATCAACACTGCCAGTTTCCAGGTTTAAACTCCCTTAGTCATATCTGTCTCCGCACTTCACCGTGCCAGAATTGGAGATGGGTCTGGCACCTGGACTTTTGGCTCATTTGTGGTTTTTTAAATGCCTCCATTGGGTCTTACTAAATGCAGGATTTCCTGACAATATCGTTGTTAAAACACTGTTGGTAGAAGAATTATTTTGATGGAACATTAAAGAGGTCATATTTTGCTAAACCCACTTTTGTTAGTACTACAAGAAAGTCAATAATAATAATAATAATAATAATAATAATAATAATAATAGAGAATCGTTTACAAAATTCCTGGATCCAGACTGTGATCTGGATCACCTCGAAAATGTAATCATCTGTTCCTTGTCTCAGAGTGAACATATCTTGAAAATTTCATTAAAATCCGTTCATAACTTTTTGAGTTATCTTGCAAACTAACAAACAAACCTTGGCAAAAGCATAACGTCCTTGGTGGAGGTAAATAAGCCTTTTTTTCCCCCCAACTTGTTGTATTTCTTTGATTCTAATGTTTTTTTTATGAATTTTCATTGCATTTTTAGTCTTTTGCACAGCACTTTGGTCCACTGTGGTTGTTTTAAAGTGCTTTATAATTAAAGTCGGATTTGATTTGCATTTAAAGGGCCAGCACTCAAAATGACCTTTCTGGTGTCATTACTCAGAAATAGAGGTGAAGATGGACCTGTGGAGTTGAATTAATGAAGAATTCAGACCCAAGCCGAACATTTACAGTTCATGTAGACCACAGGGAAATGTTTTAAAATCACAATTCCATAAAAAAAAGAAGCAAAATATGACTCATTTAACAAGCAAAGAAATGAGTCTTGGCATTAAAGTCCCAACTAAAGGAAATACTGCATAAAAATGTGTTTTTGTTGCTTTATTCTTTTACGTGGCAAGAATAATGTAATGGTGGAGACTGCCAGCTGAAATAGTAACACAATGGCAGGATCATTACAGCAGAGGACATCCTTAAAGCCAGATATTTAAGTTAATAGGTTCAAATAAATACTTGCTTGACTTCTGTCAGTGTAATATAAATCACAAACACATATTTTTCTTCTGCAATGATTGGTAATGTAGCTGAGACCTTCATAAATGTCTCCAACTGTTGCTCCTTCATTAGTCATCCTCATTAGAATTACTCTGCAGGAATAGGGGAGAGTATTTCTATCATGCAGTTGCAGAATGGCTTTGAAAGTCTCCCATGCTACATGAAAGAACAACAACCACTGTGTTGGAACTGCAAACTAAAAATGGCAAATATTGACAGACACATTTTTTTTAATGTTTTTATTTAGTTTTTATTTTTTTAAGGGATTTCAGGTCTTCCACCATAACAACTTTTCTCTCAACTCTATTTTCCAAATGTTCTGTTGCAACATCCTTCCCTCAGCATAGCCCAAGAGTAAGACTAACAAGGGCAATAACATTTACCGGTGTTGCAAAGCGACAGTGGAGACCTGTTTACTGCACTGGTACAGGATATGGATATGCAAGACTACTTTTCTACATCAAATAAGAGTGTTGTGAGTGGTCCTGCTGAACAAATTGGTGTCACTTTTGTCAAGCTGCTGCAATCGGGAGATCACAAGAACATGTGAAAATCCAGCTCTGATTACATAAAATAACTACTATCTTGGAAAAGATGGCTGGATGGATGGGTGGGTGGATGGATGTGATGAACTGGCGGCTCATCCAGGGTGTACCCCGCCTTCCGCTCATAGTTGCTGAGATAGGCTCCAGTTCCCCCGCGACCCCGAAAGGGACTAAGCGGTTGAAAATGAATGAATGGATGGATGGATAGATATATAGATAGATAGATACATAGGTTCATTTTTTTCCTGTGAAGCTTTGTTCTGAGACTTCAGTAGCAGTGCCAGATTTTTGTAGTCATCCTCTTATCCTGTTTGACGTGTCTCCTACTACGCCCTCATATGCACTTTTCTCTCTTTAGCTCCTTTACCTTTTTTTCATTCTTTACCGCTGTGTGCCCTTGTTCTCATGAATTAAGAGAGGATTTCCTTGGAGTAGGAGTCGTCAGTAAGCATAATAAAGAGTTCTTATGCGTCGTGATAACACAAGTCCTCACAAGAAGATGTAATCAATCAAGTTTAATTTAACAAATCATAAGTTTTAGAAAAATCTGCATGGAAGGGGTTTCAACGTCTGAAGACAAAAACATGTTAGATGAATAACTCAATGATAAACTCTTCAGAGCTGAAATGATGATGTATTAACTTTAGATATCGTAGGAGTGGTAAATTAGAATTGGTAGGATAGTTTTTAAAGGTTATTTCACCAAAACCTAAACATTATAATGTACTTTTTTTTTTTAGAAAAAGTGTTGAATTTGAATTGTTTTCAGACATTTCATAGACCACCATTAACCAAATAATAATCGATTAATTAAGAAAGAATTACAAAACTGATAATATTCAATCCAATGATTGATAGGTTAATTACAAATAAAATTCAGCTGTTAGATCCTGTGAACGTAAAAAGTAGCATATAAACATGCAATATATGATTGTACACACAGTAAAGTTATCACCATGTGTATATTAATCAAATGTTTTCAGAGAGATTTGTGTAATGTAAAGTTATATCTCCTATTTATTTAGTATATGTGTATTTATTATTATAGCAACTATTTAAAAAATGTAGTTTGGTTTCAAGATAGTATAGTATAGATCAGATAGAATAGTATGACACCATTTTATTTTAAAAATGCTTATAATAATAATTTGTTGTTAGCAAAGCATGATTTGACTAAAATAGTTAAATGCAGCAATGAAAATATCCTGTAAAATGCTAAACTGGGTGCAAATGCAAATTAATTGAAGCTAGTCACTTTAGTATGAGAAAATATTTAATTTTTCATCTTTTTACTTTCCACATTATTTTGTTGTTACATTTTGTTCTGTTAAAATTGATGCAGTATATTCAGTAAGTGATTTAACATTCAACGTAGAATTTGTCTAAACCACTTTTAGTCCAGTTTATTAATTAAATGTTTTCTGTTTATGGTCTTTTATATAAGATACTGATCTGGATAAATGAGAACTCAATTGCCATATTTAGATAAAACTAATAAAACAAACAAAAACAATGTCATGGTAGAAGTGTTGCATTCTCTGGCATATTTGTAGGCTAGGTATAAAGGTTTATACGTTTGGTTTGTATGGTTTAATTTTTCCAACTATAAGCACAGACAATTGGAAGATAAATGGTGTAAAAACAGTGTTTTATGTTCATTTTCACTGGAGCTCTCTTTCTAATTTCAGGTTCATTTTCAAGAACTAAAACATTAATTTTTCTCAAATATTTCATCATTTTTGCACCATTAGACTTCACATTGTACCATTAGATCTGACACAGGAACGACATTATGTTATTATTACATTACATTTGGCTGATGCTTTTATCCATAGCGACTTACAAGGAATAGGCATGTAGAGAGTAAAGGGTCTTGCCTAAGGGCCCACCTGGGATTTGAACTGGCAACCTTCCGCACCAAAGTCAGTGGTGTAAAACCACTAAGCTATCCAGTCACTATGAACCCCCCACCCTGTGGATTTTATATTCTCTATTTTATTATTATTTTATTCTATGGGAAAGACTAAAATCAAACATGTCAAAAAAATATCTGCAATGCCTTTCACACTGAAACTTCACCACAAACGAACTCTCCTGCCGCTTAGTCTTGAGGGACGAGAAATGAAACGGCAATCTCAGTGATAACAGGTCTGAGCAATAACAGAGTGAAAGGAAACTTCAGACAGCGTTTCCACGGGGAATATCGAATATAGAAAAAAAAATAGTGATTGGAGACAGAAACGAGAGATGAGGTAACCAACTGAGTCAGACAAGCTGAGATAATGTTCTTTCTTTTTCTAAATGATGTTTCTGTTCTGGTTTTATGCAGCATTCGTTCAGTTGCTTCATGTAGGGTTTCACCACAGTAATAAAAACCTATTAAAGAAACAAGCCTGCGTCTGTCACGGAGATATTACAATAATGAATCAAGATGTTCACATAAAATATACATGACTAATTCATTATCTGTAAATAGATTCTCACAGGAAATTGTACCAGGGGCTACATATGCCTGTTAATGATGTAGAAGTGCATGTCAGTCTTAATGAATGAAAGGACACAGTGAGGAAGAAGAAAAAAACACTGAAAATTAGAAACAATCAGCGACAGTAATTCAATAAATGAAATACTGTTTCTGTCTTTTGTCTTTTTTTTTGTTTGTTTGTGTGTTTGTTTTTTTGCTTTTGTTTACATACCTAAAAGAGCATCCACCAGTAAAGGAAATGGAAGAATCAGGAAACATTAGAACTTTATTACATTCTAGTTTGGCATGTTTATGTAGTTCTGTGTAAAAAAAATAAAACAAAAACAAAACATCAGTAAGTAGATCTGGAGCTCTAATGAACATAAACATGGCATTAAATTTTTTTCTACACACACAAAGCAGTTTTGCAGCATACACATAAATGGATCCATCAAAAAGCTTCCTGTTAACATGTCATGTATAAAATTGTACCCTATATGCCACTGAAATGTTAAATTAAAACCAAACAATTCCAGGCATTTTCCAATATAGCTGCCTTTCCATGAATTTAGGGTGGGGACACAAAATAGGTTCTATGGATGTTTTATTGGGAGTAAAACACAAAATGGGAACATTTATGTAAAGGTTAAGAATAATGTAAAAGGTTTAATATATGAAGAAGATGTAAGTAAAAAAAAAAAATTGGATGTAATGGCTGTGGAAATATCAGCTATGTTTGTTCATGTACATTTCCACTAGGATAGTTACATGAGTGTTTTAATGACTGTGTTCTGTAGTTAAGAAGCAAGTGTTTGTTATTTTACTGTGATTGACGTTCTACTGTGATGTGGAAATATAGATAGACAGACAGACAAACAGAAAGAAAGAACTCTGGATAATTTAAACAGTAATGCTATAATAAATGGTCCATCTCATCTACATATGGGCAAAGGTGGGGTACGATGTGAATGAGTTGCCAGTTCATTGCAGGGCAGACATATAGAGACATTCACACCTTCGGGCAGTTTGGATTGTGTGGGTGGTGGGGGGATGTACCCGGGAGGGGGGCATGCGGGCTCCGTGCAGCGGGGGTCAGCTGGTAATGGAGTTGAACCCAGGACCTTCTCGCTGTGAGACAACAGCGCTATCCACTGCACCACTGTGATGCCCTGTAAACTTTAATGTGCAAAATAAAATGTAATTTGTCAGTAGGATGGAGGTGCATAAAAAAACTGTAAATTTAGGTGCCAAAGGGACATCAGAAAGACACACAATCGCAGTTTATCAAATATTAATACTTCAGTGGCTTTGGCTTTAATGATAACTCAAGGGATTTGATGCTACAGAGCAGTACAGGTAGTTACGAATGAGTTCCGTTCCTACACTGTCGACGTAACCCGGATTTCCACGCAAGTCAGAATTAACCCGTTAGTACCCCTAAATACCTCCTGAATCTCGAAATAACTATCCAAATACATGTATTATACTTCATATTAATAAAGTAAAGTAAAAAATAAGATACTGTACTTAATATACATACAGTATACAGTAATAGTGGATGAGACTCCAGCGTCGTGAAGTCGAAATAACATATGTGGGGTACGTTGTAACCTGAGGACTACCTGTATTTCCCACTTTGTTTGTTTGTTTTCACTTTGAGATCCAAAAAGTAAATTTTTTATCTCATTGTGACCAAAATTTACAAATGTATTTTTAAGTGAAAAATAGAGTGAAAGTGAAAAATATAGTTATTTTGGAATCTGTGCCATAAAAATACTGAAGTTTGGTTCACAGCCCAGTTAGGAGGAGCACGTCAACACTGTCACTGTGATGTGTGTGTGTGTGTGTGTGTGTTTACTCCTCAGCTTGCAGCAAATTAACACCAAACAGTTTAGTCACCAACTTTTTAGCCTCTTGACACAAAGGAAAACTTGAACCGTTTTCCCTATTACTTATCTAAATGGCAAGTGTGTCTGACAGAACATGATTTAGTCCAGTGTTGGATACACACTCTCTTGTTACTGAGTGCTTCCTATTACTGTAATTACTTAAACTGCGGCGGTTTGCCATCGTCCACACTATCATATTGAATTATTACAATTTTCAAATTTCTCATAATGATATTGCAGATTAATGTTATGCTTTGGATGCCACTTTGGCAAAGCAGTGTAAAACTAGACAAAGAAGTGCTGTGTCAACAAATCCAAGAGAGTACTACTGCTGTTAGACAAAACCTGCAGGTTCAAATGGTCTAACTGAACACTTGAAGCACTGACGTACTCTAAAGTATCACCTCTGATTGACTCAAATACAGTCACTGATGGAATATTCACAATAAAATACATTTTACTGTGGTACATTACTCATTTATTTACACTTTATTTAATAAACTGATGAGTTGTCACAGACCTCAACTGCTGTTTTTTCTTGGTAAGTTTCAAGTGGAGCACTGAGGCTCACTGAAGAAATGTCATTATTAAGAATGACACTTTCTATTATTCTATTATGAGCGATTCTTTACAAATATTTTACATAGTTTTACAACAGCTTTGGAAATAACAATTGGACCACCATCACAAAGCGACAAAAAGTCAACTTTGTTATTGATGTAATTTGTACCTTAAGGCAGTGGCTCGTGACCCCATTTTTTAACATCACAAATTTCTGGAAATTCAAAACAAAAACTTTTTTTTTTTTTTTTTTTGCTAAAATTTATTTGTTTTTGATTATAATAATAATAGTAATAATAATAATAAAATTTATTTTTATAGCACCTTTAAT
>JAPSES010000044.1:9084834-9113933 GCA_029822895.1 Maxillicosta whitleyi | reverse complement strand
TTGCACAGAATTATAAAATTACAAAAGTATAAGAAAATAAGAAATTTCAATAGATTTCAATAAAAAATTTCAAAAAAGTTTTAAAAGTTCAATAAAAGAATAAGAAGTTTAAGATATGATTAAACACAGAAGATCATGTAATAGTTTGCTGTAAGTTAAAAATAATAATAATAATAATAATTTTTAGACACAAAGTAAGAATTTGATTTTCTTTGGTCAGGATATGTACAGTCAGTCCAGTTTGTATTGACAAGGATGAGAATTAATACTGAACAAACAATAACTAAACTATGAATTATGAAAGAGCTGCAGCATCTGAAACAGTACCACAATGAACATTTGACACATACACAGAACTAACAGTGCTTCAGTTTCAGCTTCACATTTTCTTATGTCTTTATCTATTGTGATTGTCTCTTTCAATTCACCATATTTTGTTATTAGCATTTTTAAACTTTTTTTTTTAGCAATTACTATAACTTTCAGGTGACCCCACTTGAATTCCAGAAAACCCAATGAGGGATCCTGACCCCAAGGTTGAAAAGCACTGCCTTAAGGTTTCTTTTTGTGCAAATTTGAGGCACAAAATGTCAAATGCTTTACCAATATTATTAGGACCACAAAGATAATGAAGTAACATATACTGTGAAATCAGTCTAGAAAACAATTCTTCCAATATTGATATTCAATATAATATCACAGGAGATCTTGTAATTATTTCCAGGACTGTCATTACTCATGTCCTCAAAGGAAAAGTAGAAAACCATTTAGCAGCGTACATTTATCTGAGTCCTATGGAGCAGGATCAATCTCAACATGTGCTTGATGATTTAGTTTTGTTTTTAATTAATGACATTTGTAGGACATAGTGATACTACGGTGAGACACAAAGGAATATTCAAGTGGAAAATCTCATATAGTTTGTACATGATTGCTGACCAGAAATTATGAGCAGCCAGAGAATGAGGGTGTGGATTTAATCTTGTACTGAGGACAACGAACAATAGAAATTGCTTTAGGTGAAACTCAGGATTTGAGTTAAGGTCACACTAACATTACCAACACACAAAAAACGTAATATGTAATAATGATAAAGTAAATAAATTGAGGCACAGTTTTTTTCATTTGAGTGCTTCTATGAAACTGGTCCCTAAAACAGGACATGGAGGCTAAATATTCAAACCAGATGTAGATTAATGTTATGAGGTAAGTTTAGAAGCACTTTGGGTCTATTTTAAAAAAGAAATATTTTTAGAGATTAAAGATAAAACACATTTTTATTGGACATGCACATACAAAAATCCACATGTAAGGCTGTTAAAGGACACAAAAATGACACGCTACTCTTTTAAAAAAAATATCTTTTTATTTTATCACAGGTACATTTTCGGAATCGAAATAAATATGCAAGTCCACTGTAAAATCACTCATGATTTATCTGTATTTAAATGAGCTGGTTCTGCATGTAATGCAAGTGGACACGATAGGTTACTGTGAAACCTGAAATGAGGCTGCAATTCATGAAAAACCTACATGTCTGGATTAGAAAAACAAGGACTAGGATCCTCAAATTTAACAGAGTGTCTTTATTTATAGTGGTATATAAGACCATTTCAAACCATGTTTTCCAGATCAAATACACTGACACCTAAGTAGCTTTTCATGTCCCAATTTTGGTCCTATCTTTGGTTCCAATATTTATTAAAAATTCATTAATTTTGGGATGCCTCAGAGCAAGAGTATCATTTTTTTTTTTGCATTTATTTGAGGCCATCATTAGGTACATCCTGGGGGAAATATGTCTACATTGCTCCTTTATTATTATATCTACAAAAGCTGGCCGAGTTCCAGACACCAAAATAAACCGTTTCATGGAAAGACCCATTTATAACGTATGTTTGCATCAATCTTCAAATCAAGCTTCGTTAAACTGCACTTAATTCATAAAGGATAATGATAATCATTTTTCTGAAAGTATTTTGAGCTGTCTAATCAGAGCAAGGCACCCTTTGTTCAATAAATTTCCATGAGGCGCTGATGGCTTCAGGGCTGTGTAAATGAGCCAACAGTGATGGATGACCACTTCATTAGGTAATATGAACTAAAAGAATGGGAGGTAAAGGACGAGAGGCAGAATGATGAAGAAACATAAAGCACAGGGTGTTTCAACCTGCAGGCCCTGAGCGTGTTACTGTGAAATGAGTCAGAGAATGAGAAAGTTGAGGCCGAATTGAGACATTAGTTACGATTATGACAAGCTTGACGTGTGGCGCGTTGGAAAACGTGAGAGCCCCCTGAAGCCCCAGGGGTCCAATCAAATGGGCTGTTTTTAGTACACCTACTGCGGCCTTCAACTCGCAGATAAGAGCTTCCTGCGGCCAATTGACAGCTTTGTTATACAGATAGTGGAGCCTGTTTGTGTGCACAGCAGTTTCTGGCTTTGTCTCAAAGTGATGGAGAACTGCACAATTGTGATCACAAGGACACTGAGACATTGTTCGCTTTCTCTCCTTCTACTTCTCCCCTGCTCTGTCGTTTGTGTGCCTTTCTCTGTTCTCTATTTGTCCTGGCCTCTGGTATTAATTTATGCAGAATGCACCAAAACGAGACAAGAGGAGTCCTTTTTCTTTTTGTCTGGTTTGTGCAGTGATGAGATGAAACCTTTTAAATGCAGTTCTCTCATGTTTGTTATGTTTGAGACACCGAAAAAAAAGGAATGAATAGAAATCAAAGAGAATTAGTTTGAGACATTTTGTCACAGTGAACCACAACGATCTCAGCTCATTGTTAATCCATAAAGACACAAACATCCACCGCCGATCTAAACCGTCCACTGACCTAAACTGTTTGATGCTGATCCAGTAATTCTGTCAATCCATGTAAGTAATTGACGTAAAATACAGTTTGTCATCTTTTCATGGTCATCAGATATGACCCATTTGGATGTTTAGGGGCTCCGTAGTTACAGTGGAAATGCTGTCATCTTCTACAACAGTGGTTCTCAAACTTTTTACAGTGGCGTACCCCCTGAAATATACTTTTTAAGTATATGACTTCTTTAATGTATTTTTCGCCCCAAAATTTCAAGTACCCCCTGGGTTTCTTCCAAGTACCCCTATGGTACAGTTACCCCACTTTGGGAAGCCCTCTTCTACAACATTGATTCACCAGTAAAACCCCTGGAGTTTGATAAATGACAGTAGATGGAGACATTTAAATTATGTTCAGTTATTGATATCTTCATTTTAAAAGTCATTTTTCTCTAATTTTAATGTAACCTAATGAAATAACCTTTGAATTTACTCAAGAACACCATATGACCTGTGAATGAAATATAGGAAAACATAAACTTTACACTGAAAAATGCAAAACACAGGATACTATAATAATAAATGATGATAAATCACTTAAGAAAGGTTAAATAAAGAGAACAATTCATTTGAGAGCTGACAAAAAAGTTGCACTGAGTCTTTATGGGTTAAGAAGTTGACCTACATATATATATTATATTCAATGTCAGATGTTACAATATTGTCATAGAAACTGTGATGATAGAGAAATGTACAGCACTGTGCTAAAGTCCTTGGCCAACATTAGTTTTGTTCATTTAGTGAAGTTATAGTGACCTGTATGTAGAAAACTAAGTTTAGTTCAGTTTTTTATTGTTTCATTTAAGTTTGTGTACATGTCTCCTGTTTTTTCTTAAAAATGTACACTCATTTCCACTCTTTTCAACTCAAGACTTTTACAGTACGGTACATATTTTGGTCTATTATTTATATTGGTATTTTGTAGTATTCTTCTTGATTTGAACAGTGCTTTCTACCATTGTATGAACAAGGACATTTTGCATGAAAGTAACACGGGATAATGTTGAACAAGATTTTTTAAAAATATTTCTTTTCTTTATTTCATTTCTATTATCTTCTTTTCTTTTATCTTTTTTAAGGACAGAAGGGAATGATGGAATAAGAGAAGGGGAATAACATGTAACAAAGAGCCCATGAGGGATGAGCTCCATCACAAATGAACCTGCAATAATGGTTGAATTTAAAAGGAATTTAGTGTGTTGAAATCTATATTACTGTATTATGATGCCATTGTCATAGCAGACTTTGGCCATATCATGATCCACCCCTTGTTCCATATAGATCTCATGGCAAATGGGACTGATTATTTTCTAGATCGGGGGTGTTAAATATACAGCCCATGGGCCAAAACTGACCCGACAAAGCGTCCAATCTGATCCACGGGATGAAAAAACTTACATTGAAGATATTAACAACCAAGGATGTCAAAATCATTTTAGTGGGATATACCAATAATAATAAATGCAATAATAAAAATAGTAACCTGTACATAATCACAACTCCAAATGTTTCCTACTTTTTTTGTTTTAGTGTATATGTATGTATGTAAATATTTACATTTACAAACTATTCGTTCAAGGTAATGGATGGATAATTGTTCATTTTGAGGTATTTATGAAAATATATGCATGAATGTGTATGCAAATGTAAGAGCCAAAAAATAACTACTGTAGTGTCTTGTATTCATGAGATGGACAGTAGTGGTGATGATAATTATGTTTTTTTTTTTTTTTTTTCTTATTTGCTATCTTGTTAATGAGTAATGCTGCAATAATCACTGAGATCTGAGCAAAATTAGAAAGCAGTTATACCACTAAACATGTACAAATATAAGTTCAGGCTTTACACCATTACTTTCCAAACAAAACAGAAATGTTAAAAACAAGTCTTTAAAAAACACACTTCTGTTAAATATGTCTGTTTTTTTTTTTTATTTTTAAGACCTGAATCATTAGCAACTTTGTCTAGAAAAAAGCGAGGACTTTAGTTGTGTTTACAGTGTGTAAAACAAGTTGAAAAGCATGTGGTTTGAAAGATATTTCACTTATTATTAAAACAGATAATAAATTATCAAACAGTCACATTTAAAAAGCTGGAGCCAAGAAATATAAAGTATTTAAGTAGACTGTTCCTTTTGGGAGTTTTTTCTCCCACTGTCACCATGGGCTTACTCTTAGAGGTTTTATTAGATCATTTTCTGTGCATAGTGTTTTTAATTCTGTTCTTAATTTATGTAGGGTTTTTTGAAAAACTGTAACCGTAATACAAATAAAGCTGTGTTTAGTTGAATAGAATTTTGATTTTTTTAAAGACACTTATACAGCTAGAGTTTTTACTTTGGCTCATAATATATTCTGTGATGCTGTCATGTTCCTATAGACAACAGCAATTGGTTAATATTTTTATAATCATTATATAATTATTGCAGCTGCAAAAATTTTTCATTGTACATGTTATAATAAAAATACTAAGTGCATGCTGAGAATAAGGAACACCCATCTCTGAACTAGAACTAACCCTTTAGCCCCTGACGTGTCCATGGTGAGCGTTCCGAACGTATGATTTATTTTAAATATTCATAAAAATTCAACCGTTTGCTCAATAAGAAAAAATTCAAAAAGACCTGATAGAATACCCCTTGTTCTTTCTTTGCTTGTAGAATGGGGTGCAAAACCCAGAGTAGCGACTAGGGACCATGTTTTTAGGAGAACTGCTCTAAACCTGTTTGCTTGAGGAGAGCTGGACTGACAGTACTGGGGCAGTGGTGTACTAACCCCAGCTCGGGTTTGTCCTCTGGCACAGTGCTTTCCTCTTGAACTGAAGGTCTCAGTACAGACTGAGGCTTCTTAACAAAGAGTAGAGCTTTGACGCAAACCTGGCACTACTGTTCATGTTCTGAGGTTGACAGTTTTCTTGTGTGTAAATGAAGAGGAGTGAACAGAAACATTACAATATTAAATAGTTTTAACCCTCTGGAATCACAGTGTTTTCAGGCTGTTTTTGAATACTTTTGATTTTGTCTTCATATCTCTCATCAAAAAAACTCTTTGCCTTATTTGGTCTCTTTTTTTCAGCACAATCTCACCTGTGACTTTATACTTGTTTTTTATCCCACCTCCCAATGAGGAAGCAAGGGGTATTGTTATTGGTTTGGTTTGTTTGTTAACACTCTAGAAGCAAAACTATTTCTTCAATTCACACCAAATTGGGTTTATAGATTGCTAGTGACCCAATCTTTGTTTTTCCCATTTACTTATAATGGGTGAAATTTCACATGTCTGTAGTATCAAAATTCTTGGTTGAATTCATACCAAATCATTTAAAAAATTGTACTTTGTCCTCAAAGTGAATTTTTAAAATCTTTTTTCTTCTCCCATGTACTTATTATGAGTGAAATTTCAAACGTCAAAATGGCAATTTTCTTTCAATTTACTTCAAACTTTGCTCATGTATAGATGCAATTGATATGCTGACATCAGCACACACATAGACATGATGACATCAGCTAGAACAATGCTAAAATAACCTAATATGTGTGAGGAGCAGGGTTTGTTGTGCCTGTTACCACTTGTTTTCATTTGACATGCTTTATTAACTCACTGAATTTAAAATCACACAAAAATTAGATCTGAGTAAGAATCTCAGAAACCACATAGTAATTAAACATTCAAATGCATTATTCACATATCTCTAAAAATTCGAAGTTTGCTAATCCTATTGCTGTTCCCTGTTTTCCGTTTTTGTTACTTCCAAGTTTTCTAGTTGCACAACAACCAAATTACACACGGTGAAGCATACACTTCTCTTATTGGTCCATGTGATGCATTTTCCACCAATAGGAATGCAGTGACATGTTGTTTTTTTTTTTTTCATGCACACACTTCCCTTATGAGCCTGTTATTACCATCTCTTCATGCACCAAACACCAAATATAATGACACTTTTGCAGAAAATGATGTTTTTATTGTGTAACATAAGTCTGGTTTTACTCGTCCTTTCAACACAATTGACTTCACAGGATTAGTTTGACATCTGCTCTTCCTTCATAAGTTCAAACAGAGACTCAGTGAGGCTCTGCCATGCTGTTATTTATCTTATATTGGTCATGTGATCAGGACACACAGACACATCCAGGGACTCCCATAGGTTAATTGGACATAGATGTGTTTGGTTCACCTGACATGACCCATTTCATTCACCTGTCCTTTCCATATTGTCATTTCCTGTGTCATCTCTGTATACATTCACTCAAAACAGTTTCCTCCTCCTTTTAGGTGGTGGTGAAAACTCGCACGGAGTACCAGACAGAGAAGAAGAGGCTGAAGGTCCCCAAGGTGGAGGAGTTCACCATCAGCTTTACTGATGGTGTGTCTGAAAGACTCAAGGTAAGGTGTTACCCAATTGTACGTTTATGATGAATGAAAACATAAAGATACGGCATAGAACTGACACCCATACTGATTCAACAAAAACTGATAATTTCATCCATTATCTGATATTTTCCAATACCTAAATCAATATAACACCCCGTAAGAATGATCGCTTTAAGAATTTTAGCTACAAATTAATAATAAACTTAACAGTTCGGTGGTGACCTGATGCTGTAATCTTGAAAACTATATTTAAAATGCTAATGATGCTTGATACATGTCAATTATGTCTTTGTTTACTGCGTCTAACTGGTAAATATATCTGCATCTGTCATGGGTTGGTTGAGTCTAGAACATGTATATTTTGCAACAACTACTAAAACGTATCTAAATTTGTTGGATTACGCTTCAATCCAACAATTTGTTGAAATTATCTATGTCAGATTAAATGTGTTAAATCTTACTTGCTTTAATAAGATGAATTGGAAAACAAATGACTGAAGTGCTGGTTATCTGAAGTTTTCAATGTATATGATAGAGTGTTATTATACACATATTACACATTGTTAAAAGTGTCAGTTTTTTGAGTTTAAATGGTGTAATCGTAATGGTGTAATTTTCGCCTATAATGCAAACATTTGCAAATCTTCTACTGGAACCTGTAAAGCGAATGATTTATAATGTGCAGACAGTGTTTTGAAGTAGATCAGTAGCTCTGAGGTAATTATTCCTATAACACCCAACCTCATTAAGTCTCACAACTTCACATTTTGACCAACAACTGCACAGCAAACTGGCATTTTTTAAAATTTTTTATCAGTGATTCAAATGGGTAAAATTTGACTATCATGTCAGTTTGTTATGAAAAAAGGTAGCTTTTACTTTGACTTAGGCACTGATAATATGATAAAATGACCTTTTTTTAAATTGACCCTACAGTGTAAAACACAAAGACATCCCATCAAAATATCCTTAAAAAATCAACCAATGTATTCTGCTCAACTTTTAAAATAGTCATCCACAACATTGGACATTTCTTGCATTTGTGGAGATTTCTGTCTTCAAGGTTTTCATTAAAGCAGAATATATACAGCACACATACAGTATTCCTAGGTTTTCTCTCTGGATTTATCACCACTGCTACCACTGTCAATCAAAACTACCAGCAATACCCTCGGACACAGCAGTGTAGCAGAAAGACAACACCACTGTTGGCAGTAACACGATTGTTTCATGTAGACATGAACAATATGCTCCTCTCTCTATCTCTAAATTGAATATGTGCATAATACCACACACACATGCAAACACACACGCTCCTTTGATGGAAGGGTGGGTGTAAATTAGGGAGTTACCATTTCAGCAACATCTACGTCACCCCAGCCCTGTCTATTCCATTCTTTTTCTGTTGTTGTTAGGGGAAACCAAAGAGAACTCATGTTGTCATGGTAGCAAAGAAAACCTTCCCCCATGGAAACGCTGAGAGAGTGAGAGCGTACGCAAGTGAGAAAGTGCACAAGTGGAGATGTGTGAATGTCCCAGTGTAGGTGTTTGTGTAAATGAGCAGTGTGACACTGGCCTGGAAGGTCCTTCAAAGCTCTGAACAAAATTAGATATTGGACACCGTAAGAGGTTGTGAAATCTGTCGGAGGCTGTTTCTTCACAGCATCCTGCTGAGGTTAAGTAGAAAACTGCATCACCTGGCCTCTGCGGTACTACGAAGGGATGTGATGAGCTCTTAGAAATGGCAGGAGCAGTAAACAAGTGGCTCAGGTACCCACTATGTTGAGAAAATGGCAGAGTATTAGTTTTGAAGTAGACTGACCATGTGAAGCCACCTGAGTCCCGGAGTCTTTTGATCTCAAGAAGTAAAAGCAAGTCTTCAAACCTTTAATGACACAGATGAGAAACTGTCCACCTTATACAGGGAAAGGACTTGTGGGTGTACATGTAATTTTTGACATTGACTGTAGCACAGTCTGTAAAATGAGGTGAAATTCAACAGCAACAGTAGTATTAGGAATGCAGTGATATATCGGCTAAACATTGGTATTTGCATAAAAGATGGAGATGAACATTGTTTATCTGTTGTGTTATATTAAGAATGTTTTCATAGATTTGTATTACTGAATTTGTGCTCATTTAAATGCTTGAAAACAGTTATGTTACCAACCATGTTCTATTTATTTACCATATTATCATGGAAATAATCTCAATGTTACCAAATGAAAAAATATAGCTCAAATCAACATTTCTAGATTTATGCGTGTTATCATTTCACCATACAGAGTGATGCTGTAATAACACCATTACAATATTATTGCTCTCTATGGTAATATTTAGCAGTACATAATCCTAATAATAGAATGATACCAGGGCTTATTTTATTACAGAAAAGTCTGATGTGGAAAATATGGGAAAACAATCAGAACACTATACTTAATTTTTACACTAGGACTGTCAAATTGAACGCAGATTAATTGATCATCTTGATTAATCTGATTAAAACGTTTAATGCAATTAACCTATATGTAGTGCAGAATGACTCTGAATGTCTCTGCCAATGCATTTGGGGCAGTTTGTCCAAATAAAGTTACTGTCATGCATGCACAAATGGGCAGTTGAACCGGTAGTGTCAGGCAGCAGAACCAACCCATAAAGATGGAAGACACTAAACAACATGTTGACCCCCTGGATGGAAATATGAATGAAAAACAAAACCAAGACAAAACAGTCGACCAACATACAGTATTACACACACTCTGCAGGAAGGAGTTTTCTTTTCACCAATGCACTTCCATCTTAAAATACCACATTAACGTGAAACATACGTTAGTTGGGATTCTGCTAGCAGCTTGGCAGACACATTGCCCAGCTTGCAACAGTCTTGTTAAGTGCATGTATATTCCCTTCTTTCTTGAGTCTGTTTGCTCATGCAAAATGAAATACCATTAATATAGATTAAACATGAATAATATTTAATTGTCATTAATTGAAATTAATCCACAGAAATGTTAATTGCTTGACAGAACTAATTTAAACCAAATCAGAATATATACTAGATCATAACCAATACACAGTTTATGCCTAAATTGGATAATGTTTTTGTAAACTTTCACTTTCTCTGGGAAAATGAGGCCAAAAAAAGTGTCGCTTCCTTCAATTCTTATATGTTAGATTATTTTGATTTTGTACATTTTTGACGGTTGATTGAGTAGAACATACATTGTAATATCATCACTGTGTGCTTTAAATATGTGAGTTGTACAATAGGAATAATCTAGAAAAATATTCAACACATAATGGTCTCATTTTTGGGCTCACAAATTAACTTGATATTCGACTAACATAATGCATTAAATATCAAGCTAATTTGTGTTAATTTACTTTCTGTCCACTGATCTGCATCATTGATCACTATGGCCTGTTACAAGTTATAATACAGAACACCTCCGCAGAAAGGTTACCAAATGTGCACATTATTATAGCACCCAACTCAACATACTCACAATTCTTGTCTTGATATACAGTAGTAGCAAGCAGCCAGTCCCTTTATTCAACTATTCCGGCTAAATTGGACAAAACATTGTTGCGGTCTTTACAGTTGTCTGGGCTTTTCCGTGACATCAGTTTTTGTTTGGCAGAAATGCATTTTAGTCAGTGTGATTTGTGCATTGGTTTTGGATGTTCAGCTGAACTGCCTGTGTTGCTTGACTGACAGAGCTGATTCTGCAGCCACACACACATGTTCACACACACATGCACAAATGGCACACAGAGCACGACATGCTGCGCAGTGCAGAGCAAACATTTCTGGATGAAAAGCTTGCACATCTCTTCTCTCTTCAAAGCTTTGCAGATTGTGTTGATGGATGAAGAGCTCAGAGTGTAAAATGCTCTCTAATCTGCCCTCCCTCACTGCCGAGCTGCTGCTTTACTACTCTCCATCCTTTTTCACACTTTTCTCTCCTTCCCTGCCAATGTCTTCTCTCTCTCTCTCTCTCTCTCTCTCTCTCTCTCTCTCTCTCTTTCTTTCTCTTTGCCAGATCCTAAATTGCTTTTCCCCTTTTTAATTTAAACTGTTGTATTTTGAACTGCAATTTAACTCCTATAATTGCCATCTCACATTTAAAACATTAAGTTGCAGCTTTTTATTCACATCAAATTCACACTAAGTTGCACTTTCATGCAAGTGTTTCTTCTGCAGGAAAAAACAATAAATATAACATGATGTGTGGAAAATGCAGAATAAAAGGCTGCAGGGATGTTATGTTTTTGTAAGCTAACCCACACCCAGTGGGATTTTTCCAAGCTTTGTGGCAAGTAAATGTGGATGATACGAACCTTCTTAATTTTATGACTCATGAGGTGTAAATGCTATTGAAAATCCTGTATATGAACTTATATGGTCACATGACCTCATTGAGCTTATCAGTCAGTCATATCATGATTTTTATCCTCATGTCACCACTTCCTAGCTAAACCTTTTTTTTTTTTTAATTAACTTCTATTTATTTGTTTTATGACAACTTTGCAAACAGTAAACAAACAAGCATAAAAAACAGTCTGTAAAAATAATATCACAATGATGCTACAAGACTGGTTTATGTAATCTGCAGGGAAATATGAGCCATTTTATTAACATAGTGTTGTAACTTTACCTGTACAATTTCACAGACCAGTGATTTCCACATAGGAATGGAATGGAGGTCTTCTCCAACCCATTTTACCACTATAGCTTTCTTTGCTAGCATTAGTGACTGGGTCACATTCTCATTTTCTTTTAGAGAAGCAAAACACCATTTTAATGTGGACTTTACAGTACAATTCTGGGCTAGCAATATGTTTGGCAAAGGTGCTATGTTGCACAGTGAGGGAGGTTCCCCGAAGGCCCTCATCATGTGATCCCAGACAACTTGGAACCTAATTCTGACCTGCCAGAAATTCTGGATAACCATGTCACAGTGTGTCAGTTTGGTACAACTTACATCTACTTAACAACCAAGAGGAACACATGAAATGGCACAATGGTTAACACAAGTATGTTTATAAATCCAAACTACTACTTTCAAGCCTTCTTGGTAAAATTGTCATCCAGAGTTGTTGTCTGTCGCTGAGTCACGACTGGTTCTACTATCTCCTCCTACCAGGGCTTTGGATTCTTTCCTGCTCATATAATTACTATTATTATAACAGCACAATCATTATCTTAGCTTCATTGTTTGAAACTATTGGAACACAGAGACCACATGTGCTGATGATGTATAATAGTTATGCTATAGCTTTAACTATTGTCTGAGGTTTAGTAGAATTTGTCATTGCACAGTATATATACTGTCTGTTGTCCCCAGATTATTAGATCCATGTGAAGTGTGAATCTAGATAAACATATGTCTTCTGAAACCTCACAGTCTCCAGGAGCCTTAAGATGAAGTACAAGCTTCAACATGAACCTGTTGTGTGTCCCAAGTTGCCACTTTGTTAAAATCAGTTGATGTCTGATTTTAACACCAGCTGATAGAAGTGCAGATGGAAGTCAGTGTACATTCTAGAACATCAGAAACAATATAGTGCTATCATAATTAGCAAAACAGTAGGAAGTACTTAGGGTAATTATGGCAGAACTCTAAAATATATGAACTTGTACACTTGAAATTAAGATTCATGTCTTGTTTCATGTTGTTTGTGCAATTCCTGTATGTCTTTTTAACTTGGCCCATCCCTCCATCCACCCCTTATTTACCTATACCTAAATCTTTCCAAAACATAACACTGTCTAGATGTCAGTCAGAACTCCCTGTGCACTGGAAAATTACACTGTTTGTCTCCCCTGCATATCTGAAAATGACGCAGTAGGACTATTCTGTGCATTGAAATGTGACGCCCAGGACAAGCATCAGTTTGAATGAATGAATGAATGAATTATTTATTTGGTTTGTACATTATTCATTGCACACAGTACAACAATTATAATAAACTTAAAAACCAAAAAAGGAGTAGGCCAGAAGCAATGCTTATTTTTATTTTTTTGCTTTTCCCCAATGCACTGCTTACATTATAATAAATGTGTACAGCATCAAGCTTTCTCATTATAACAAAAGGATACAACAAAAACACATCTACCATCTTAATTCTTAATTTAATTTTCCTGAATGATGAGTACTTCAGGCATTTGTCAAATTTTGTCAGAGAAGTGAGCAACTTCAATTCGTCATCAAGTCCATTCCATAATGTCACACCCAGAACTGAAATACATCTAGACTTCACATTTATCCTTATTTTCATACATTAAAAAAATATAAAGACACCTTCAACTATAATCAATTTAAAGAACTCTTGAAATGCTATATGGAACAATATTCTTTTTTTTTTTTTTTCATAAATAATCTCTAATATTTTAATATATTCAATATTTTGTAATTTTAAGGCTTTAAGTTGAATAAATAAATTATTAGTTGCTTCAAAATATTCTACTTTATTCTAATAGCTCTTTTTTGTAATTTAAGTAATGTATCTACAATAGTTTTTCCTTCATTTCCCTATATTTCTGCACAATATATTAAGTAAAGCATAACCAAAGAACAATATATCATGTATAGGCTGTTTTTGTTTAGTAAGTCCCTTGTTTTATACTGTATGCCTATAGAATTTGACACTTTACTTTTAATATACTCAATACAGGGTTGTCAACACAGTTTGATATTTATAATAACACAAACAATTTTTCTTTATAAACTCTTTTTATTTCCACACCGGTTAAATGTAGTTTTTCATTTTCAACATTTCTATTACCTGAAAAAAATTATAAACTTTGTTTTGTTTTCACAAGATACTTATTTAATATAATCAAACCATTTCTTTATCCATACAAATTCTTTTCAATTAAATATGTGACAAGTTGGGAATGAGAATAGGTATTAAAACTCAGTGCAGTTTATAATATTGAACACAGTGTCAACATCTCTTAACCTCTTGAGACTCAGTAATACATTTTTATCCTCTGTTGGGTTCAAGAGTGTCACATGTTTACATTAAAAAAAAAAAAAAGAAAAACATCTACTGCAGAGGACATTCCATTAAACAAATAATAAATAAATAATGTATCCATATAAATTATTATGTTATGCTGTTTTTCAATCAAGACAATTACTTAAAATGTTTACTTTCCTTTGTCTCAGGAGTCCCAAAGTCATTTGTGGGAACATTTTTTCAAGATACAGATTTTTAGTATTAAACTATCAAAACATAAAATAGAGTCTGGTGTAAGCTGGACACAGCTGCAGATGCGGAGCTGCTTCTGCTGTTCCCTCCTCTCTGTCATTTTTACCCTCCTCTCTCATCATCTCTTCACCTGTTTATTCCTCCCACTAGACCTGGTACATGTGTCATCTCCTTCCTTCTCTTTGTCCCCTCCCTCCCTCCCTCCCTCTTCTATCTTTCTGATTACTCCCAGGAGACCCAGGGTACAGCATATTCCCTCTAGTTGTTTTGTTCCATTAAAGAAGTGAGGACTGCATGTTTCCCTCCTCATTAGCTAGGCAAAATAAAACAGACGACATCCTCCTGCGTTTCACTGAATGTCAAGTCAGATGAAGTAGAAGGAGAATGTTGGATAATGAGAGGAAGGACAAACAGATATGAAGTAAGAGATGAATCAGTCAAGCTTCCTTAATTATGTACTTAGTAAAAGCTAATAATTAGTATTTAAAAGTTTAAAACTTTGAATAACATTCCATTAAAAGAAAGCACAATTATATAATACTGTGGAAATAATGTTGAAATTGAATAGTTTCACTTTGTACATGGTATTTTTTATGAGACTTTCTTAGTTTAATGGTAATGCTTTGGTTTGATTAATAATGAAATAGATAATTTTTGTTATTGGTTTTGAATTCTTAAGAAATTTTACTTGAGGATAGAAATATCCAGGCAATGTTTGACATAAACTGATTTTCCTCTCATTTAAATCGAAGTCCTGATATCTCTCTGACTGAAATGGGTTGGCAGCCTCCTACATTTTCTCAAATTCATTTTTGTGACTCTTCTCAGTTCACTCAAACCCAAACCATGGAAACTTAAACTCACCTTCTTCCAGGCTTGTTACCAGCCCCTCTGGCTTTTCCTTCACCACATATCTGTTCATGAAAGTACTAGATGACCTACCAATATGAGTCAATATCACAAATACAAGGCTTTCCCTGTGTGCTGTTGTTCACTCTGTCCATCTCTAGTTTCTTGTTTGAGTAGACTACACAAGGTGCCCTGAGGAACTCCTTATTGCAGTAGCATGTCATTGGCTGGTTTTTGGCAAGTGGCAGCTTTGATGAGTTTCAATCTTCTCAGTGACTCAGAATCAATATACACATAGCCTGGGCTATGGAAAGACCTGAAATAGAATAAGTGGCCATCTTAATTACTATAATTTGCATATTCATATGTACAATAATGACTATAGGCATATAGTTAATGTATATGTAGCACAATCACTGGTTGATCCATGTAAGTGCTTAATGACCTAAACCATGATAATTACTACTTGTTACTATGATTTATAATTCCTTCTCAATCTGATATGAGGTCAAGTTCTCCATCAATCTGTTACTGAAATACTCGATTGAGGCACAAAATCTAAATAGATTACTGAGTTTGCTTGGGTTAGTTCTGCCAAATGTTTTGTAATTTGAATATAGGCAATTATCACAAAGTAAAATAACCAGGATTATTTAAAAATAATTGCAATATGATGATAATGTCATAGTTTTGATGGTTTTAATATACGGTAGTGCAGGAAGCCAAACCTGGAAAACAACTGTCTCTGATACATTCGGTTTTGTCATCATGCACAAGCTTCACTTGTCTTTCTGTAAATTCTTGATTTGGTGTTCACTGTCAGGACAAAATGACCTGATTTTTTTGGAGTACCTATTGGTAGAATAGCAATGGTGTAATAACTGTTATGACCAGGGGTGTCACACATCACATCTGTCTTATACCACATACTTTGGTTCATGATTATATTGTAAACCATGTAAGTAAAAAGAAGTAAAGCCAAACTCAAAAATTACGGATACAGTGAAGTACTACATTATGGTGTTTGCAGCTCATAACTACTGTTACACAACATGTCTTCTCTCTCTCCCATCTCTGCCATCACGTACAACTGCCGACTTTCTTATAAAAAGAAAACCACCATTAAAACACGTCTGAAAAAGAAAACTTGGATGAAGACGAAGCAGAAAGGATTAGTTTGGCATGGCGGGGCAAGGATTGAGAGATGCAGGTGTAGAAATTGATGAAAGGGAGATTTAATTTGTCTTGTCCTGCTTGGTTCCTGGCTCGTTCGCCATCCAGAAAACATGGTGTACTTGGCCGGCTCTCACCTCACATACACTTCAAACCAGCGTCCACACACCCGCCCAGATGGAACACACACTCTCATACTCCCTAACCAATGCCAACAACAACCTCATCATGCACACACAAACAAAGCATGCACACACAGTGACCACATGATCGCAGTGGGATTGCCAAGCAGAACATGGTCGGTGCCAGCAGAAGTTAGCAGGTAGCTACGGGAGAGGCAGCCATCGTCCAAAACAATTATCCTATTATTACCTCCACTTTGCCTTCTGATAAAAGCTTTGCTGCAATCTACCGCCTCCACAGAAGGCCCTCGCTGTTTGTCAGGTTGGAGGTAATTACTGCTGCGGTTCGAAACCTTGCACAGCCTCCTGTTCGCTGCTTTGTTTCACCTCCTTTCATATGGATGACTAACGTTATGCTGATTGTTGGGAGGGTTTGTAGCTATCGTCTGCTCAGAGAAAAACACCTACGTGGATGTGCACATACACACATTGTGGGGAGAACAATTGATTTACCTTCAGCTCTACTATTATACTGTGAATGTTGTGAGCAGTTGAGGACTGAGAACATCAGAGGGAGGGATTGGAAAAGCAAGTGAACAAGAGGGTGGATGCTTTTTTTTGATGATGTGGGAGCATCAACAGCATGTGAACTCCTCTGCAGTAGCTGGAGTACAGCAGGTGTTAGAAAAGAAACATATGTATTATGTTGGCAAGTGCAGTTTTTTAGGCTTTACTAATATTCCCTTAAAGGTACACTATTTAACATGTAAAGAAGAATGTAAAGATTCGGTGTCCAATCCAATCTAATCCAACTTTATTTGAAAATCACTTTAAAACAACCACAGTGGACCCATAAAAAGTAAGTAAATAAAGAGTGTGTGATATATGGTGACATCTAGGGATAAAGTTGCTGATTGCGGTAACCGTCCCATGTTAGAATGTTTGTTTCTGCTTTTGATTTTTTAGTTTGTGTGATATAAGCTCTGGTCTACAGCATGTATATGTTGTACTTTTCAGAAGGATTGTACCGGTCATGTCATTAAAAGAAATAAATAACAGCACTGTCAAAACTGTTCTACTAAACTAGGGCTGTATGATATTGGAAAAAGCTGACGTTGCGATTTTTTTTTACCCTGCGATATATATTGCGATATGAAAAAATACTCAGGAGGATATACTAGCTGTGTGGTGCCGATGTAAATGGTCAAACAAATTTGTTGTTACCTCTCGTTGTGGCAACAGGTGCAAGACATTATCAACTCTGTAGCCATTGTAGCCGAAATAATTCCAGATAATTGATGTTGCTTTTCATTTTAGAACCAAGTTTTCGTTTTCTGTGATTTTTTCTAGTTTGTTGCTCATTTTTCAATGTCGTTACCAGTGACTCGCTCCATGTGCAGGGATATGGTCAGCTTTGGCAAACGGTTTAAAAACGATTGTGATTGGAGGGTCGCTGTAAGCAGTATGTGTCAGGAACCCTTGACATTAGATGAGAACACATTGAGGTCATTTGCCTCCTACATTGCAGGACCTGCGACGTGACTGTTGTGAACACGGACATTGCGATGGCGATGCTCAAACGGTATATTGTGCAGCTCTATACTAAATTAACAATCATTTTGCATTTCCGCTTTACCAGAGTAATTATTGTATTTTACAGGGAGAATTGCACTAGCCTATGGGCTTGTGGTATAACTGTCACTAACCCATACTTACTAGGCTTGGGCATTTATTTCAGTCAGTTTGTTGTGATACTTGTAGTGTATGTCTGTACTACATTGTTTAGGTTTAGTCTCCTTTTGTTTGCGTAAAGGCCCATTTATTGTCAACGTTAAATATGCATATGGACGGAATGCTCTGTTCATCCTCTGTAAGCTTGTGGGTGTGAACCCAGACAGAAGGAACGGAGCAGTACCACTGGGAACCATGGGGGCAGTGTTGAGATTTGAGGAGAATAATTTCCGGAAATGGCAGAACTGTTAGTGAAAAACTACTGACGTATTTACAACAACTAACATTCAATTCAATATCAACATTAGTAATACTTCCTCTGTCGTTGTCATATATGTTGATTGTTTGTTTTTTTTTTAACTGTTTTGTTCTTTTAAAAAACTCTTCTTCATGGTATTTGGCCGGTATGTTAATACAGAGCAGCACCCTCTGGTGGATTGATTGCCAAATGCTCATTCCAACACAATAGATGGATGAAAATGAAAATCACATTTAAAATGTTTGAAATGGATGTACCAATTTACATTAATTGAGCACAAATAGGCTTGACATGCTGTTCTGCTGCTACTGCTATGTCAGAAATAATAATGAATTGCTATTCAGTTTTAGTTTATTTCAGACAATACAAAACATAGGGGGAAATAATAATGATAATAATGAAACAAGATAAACAAAAACCAAATAGAATAATAGAAAAAAAAAAAAAACAATTATACTATAAATGTGGGCCCAGGATTCTGATCTCTGACATGCAGCTGTGAAATAGTATTCAGATATCCTTAATGTCTGAGTCTCTAGTCAGTTACAAAAACACAGAGCCATCTCAGACAGTCTAAGGCACTGGAACCCAGAGAAAAAGGTTAACTTAATTGTAACTCACCTCAATTTATGAAATGTTCTTAAATTTTTAAGTGATTGTAATTCAGAGATTTATATCATAATTCTACCTGAAAAGTAAGATATAAGACAAAATTAAAATGAAATGAATCATGAACCCAAGTATAGTTTAGAATGTAAAAACACAGTAAATACTATTGTATTTTGTGTTGCAGTAGTAGTTTATTTTTAAAATTAAAGCGAAGTACTTTGTAAAAATTCAATCAGCACTTATTAATAATCATGTGCAAGAAATCTTACATATTGTTACTTTAAAAATACAATAAAATCATGTGTACAGTAGTATAACACAGTGACACCAAGATTACCACCTCCTGTGTTTGCATGTTTCTATAAATGTTCACTGTGACTGTTTTTGTAACACTCTGTCACACACTTTCTCTTCAGTTTTAACACCTCATATTTTAGTTTCAATTCACACCTTCATACACCCTGGGATATGTGCCATGTTGGAAAAACACTCATCATTAATTTCAGCTGAACATAAATGTGGATCCTTACTGTATATATTAAAACATTCCAATACAACCCATATCTAGTTAAAACATGTGGGGAACATGGGCTGTACACGTTTATGCCAGTGGTATAATGATATTATAAATTCACAAATTCAGTGATAGCCGATGGGCTTTTCATACTTTCAATTTCTTTTTTTCACATGTTGGACTCACTTTTAACAGGTTCTGAGTTGCTCTGAATGTTGTAATAGACTTGCATTATTATCTGTACCACAGCAGCAGCTGTGGTTTATGGGCTTTAGCCCAAAGGCAGCAAGTAATTGGTAACAGAGGTGAGAGTTTCTTAACCTGTTCAGAGATTCAGCCTGGCTACCTCATGCACTTCTGCTGGGGACTCATCGTCCTTCTTTTCACCCCAGCCCAACTGCTCTCTTGTCTCACATCCATCATTTCTTCTCATCCTCTGTCATATTGTCCATTCACTTCCTCGTCATATGTCTAGCTTTTCCTCTTATTCTTTATTTCCCCTGCTTTCACCCTCTTCATCTCTTTTCTCTCCTCTTCTATTATCTCATAATGAGCCAGCAATTGATGGCAGCATGTTCACACTCGCTTATCTAACTCAAACTGGGAAATATTTTGCAACACATCTAACACAGGCACATACAGAGCTCATGTCTGTGTTGCCAGCTCTTATTGGCAGATATTCACAGGAATCTTATTGTTTAGAAAAGGCTTCTGATAAAATAAACCAGCCAGATGTGATGCCGAGATCCTGGTGGTTTGGCATGCACCCACTCACACAAGGTTAGGGGTTCAAATTGCCGAGCTGCCACTGAAACAATATGAAGTCTGGGAGGCTATGGCATTCAGCTGTGGTCTCATTTCATTGTATTCAACTAATGTGAAAGGAAATAGCAAACTGTTAACAGGATGAAATTGCGACACTTCGTAAATCAAACGCAGGATGGTGGCAGAAGTGCGTCTTCATGCTCCAGTGAACCACGACCAGTCCTGGTTAGGTGAATCTGCACATCCCTAAGGTCTTGAAGTCTGAGTCATTTGTCATAGCAAAGAGGTCTTGTGTACCAGCTGCCATATGAGATGCAGACAGATACTTTAAAAAAAAGCTGCAATGGCAGACATAGTGAGAAAGACAGACAGACTGCTAATCCTCTGGGTCTGATAGACAGACAGATAGCAACAGAGAAAGACATTGCTTACTGTGTGAGTGATATTTGTGATGATTTATAAGTCCAGATGGTTCCTGTTCTGCTCTACTTCTTGTTTCAGATCTCATATCAAGCAGCATCTCAAAGGACAGTAGACTTCAATCACTGTCTACCTATCAGTATCAGCAGATATGAATACATATACATAAATCATCTGCTCACCCATCCAATAGAACACATGAATAAAATTGTGCACATCCCATTTTACATCTAAGGGGATAGTGGAACAAGAATGCATTTTGGATCTCTCATCTAAGACTGACCATCCTGTCTGGTTGTTATACAAGGACGCTGTGGCTGATGTATCCAAATTCCATAGCTGGACTTAATAACTCCTCCGTCAGAGTCGGCCAAGACCAGGGAGGATTTCTGAGCCTGATCAATGGCCAACAAGTATAAGCCTGCACAGTCTGATAGTATTACATTTCTTGGCAAAACACAATCATATGCAAATTTATTTAAAGTCAGTTGTAGCCAGTTACGACAATTATATGTTCAGCTTCATCTCAGATCAGGACAAAAAAGATTACAGACAAAGACTGTATTTTTTTGTTATTGCTGGTTAACTGGCACCATCTCCTAGACCACCTGTGATGTCACTAATATAATAACAGTAACACAAGTCCAGTCAGCCTCAGATGGAACCTGTCTTTGAACACAATTATAATCTATGTCCTTTGTTTGTTCAGTAGCAGGATATTGTAAAAAACCTCTTAGCATATTTTAGGGAAATTTAGGGAAAAAAAAAAAAATTAGGCCATGGCCCAAGGCAAAAGTAATTAGTGTCTGGTGCTGATCCAGCCTTTTTATAACAACTGCAAAATGGGGTGTTTTGTTACCAGCATTGCTGTTTTTTCAGGAAGTATTTGCAGTCACTTAAAAGAACACTGAACCTAGTACATCCGAGGTTAGTGTGTGTCTGGTTATAGTGTTTACTATCCCTCTACCCATCGTCATATTTGGATGCAGATTTTAGTGTTCTAATAATTTTGTGGGCTCCATCATGTTTTTCATACCCGACTTACATTGTTTTGACTTTACGACGCTGGAGTCTCATCCGCTATTACTGCATGACACCGAAATTTCTTCCAATTACTGTACATATGTATTGTATACTGTATGTACAGTAAGTACAGTATCTTATTTTTTACTTTATTTTATTAATATGAAGTATAATACATGTATTTGGATACTTATTTTGACATTTAGGGGGTATTTAGGGGTACTAAAGGGATAATTCAGACCTATGCGGAAATTCGGGTTACGTCAATAGTGTAGGAATGGAACTCGTTCTAACCCGAGGACTACCTGGGGCACCTTTACAATTATTGAGTGTAAAGGTCTAAAACACTAGCCAAAACACATCTTTAAAATTTTGTCAAATTTCAATTTAGTTCAATTTAGATTTAACAAGCACCTGAACATCTTCAACTGACTAAACCTCAAAATGAAATTAAGCTAGATGTCCTTACTATGTGCCAGATTTCCATAAATTATATCATTTAAGTGTGATGCACACCTGAAAAGGTGTGTTGGTACTTTTTATGGAAATTACTTTGTTTACTTGTCAAATATTCAATATAATTCAAGTGTAGCACAATGACAATATATGAATACAATGTTCAGAGCTTATTATTCACTATTAGTATTATATTGTTATTTTCTTTCTGTTATTTTTCTCCTGATATTCATTAAAATGTGATAGAAAATGATAGTATGTATAATTCAGTGTAATATTTCATAGTACCTCGACTAGACTTTTTGTTAAGTAGCCTATATGCTGTTTTTATTTAAGTGTTTTTTCCTTATAGTCTTCCATTACTGAATATTTGTAACTAAAGAATACCACTGTCATAACCTCATTTAAATAAGTTACTTCCCGACAATATTACAACTACTCAGATGAATGAGGAACAGTTAAAGAAAAAAAAAAGAAAAAAAAGACAGATGTAGATTTTAAACAATCAAGTGTAAAAGTGTACAGACAAATATGCATCTGAATTTTTCATAATAAAACTGAAGCATAGCACTGCAAAAAAAATCCATCTGTCTTTGATGCTTTCATGTTTCATGTTCCCCGGGCACCTGAGTGAGTGACAGGTGTGTTGGAAGAACGTGCAACTTGAAAACAATGTGAAGAGAAACTCCCACACGCCGTCTCACTGCTGAAAAATGTATGATCAGAGGATTGAGACAGTTTCTGTATGTATTTATATGTACACAGTATAACCTTATAACAGTCATAATCAAATACATATTTCAGGCAGTGTGTAGGAGTTCTTCTCGTCTTCTCTTTGTTTTCATGGTGAAATTTGGAAGCAGGTTTTGAGCAGTCACTACGGTCCATCCTCAGCCAGAGTCCTTCACTCTGACAGCCGGAACCATGGGAGCAATTAGGACACACACAGACTATGGATGACTAGGCTGACCCACCACTTCACTCACAGTATGTTGTTTTCTCTCTTCCTTCACAAGCAAAAGCCTACATTTAGACGCGTAAAGGGTACCTGTAGTGAATATTCATTGCTAGCTCTTTCAGAACATCACATATAATAATAGTGGTTCTGTTGGGTACATCATAACCCGTTGTCAAGAACATGTGAGTACTAAGTCACTGTCCCATTAGTCAGGCACAGTCAGTGACATGTTGCCTTCTTCACGGGCTGTTCCAACACAACAGTGACGCAGTAACGTTGTTTTGCTTGATTACATGAGCTGCAATGAACTCGTCACTTACCCTGTGCAGCAGAACCAGTCTAAGATGACACATTATCAGCCGGGTAGGATGACCAGGTGCCCTGCTTTGTGCAGGACTGCACAGTATTCTGACCATTTTTCCACGTCCTGCAAATTGAGATGATATCCTGCATTTGATTGTAGTGCCTTTCTTCAAATATGACTTTCATTTTATAGCCATTGGCCACCATTGGCTGTATCCACTGTCAATCAACCAACATGCGCATGGGGTCAGGAGTCCATCACCCCGTCACCAGTGTCCTCCTGAGCTCCGCCCACTGACACAAAAAACAAAGGCAAAAATGTTAGACACCGGCTTGCAAATATTGGCAGAAATCATGGAAATTCCACACAACAAAAGGAGATTCAACTACAAAAAAGACATTGGTGAATGCGGTGGGGGATGAATCACAGAGTGCACTCTGTGAACTATGTCAAACTTTTGTCTCCCTTGCACACGGAGGGCAGTATGACTAGAAGTTTGGTTAGTTTGTGGTTAGATTTGATCCATATTCCCTTTGAACTATTTTTAAGTTTGGAGTTTGAACTGACAGACTTGAGGTGACAAAAAAAGCTTTTGTTAAGTATGTGTGGATATTTACTTTTTGACAAAATTCCACAGGATATTTACTTTATTGTATTCTATCTTTGTTACTGTGTTAGAATACAAAATGTTGGACTGCTCTGTGTATGGATGCGCAAACGTTTTTGGTCCAAGTCATTTAGGTTGACTGGAAGTTACCAGCTGTTATAATGTTGCCAGTTGAGCCTTTTTTTTTATTGCACATAGATTAGTTTACCTTTGGAGACTTAGGATGTCTGCTTTACCTTCTTTGTAATTCTGTTTGCTTTGGCACTGTCCTTGGCAAACTTTTTTCTTTTTTTCAAAGATGTCATCCATGGATATAAAATAGATAACAAACAAATGTGGGAGTAATACTGCGGAGTGTCAGTCACAATATGTGGGGGAACTGTGCTGCTTGGTGGAGGTTTGCGCTCTCTGAGAGCTTTTCTAGTTTATATTTATTTTTCATGTTGTATTTGTTTTAAATGTTGATATTCCAAACAAACAATCAATCAATTTTCAAAAGAACAGCAAAAATATGTTACACAAGCATTAAAAGATTAGAATGAGATGATTTTTTTGTTCCCTTACTCACATCAGCATGTATTGACTGACATACTTGACTCCATCCACTTTCAAGTGACCGTGAAAGAAAAAAACAAATATATTGACCTTCCATCTGTGATCCAACTACCATCATCTGTTTTACCCTGAAAGCTTGCTTCTTTCAGATAAAATCCCCACATTCCTTTCTCCTCACTGAATCATATTTCACTCCAAAAATCTTCCACACCCCCTCTTTCATTTCTCTCTGAGTACAAAATCCTTTCTGTCTGTCTCCTGAGATTTTATTTCTCATATGTCTTCTCTTTCCTCAAACAATATCTGATCTTTCTGTTTGTATACAGCAGTATTGTCAAGGCACACCAGTGTTTGGTACATCTGCTATTTGTTTTAAATTTTGTCTGATCCAATACCTAAAGCTAATTCTAGTATTTTATTCAAAGTCTTTAACAGGGAATTATAGGAATCCTTACAGCTACATTAAAAAAAAAGGCAAAACCATAAGTTGAGTGGCAGATATCTACTCTACAACCACTTAAATACTAAATAAAAAAAATCAAGCAAAGCTGCAGGATTGAAATAATGGGGGAAAAAAGTCCTATATTTGAGAATACGCTCCTTCCTTCTGCATCAGAAAACCTGATGTGATTTCATGCTTTGATGGAAAAGCGAAACCACTTTTCCAAACTTCTTGTTGAAGCGCAGAGTGCAGCTGATAAAATTTGATCAGTGATTTGTAATTACAGCTGTCAATCATATATTTAACCCCACCCTTGACCTGAGAACACCCATGATTACCTAAAATTGAGGGGTTACTTTTTTTTTTTTTTTGCTTTGTTCTTTAGCCTGAAAACACAGAAAGACAATTAGATGGGCATCTATGAATACAATATGCTGATAGGTAAATATTACATTTTTGCTCACTGATGTTAATATACTGTCAAGTGCTACAGCTTTCTGTCCTAATGTTAACAACAAATGGTAAACGTATTGTATATGTGAAATATTTACAGTATATGCTTTTGTATAGCTCATTATACAGTAAGTTTTTATTAATATATTTGGGTTGGATGAAGGGAAAGTGAACATCAACATGAAAAGCTAAATTTGTACCCATTATTTATCCAGTGGGCTCATTTTTTAGATCTCTTTTGTGGAACTGTTTTATCTGTTTAAATACTGCTTGGAAAGAACAGGAGAAGTTCCAAACTTTCTGCCAGGCTACAGTAAATTAACAAAAAGACACGGAAAAGACTATCTATTACTTTGAAAAATTAAAACTCTGAATGATGAAGTCTGAATTCATACACTGGTCACATTTAAAGACTTTCTGTGAACTGATGCAGACGAATGACTCTATTTGTAATTTTTCTATATCAGGCTTGACCACTACAAGTTGTAAATAACACTGTGTTAATATTATATATATTAAATAAAGCATTATGATTAAATCTGGCTTTTTTAAAAAAAAAAAAAAACCTACTCAAATATGTATAATACAAGTATATCTCCTTACATAGCAGGGATTGTTGAACACCAAATGTGTCCACGTGTTACCACTTGATCGGACCCATTTAACAGGAAAAGAAAAGGAGTAGGACAGAAAAACAACATTCAAGAGACACAAACCCTGAGCACAGGCAGAAGACATCATTTAAACATTCTCATACACCAACTTCTACATATTTGATGAGTCAATAAACCTTTCAAACCAACATGGATAGGAACAATGTATGTGCGCAGTAATTTTTTTTTCAATCTAATTGCTAATCCTAATAACCACCCGTCCATTTTTTGACCCATGTAATCCTTGTGAGCGTTGTGGGAGCTGTAGCCTATCCCTGTTACCATATACAGACACATACAGACCCATTCACGCCTACATCCACACCTACTGGTTATTTAGATTGACAGTTAACCTATTATGTGCATGTCTTTGGATGGTGGGAGGAAACCGGAGTACCCGGAGAGGACTTGCATATTCAATGGAATCAAACCCCGATGTGCCACCCCAGCACCAAGATTGAATGTGAAAATAAAAAGGTAAATAAATGTGACAGGTCTAGTGTTCATTAGGTCAGAGTCTGTGATAGTTGAACTATTCCAGAAACATATTATCTCCCTGAGGATTATAGCCGTGTAGTTGACTGCAATATGATAATGTAGCTAATAGCTAATGTTTGCAAGAATAGATAATCATAACATAATCAAAGTAACAGTCATAGAATCATATAAAAAATAATTCATAGCATTAGATCTCACTGGGTGGAAGTGTAATAGTGACATTAAGGAGTCCTAAGGAAACCGGTAATTGTTAAGATGAGTGCAATAAAAACTAATAGGTTTTGATCAACATTGGCTAATGTAGCCGTTGATGAGTTATAATGGTCATACACACACACAGACGTCTGCAAAAACAATAGCCTGTTTTCCTAGAATAAGTTTTTGTTCCACTTTTGATCTTAGAAAAACAAAGAACCAGAAAGGAAAAAAAAAAACATTTGAATCAAATCATCGATCAGCCTGATGTGTATATTTACCCAAATCCAGATTGATGCAGTAATATAACGTTCTCAAACATAGAGACACACACTCACACACATACTCGTGGCTGTGTACGTGGTGAACATTAGCAGGAAAATAAAAAAAAATACCCAGGAGACTGAGAGATGGGGATACATTAGAGTAATGAACCTTTTCCTGTGATGTAAACAACTGTTTAAAGGTGTGTGTGTGTGTTCGCAGAGAGGCGGGTCCTATCATTAATAATATCATCTCTCCTGTAACATCTTCATCTAGCCGAGCAGCAGCTGATTAACAAATCTAATCCAGATGTTTGGTTTCTCCTCAGAGAATTATAACTGATTTATAATTAGTGTGTTTGTGTGTGGGTGTCCTTGTGTTCAGATTCATGTGGAGACATTCTGTTTTGTAGTGATAAATTAGTATTGTGTGTTTATCTTGTTGGAGTGCATTTTTCGGTGCATATTTCCCAGGTGCAGCGGTACAGCAGGTTGCAGACACTCAATCATCAGAATATTTTAATGTATCAACAAGTTGTTTGAATGTAGGTTTTCCAGGTCGAAGCACATGCAATGTTTATTCGTGGCTCTGTTTATGTATTTTCTGTGCTTGTCTCTTTCATCATTTTCCCCCACTTTCACTACCTCATTTCTGTCATTTAAACACACCTGCTATTTGATATGGAGTCTATACCCCAAGAGCACATTCTCCTCGAAGCTCGTCTCTAACCAATAAGACAGTGTGTGCCATCTTAACCTTTGATGTTTTGTCTCCATAGAGACCTTGCTTAATTGGGATGCATTAGCATAATTAGCATCTTTCTCCCGCTGAACATGCACCGACTCTGTCAGTACTGAGCCTGTGAATTCTGTGTGTGCATTCTGAGACTTTTGATGGTCTTTCATATAACATTTTACCACAAAACAGAGGAGGAAGTAAAAATTCAAATTAATTCTGTCTACATACATTCCCTGAGGACACACAGCACGACATCAGAGTGTCATTGTAGATTAAAAAGGTTTATGAGAGATCTGTGCATGTTTCTCTGTTTTTGGAAACAGGTCAGTTGTTGATAGTAGCTATAACTCTATTTCTAAGTCAACAAATATCTTGGTTGGCCAATGGCCAGCAAACATACTTAAGACAGAGTGAGTATAACTTCCTGTTTCAGTGTCACATGGTCTGTCGTCTGCTCCACCCCTTTAAGACACTACTCATAGATCTTGTCCAATTCATTCCAAAAGGAGAAGTGAGCGTGATTTATATCCTTTGGAACAAAGTCATCTGTGGAAAAAACTGGACCCACTTTTCACAAATCTTATCAACATTATAACGTTAAAATTAATTTGTTTGAGTGCTGTCTTTAACTCAGCAACAAACTCTTGTGAGATCTTATAGCAAGTAATAGTTTAAAAAAAAAGTTTTTTGTTTTACATTTGAAAAACAGGCTTTAGCACCACATATAATGTGTCATTTTGGAATGTGCAGGATTCAGAAGTGTAGTTTCACAGTTGGGGAGTCTGCAGTTGAAATATACATGATACAGAATCTAATTTTTAGGATTTCATTTAACTGCAAATTGTTATTTGAAGTGACTCTAATTCTTAAATGTGTAACAGTTGGTATTTCCATATTCAGTTAGGGTTTTGATGTCCTCTTGTCTTTGATGTCCACTAAAGTATGAAATGATTTTAAATATGGACAGAAACAAATAAAGATAATGATTAAATCAATAACGAATGCAGTTTAAAGCTTCCACATTGTGTGGTCACCGATCTCGGGGGGGGG
>JAPSES010000044.1:9050268-9065155 GCA_029822895.1 Maxillicosta whitleyi | reverse complement strand
CAAGATTAATCGCGATTAACTATGAAATTTCTGAGATTAGTTGCGATCAAGAAAATTAATCTTTTGACAGCCCTATTTGCAATACATGTGTTAGATTCTAGAGACTTTATGGACACCTTGTATCTTACTCAACTTAGTTCTAGCTATGATTACCATGGTATTATGGTATGGTAGTAGAGGAAAAGAAGACAACATGCAGGAAAACGGCAGCAGGGATGTGTTTAGAGCATGAGGGGAAATTACATGTATAGGCTGTGGATTAGTGGAGACGGCAACTGGGCTTTACCTTCCATGGACCTGACAGCTTTTTCCTCTAATAACCAGAGGTGGCAAAAGTACACGCAACTACTCGTGTAAAAAAAGGACTCTTCAACATCTTACCAGAAAGTGAATAAGTGTAGGCTTTGAAAAGGAAAGCTTTTCAAGGGCATTTCTACCAGCTACTGGTTTCTCTGTAAAGCTAATTGAACATGACTCAATTTTAAGACATTACTATGACGTCTTTGTGTTATTAGAAAAAGATAAATTATTCTATTGATGGTAGAACCTTTGCTTGTCCAAATCAGTGTTCAATGCAACAGAGCTTGAAACATGATGACGTGGTGTCTCTGCGGTCCACGCTCCCTTTCATCCTTTCATGCCTGTTTACCGTTTTACATCATTCATGCTGTTTTTGTCTTGTCATGTTTGCCTTTTGAGATATGCACTGATGGATACACCAAGTGATTGATGTTGCGAAGGCATGCAGTGATTCGGAAAAAAAAAAAAAAAATCGTTCCACTCAAATGCAATAAAATGAAAGATGCTTTTAGAGATGTAAGGAGTTGAAAGAACGGCTATTTGTGTTAAAATGTAGAGAGTATAAGTAAAACTGTGTAAGAAAGATAGATAAAAGCCTCAGTTTAAGATACCTGAAGACTCTATGTCCACATAAAAATAATAATATAAAAAAAAAAAAAAAAAAAGGAAATCCATTACAAATACTAATATAGTAATTAAGGTCTCATAACAGTAATGAAAGTTTAAACATATTACACTATGTCGGAACCATGTGAAATGCATTTGCTTTGCTTCGAACATGAATTTACTCCCAGTATTGCCTTCTCTGTGTAAGCTAAAACCTCTCAATCCACTAATAATGAGAAGTCTCTCCACTCTGGGTGTGGAGTTGCTGACACAAAGCTTGGGAGTGATACATGGCTTATGAGTGTGTGACTAATAGAAATAGAGGGATAATCCCTCTCACTGCTTGGGTCTGCAACTGACTGGCTTTGGAAAAGAGGAGAGAGGCTGACACCCTGCCTTTCATCTAAAAAGATAGATGGGGAGAGGAAGGTGTAAGAAAGGAGGAAAGGGCAAAAGACTGATTAATGGGGAAAAAAAAGAGAAACAAAATCCCAGTTCCAATTTTAATCACCATGGTAACAACGAGGCGGAAGACGGCAAAAGTCAGCCGTACACCCAGCACCGCACCTCTGTTACTAATCATAAAAAATAAATAAATAAATAAATAAAAAAACAATAACTGCAGATTGTTAAAATTACACACCTGACTTCTCCAAACAGACCTGTGTTGTTTTATTTGGCAGGTTATTGTCTTTCAGCTGTTTCACCTCTTGTTAAAATTTGATCACCATTTTTGCTTCTTGTTTAAATTAAATATTGATTAAACAATGAACCGCAGGCCCGAGTAAAATTTACACGTCTCTGCAGCATTTTTTTGTTTGGGTGGGGGTGGGGGTTGTCATTTCAAAACAACAAATGGGTCATCAATTCAGTGTTACACACTCTGCACACAATAGCCGAATGATCAAACAAATCCATCATATATCATGACAAGCGGACATAGATGATCTTTTCAGGAGAGTTTGGCCCAAACCAGGAATGAATTGTGCACAAATTGAACAGGTTTGTCATAGTTGGAGACTGAACTGACAGGTGGTATTGGATGAAATGGAGACATGTCACTTATATTAAAAGAAATAACCCATATATTTGGTTCTAAATGATGGCTTGAACAGAATATTATAGTGCACATAGTTGCTCTTTTTCTTATAGGTTGTGTTTTCTTCTATTACCCTTTTTCATTTCTGTTTGTGAACATACAGTGGTGTTCTACTCCTGCACTACATTTGGGTCTGTGGGTATTGCGTGTCTGCAGAGACCTGGCATTTATCTGTGTTTTTGTAAGAGTGTCAGAACTGTTGTACGCCTGTAAATGTTAGAATCTCAGTAGTATTCCTGTCTGCAGGACTGTGAGGATAGCTATTTTTAATGAACAGCATGTGACATATGCACATGTTTGTGTGTTTGTGTGATGTTTGTGTTGGAAGCTGTGTCTCCAAGCTAGTGGTAACTAGTGTCACACACTGCTGCTGTAGAAGCACAACTGCACTTTGGGACCAACTACAAATGTCACCCTTTGGATTTTTGTGTGTAATTCAGTCTCACAGACCCAGTACAACTTTCGTGTCAGTTCCCAAATGACATTTTCTCCATATCAAACCTTTCTTAAGTCATTTATCAACATTTATCAAAGATTATCCTCTGTATTTTGCTTTTTTCCCCCAGTGGAAATCAGGTATTTTCCTATATTTAATTTATTGCTCATATAGATGTTCATAAAAGCACTGATTAAAGGTGAAGTTTATTATATCATAAACAGAGAAAGCTGAAGAGAAAGTGACTTTTAGTTAGTTCAGTTACTGAACATAAACTCAGTGTCTCCATCCACTGTCACTGATCCATGGGTTTTACTAATGAATCAATGTTGTAGAAGATGAAAGTGTTTCCATGGTAACTACGGAGCCTCTGAATGTCCACATGGGTCATATCTGAAGACCATGAAAAGAAGAAAAACTGTATTTTGCACCAATTATTTACATGTATTGATAGGATTAGTAGATCAACAGATATTAAATAGTTTAGAATAGTAGATGGTTTAGGTTAAAGGTGGATGTTGTTTTTATCTTTACGAATTAAACCTACAAATCAGGTTGTTAAAGGGATAGTTGTGGATTTTTGACATGAATCTGTATTTCATCCCCATCACCAGTGTAGTATATCCACACTGACCAAAGCAGGACCAGAACTGGGCTCACAGGAAACTGTCGGGGGTAAGTCAGTGTGGATGTACTACACTGATGAGGGGGATGAAATACAGATTCATGTCAAAAATCCACAACTATGCCTTTAACATGGAGGAAAGGAACTCAAACTGGTTTTATGATAGAAAAGATTGGGGATAAAAATAAGAGATAATAATTCTATTTACTTCAGTTTAAGCACAAAAACACTCACCAAGGTTTTTCTGGGATACCTTACCCTACACATTAGTTTCCATAGATGCACTTCATGTGAAATTTGAAAGTTTCTACCAGAAAATGTTTATGAATACAGCAGAAAAAAAAAAAAAAAAGAAAAAAAGAAAAAGAAAAGTGTCATTACTCAGAAAAGAGTCAATGCATATTGAGCAGCTGAGTGAATAAATAACTTAGTTATCAGATGTTTGATGCATATTTTCAGATATTCCAATGAAGTGCGAAAACTTGTCTGGATCTGTTCACACCGATCATCTGACAGATTTATGTGGCCACTAGAGGGAGGGGTTCACTGTTCTCTCAACACCACAGGGTCTGTGATCAAAGTGTCAAAAATGGGATGAGAACCAACAACCTCTAAAAATGTGACAAAAGCTAGACGTGCTGTTTTCACCAGTGAACACAGGTGTAAATGAAAAGAGTTAGAAACAGAAAGGACAGCATTTCTTCTACATGGGTGACTTTTGATTGTGAGGCTTATGAAGGTATAAAATTATTATGTGATGTTATTATTGATGCTAAAGTCAGTTCAGACAAAACTGTGACAGTTCTGACATTGTTTGTTCAATTTCAAATAGATCTTTAGTTCAGCTACTGACAACACAAACTGTACCGAAGACAGAGGTGATTGGTGGTTTTATTGTGGTTGTTTTCAGTCTAAATACAGAGCTAAGCTAACAGCTGTAATCAGTGGTGTAGTCCAGGCTATTTGGCAGTATATACAGAGTATAACTACTTATATTTCAGTCAGCATTGCAACTATTGAAATTACATTTCATTCATGTGAAATGTGAACAAGAAAGGCAGCATAAATGTCTTTCAAGTGAATGACGCATATCGGTAGAAGCTACTTTCATGTACATAATTCTGAGGTAAATTTTAAGGTGGTTTCAGAATGAGTCACAGTTATAAACAACTGGCCATAAGACTGCACATTTATAGGAGAAGAGATTGTATCACAGTAGTTAAACTTTGTCAGTAGGCTAATGTCATGAAAGGCTAACACTATGAAAAGCTAACGTTATGAAAGGCTAACACTATGAAAAGCTAACGTTATGAAAAGCTAACATTATAAAAGGCTAATGTTATCCTATTTTTGCCTCATGTTTAATATGTTTACATTCATGCAACTGCTTGTGTGACCAGTAAAACCTACAAACTGCTCGTGATCAAGTCATGATCATTTTATATATTTTATATACATATGATGCACAAACACTAGATGGATTTGTGGGTAAACTAAATAGTCTTACATGTCAATGTTTCTAAAACATGGCTTTTTTTTTTTTTTTTTTACTACTTTCTTTTTTTTTATTGAGTATGCCCATTTCTCCAGGGACCACAACACCACTGGCTATAATGTAAACTATCAGCTGATGCATCACCTGAAGATTATTTGACACAATGTTATTTTGACTGAGTTTAAGTTTGAATAAACTTAACGATACCATAACATAAATGTGTAAACAATGACATTCATACTTTATTCAGCAACTCATTGTGTTTGAGGTACATGTTCTGGTGTGTCCTGGGTCATGACTTCCCCCTGCTGTTCAGTGTTTGGAATATTTATACTACATTAAAAAAAGAAAAGAAAGGTAATGCAGATTTTTTTTGTTTTGTTTTTTTTAGCTTCATATGATATTTCATGTAAATACAGTTACTGGCAATAAAACAGCAACACATGTACATTTCTTTAAATAGGGTGATAATATAAATATTACATTGAAATAAAAGATAAAATCACAGCAAAGTGAGTTTCAAAACCACACTCTACACTTGTGTGAATGTATGAGTGTGTCCGTCTTATCCTTCACCTCTGTTGTTTTCATCTCTGTGTAATGTCCTGTCTGGCTCAGTGCTCTTAGTATTTTTCTCCAGTTTTGTTGACAGAACTGGTGAAGAGCCGCCTTGAGGCTGACAGCATGCAGAGGATGTTGGACAGAACATCTCTGGATCCAAGGCAGTGAGTCTGGAAGGCAGGGATTGAGTATGTGAAAAGAAGCTAGAAACGGACAGATTAATGGATTCACTGAGGTTTAAAGTGTGTGAAGAGACGAAGTGGCGGAAGCTCTTTTGATCAGAGCAGCTACTAATCCTGCAGACATCCAGTAATTAAGCTAAAATAAGATAATCTTACCGCGCAGTGTGTAGTTTAACTGCAAGCAGAGACACAAAACGACATTTTTCTTTTTTCTTATTTTGTCCCCGTAACACAATCACTTCGATGTAATATCTAGTTGTAAGATTACAGATTGTAACATGTAACTTTAGCAGCTTAATAGCACAGTAGCAGCAGTGGAATAAATGTGATCTATACCGCACACATGTACTGATGTTTAAATTCTACGGCACATGTCCATCAAACTATTCCTCGCGTAACACAAATGGTAAAAATATCTGTTAAATGAATGAATAAAATACAGTCGCCATGTGGTTGGTGCCACCATTATCAGAAGAATCACATTAAAACCAGCCAGCAGGCGATGCTGTTGTACTAACCTTGACCCTCTGCTGCACCTTAACTCAACCATTTACTCACAGAAAGATTAATGACCCCATTAATATGAATCTCAGTAATAATGAAGATTTGTAATTATAGGTAATTGTAGCATTTTATAGGTCAAAGCCTGGTTGTGTACACATGTTTAGAAGGTGAGTGCAATTAATGAAGGTTAAAATGTAGAAGAATGTATTCAGTTTATTTACAAATTCTTTATATTTGCCGATATGCACATTTCCTGTTCTACAAACAACCTTCAAAGAGCCAGATTCATGCACATTTTATAATGAGGCCCTTGAGAATCGGCCTCCCTCATTATTCACTTTAAGCAAACTTCGGACACTGCTGCCGTGTAAGACTAACATAAAGCTGACAAATGATCCATATTAGTTGAACATTTGCATATACCATTGTACTGGCTTCATGCTGTTCTACCACTACAGCTCTAAGCTTCTGTGTTTTCTGCCATGTATTCAGAGAGGTCTAACAACTCATCGCAAGAACAGAGAAGAAGGAACGAAAAAAAAAAAAAAAACTAAACATTCAGCCTCTTGGGAATTATTGCAAAGTTGGATCATTGCTTGCTGGTGTCTGACAAAGCATTATTATTATTTCCACAACCTTGCAAATGCAATACTGTAAAAAAACAAAATATTCCAAATATCATTAAAAGACCATATTTCCTAATGCACTTCATTAGGTAGGAACACTATTTTGAAGTAATGACACTGTAATGCTCTAGTCTATTCAGCTGCATTGGACATTGTCGAATAAACCAAACAAAATCCATGAATCTATCCAACAGACATATTTTCAGAGGGCTTTAATGGCTCAAAGATGCTCATGCTAATGTGAGAAAATACCAGAGGACCTTTGGAGGTCTAGCAAGCAGCCAATTAGCTGAAAGGTACAAGATTGGTGGAGAAACATCTGGAGTGCACAAGCGAAGGCACATCACGCAACAGCAGCTGACAGTTTTGATGAGCGCTGGTATGCATTAAAACTTCAGTCCTAATAAACAAGCATGGGCAACTTTACCCGCCTATATATGCCTTAAATTAGCAGTGTTGGACATGCACACTTCAGTGCACATATCAATTTAGCTCGGAGCTAAATTGGACCATTCAGCATGTAAAGTTGGAGTGCACTAAATCAAACCTCAGAATATTGCAATTTCAACAGTAAAGCAAAGGCTATTGAAAACAGCAGCATTTTCTCTTGTAATTCCCATAATACTTGGCACCAGTGGAAGCAGTTAAACTGACAATTCATTCCTGTGGGTTTGCATGACCTGAATGCACCTCATACTGAACTGCACAAGTAACAATGCGGATTGGAAAATAACACAAACCAAAGACGAGACAACCACAGGAAAATACATTTTTCTTACATTATCTTACATTATTCAAACACTACACAGTGGGGTTTTAGATAATTGGCTCTATATCACATTTTCTCTTACTGCACATTTGCCTTTAAGTTGCTCTTCATATTGCTCTCCAAGGTCTAAGGTCCGTTGTTCATGAATTTGTGTGTGCAGTAAATAACACTTACTACTTGTAGAAGCAATCAGCAAAGCAATAAAGAAGGAGTGAAATCAATAATCCCAGCGTTCTGACGCATCAGTCCAGTAACATGCAGCTTCAGTCGACCATCCTGCTGCTATTTGACTCTATTTTGGTCTTTTTTTTCTCTTTCTATTCATCCTGCCATTGCCAAACATTATATATATTTACATGTGTGTGTGTGTGTGTACATGTCTTAATGAAAGTGGATTATATACAGTGATTAATCACTTAGTTCACAGTTACATTTGTACTTTACATAGGGACATGCACAGGGTGTGTATGTAGGTGTTTATATGTTTATATCTGCAGCAATTATCACTGTAGACACACACACACACACGCACACACACGCACACACACACACACACACTGTTCCTGCATCCAGTAGAAAAAAAGTGGCGTGAACTCTCCGCTGTACGTGGTCAGGTTGTGAATAACCACTGGACTGTACATGACTCTGGTGCAGTGGTCTGCAACAGAGCAGCAGGTACACCTAATAGTAGGTGAGGAATAAGAACACATCATTTTCCTGAAGAGAAGACACTGATTACACCCATACGAACACCCATACGATCCTGTCGACTAAGGCATGACTCACCCTGCATGTAAACGCATCATTCTGCATAGAAACACATATGGTCATATAATGATTTATTTTTATTTTTATTTTTTGTCAGACAGATGGAAAAAAGGTCACTCTTTTACTTTGACATCTTTATACGTTCTAGTAGACGGTATGAACCTAATCAGACCACAAACGGTCATGCTTGAACATCTGATGATGAGTAATAGTTTCCACTTTGATTTACTCATCTGGACCTTTAATGACAGAATAAAATGTCCAAAGCCTTTGTATTTGTATGAGAGATGTGGCTTCTACCTCCAGATATTTTTAAAGATCCATCATTTACATACAAAGTGGTGTAATTCAGTGTAATACTGAGCAAAATTGTCAAATTATTCAACTTCATGATGAAAGAACGCTTATTTCGTTGTGAATGAATCTTAAAATAGTCATTATTATTTAAAAGTAATTTGTGACAGATGTGCCACAATTATGAATAAATACTAGGATATTGTTTACATTATTTTATTTTATTATGTCTTTCAGTTTCTCCCTAAGCTGTGTGAATATCTGCAGCTTAACAGCGACATCTGCTGGCAGTTTAGATTTCTTCTTCTAGAAAACCTTTTATTGCAGGTCCATGTATTTTCCTATTAGTTGATCATTGTTCGACGTTGGCCACTCAGATACATATATGACTATATTTGTTGAAATAAAGCTTTTAAGGACATAGTTCACAAACTTCTGAGACGACTGACTTCCATGTTTTGTCTAATATGACATATAGGTGTGAACATGTCATTGTTTCACAAATAAGTGGGAAATTTCTGTGCAATAACTGGAATAAACAGTACAATAAACCGTGCACTAAACCTGTGACATGATCAGAATGTGCACAGCTGTAAATAGTGTATATAACTTTCTTGATTTGTATTTGTCTTGATTATGCACTTCTTTTGCTCTTGTGGAAATGCCACTTGTGGGACTAATAAAGGCTTATCTTAATATTTTGTATGTTATTACTGAATGCCGTAGACTCAGAGTAAATATCAGTAAAAATTGTATTAATTCAATGACCATATAAGGAGTTATTACAGTATTTTCCTTTACAAAATAGGGGTTGTGAAAGTAGTTAGTACTGCTCAGGAGAATTCCTTCTGTTCATCTGTATTCAGTGACATGAAAACTATGAGAGCTGTAATGTCCAAATACAATCCATAGCGTGTTCATAAATAATAATAAGATGAAAATAAATTAGATTGAGCTGAAGTGAAATGAACCAATCAGGGATGTGTTATCACATGAAACTTGTGTTTTCCATTATAAACTAACCATAAGCTTCAGCTGACCTTAATGCACAAGTGTCTTAATGTTCTCAGCATTATATCGTATCTTCTGGAAGAAAAAGACACATCTGAATGTCTAATAGGAAATTAAGAACACAAACTTTCTACTGTAACTATTCAAACACACTTCACTTAATTTACCGGTTCAATGGAAGCATGATAAATGTCATGCTTTTAAGATCTTAAACACAGATCTCACCCATTTTAGATTAAATTTACTGTCTTTAGAGGATATTTTTTCTAACACTACATTAGCTGAAGCAACCGGATAGATGTTAGTTGGTAACTTGGTCAAACTCTCATCTGTTCAGACTAACATATAGCCCCTTGAACCTTAAACACCCTGTAAACAAACCAACAGAACTTGTAGTTACTGTAATTTACTGGTAACGTGTGTGTTCTGTTGTGTACAACACGTCAGCAACAGCTGTTGACGGCAGTGTTGTGAAGGAAGTGTTACGTGTTAGCATCTTCTATTACAAAATACCAAGATAAATGAATTTGTTGTCATGAAAAAACGAATTTTGCTATCTCAAGATAATGACTTAATTCTTTATCATGAGATAACGACCATAAAATAATATGTTAAACCACGGCAGTTCTCATCTTCCATAAGTATGATGGAGCATTAGTTAAAGCATTAGCAAAGTTGAAATTGGATGTCGACTTTAATCTTCATGGGTTGTCTTTAAACTCGACATGTCGACATTAAACTTGGAAATGTCGAGAATAAAGTTGATGTCATCCAATTTCAACTTTATTCTCGGAATTTCGAGTTTAATGTCGACATGTTGACTTTAATCTTGTCATTTCAAAAAATATATTCTCCTCCATGAATGGCCCTAATGCTCAGTCGAACATAAGAGAGTCTTTCCAACTGAGAAGAAAAGAAAAAACAAACACAATTTCATGTTCATAAGGGTGCATAATATACAATTGTTGTACCAATCTGAAATAACCACAAGGGGGACCTCTTGCCAAAGATAATTTACTGTGTAGGGACATCAAACTCATTTTAGTTCAGAAGACACATATGATCAAGAGTGGGCCAGAGCAGTAAAATAATAACAGTGAAAAAGTTAAAATTACATTATACATTTATAAAATGTCCTTAAAAATGTGAATAACACGAACAGCCTGAAATGTCTTAAGAAAAGTGTAATTTTAACAAAAAAAGATTAGGTGTTTTCAACATTCTGATACATATGTGTCTCTGAAATGATGCTGGAACTATAAAGCATTGATGTCATTTAGAGGATAGTCAGAGCCGTTTTAAATCCAGTTATTCTGTTGCATTTTGTGATATTATTAGTCATCAAGTTCCAGGAATAAGAAGAGAACAGATATTAGCAGGACAGCTTTAGCCTTGAGCAGAAATTCCAAAACGGAGAGATCTGGAAAACCCTCGACAACAGCCTGTGCTCAGGAGGAGGATGAAGAAATAGTTTATAGTCTCACACTATTAATTTATTGAAATTAATAATAAGCTCGTCTTTCAAGTAGATTCTCATGGGATCAAGTTTTAACCAGAAATCTCATAAAGAGAATAAACCCTGAAAGTCCATTTTATTATCGACAAATGGCTCGAGGAGTCTTATAAAGAAGTTTTATACGAGCTAGTAGTCGATTGGAGAACATCAATGGATATTTTTAGAGCCGTTTGACGTCACACTCTATGAAGACAAAAAGTCCCTCTATAACAGAAGCTTCCTAGCGCTGTTTAACTTGTAGACAGAAAATATTAAATGCTTAAAGAAATCTTTTTACACTTGCGCCTCCAGATATAGTCACATTGACATTGAGAGACTGAACAGACTTCCCACAGTAATAAACTGTTGATTTGACATAATTTTAGGGGAAAGACTAAAATGTTTGTCCCTAAATAGAGAAAACAAACAAAGGCAGGAAATAAATTGAAAATATGTGGGAAAACAGTCTATTTTCATTCCTTTAACTTCACCGCAAACACCACACAAACACCCCCCCAGCATCTCCGGAGACAGTTTTAATGGAAGTTGAGTAGCGATCAGGTTAAGTGACAGTCTTACAAAATCACTAAACAGGTTCTTCTGTCTGAAACTGAGACACGACATTTATGAGTGGATCCATCATAATGGAGACAGCTAGAATTTCATTGTTGTGTCACAGACACTAAACAACACAATGAGACCCAACTGTCCTGCTGTTGGCAGCAGCTGTGAAGGGGAACATGAGGACTGTCTCCACCGCTGATATGTCTTTGTTGTTCTTTCTGATTCACAATCCATCTCGGTCTCATCGCTGTAGGAAACTGATACGGTCCCTGGCTGCATTGAGGCCTAGATAGCTAATGCAACATGATGACAGATTGAACAAGGCCAGTCAAATTTGGTGAGACGTTTCCATAGAAGTTTGCTCATAATACGAGTCTACTGAATAAATCATGACGCGAAGGGAAAGCAACTTCAATCATTGAAGTGATATACTGATGATCTTCTTTTTATGTTTTGACTTTACATGCACTTCCAGGCTCCGTTTTCTCCCTAACACATCAGCTTGTCATTATCAAGACGTACATTTATTTAACTCTTCAGCTCGTAAGACATTATTTCAATAAAACAGGCTGTAGAAGCGTCATAAAAGTTGTTAGTTGTGGGTACGGTTTTGTTTAACGTGTGTCTAAGTGTCAAAACAGGGTGGAATAATAGAAAAATACTAAGAGACGAAGTGAAGTTTGGCAGGTTTTTTATGAAATAAGGCACTTAGAATGTACATCAGTAAAAGATTTGGGATGACAACAAGGATTTTAATTTTGGCCCAGTAGTTTTACTTTTTCAGCTCATTTTTGTCAAAATCAGTCCAGTTCCAAACTCCAAAAAGTAGATACATGAAAAAAAAAAAAAAGGAAAAATGCTGCAACACTGCAAACAACAGTAAAATAAAAACATAGAAAACAGTGTAAAAAGAAAAAAAGCCCAAACTGTGTATTTTTATAGCAAGTCAGTCTTACTGCTCTGTGTTTTGCCCCCATTGCACAGGTAGTAAGGGGTGAACTGAGCACGCTCAGATCTCTATGGAAATAACAAGGTGCATTCTATCAGCACGTTTTGGAATTTTTCCAGTTGAGCAAACAATTCCATTTTTAGGAATATTTCAAATAAATCATACATTCACAACGCTCACCACAGACACGTCAGGGGTTAAAGGGTTAACTGCAATCTTTGTAGTCTAATGTCTCTCTAACTATAGTCTATAAAAACCTGATTTACAATTAAGATGTGTATAAACACTTTTAGTACTGGAAGTGACTGGAACAGTAAAAACCTTTTTAATCATGACTGTGGTCTTTTCTGTAATGGACCTGAAGTCATGAGGGGCCTTTTCCAACCGTGGCGGCCCTGTGGCTTCACACCAGCCCATAACAACACCACATTACCCTCTGTGCTTGTTTATGTGGAGATGTATTTACTGCAGGGAAAATAAGGATGGAAGGTTTGGGGCCCCGCTGACTACTTTGTTGTGTTGAGAAATATCCACACATCTACATACCGCATAGTCAATAGACGGACTCGGCTCTAGATTCAGACAGAGAAAATACTTTATTCTGGCCCTTGAACAATTTTGAAGCCTTTCTGCACCGAGCCTCACAGTTCAGTTCATATGCAATAATGTCACAAACCCAGGCAAAGTTGGAAAGTTTTCAAACCTTAATTCCCCATAACAGCATACCATCTCCTGCAAATTCACTGGAGAATTTATTTTGAAATCTGGAAAATAATGGTCTAAAGAAACATTGGTTAACATTAAAAAGAAATCTGTACAGATAAAAACTTAAAATACAATTATTTTTACTTTTATTCAATCTTTATTTAACCAGGAAAAACAGATTAAAAAACATTACATTTGATTTTAATTTTATATTTATATAATTCTTTAATATAAATACCATGTATCACTTTTGTGTGTCTTGTTTGTGGTTTTTCTTTCTGCTCTTGTTTGTTGTATGTTGTTACTGTTAACTGTGAAATTTCAGTGGGATCAGTCATGTCTTATTGTATCTTATCTTATTTTATCTTATTATTATTATTATTATTATTCTAAGTTAGGTTATGTCATCTTAAGTTATGTTATCATACCTTCAGTTATGTTATGTTATGTTATGTTATTTTATGTTATCTTATGTTATTGTATGTTATCTTATCTTCAGTATTATATTATGTTATCTTAAGTATTTTAGTATCTTTGTAAGTAACTTACTAAGTATGTACGTAAGTATCTTATTTTAACTTAAAACATGACATGACTCTTACATTTACAGTCAAACTACATCTTGACACTCTTCAGAAATGAGGTAAATCAGAATTAGATCAGAAGTGGAAATCTGGGTGAATTTTCTTGTCTTGACCTTTGACCTGCTATGACCAAAGGGTAATCATCTACAATAGTTGTCACGAGGAACTCACACAGACAAAAAAAAATAAAATAAAAATCAGCACATCTAAGTTCTGATTGACAGATCTGTGTTTTTTTTTCTTTTACCTTTCCCTCAGGAGGCAGGATGACAGATGACAAATCGCAGCTATTTCCTGACTCCTGTACTTGTCACAACTTTATAAACACCTAGTACTTGATCGATTGGATGACACACGTCAATGTTCTACAACAAAATGGGTGATTTAACACCACAAAGAAATAAATATATGTACTGGTAAATGTACTGATACTGGTTAAAAAAAAAGAAAAAAGAAGCACTTTAAGTAAAAACATGTGATTTTTGAGGTGTAAATGTCATAAATACTGACCTGAATTAATGCTGAACCATAAAACTGTTATTTTTCTTGCATTAATTCATTGTCTACATTATATTTAACTTACATATAATTCATTTACATATCCTGCAGAACTACCTTTACTAAGTGACTTATTTTTCAGTGACATTGAGGTATTTTCTTCAGTTGAATTTACAGATCATGTCAATGTTCATAAAAGCTCAGAGCAAATTCAATGCTATCTTATGAGAAAAGGGAAAACAGACAGACAGACAGACAGACAGACAGACAGACAGATAGATAGATAGATAGATATTCCACTACATTTTCAATGTTCTGTTTTGTTACTTGTTATACAAATAAAAAAGACAGACAGAAACCGTAACAGTGTTTTTGCCTGCACTTGGTTGTGTGTGTGTGTGTGTGTGTATACGTGTGTGTGCGTACCTCTATAGTTTCAGTGCAGTAGTGGGAGCAGCTTTTTTTCTAGTTGGTGTGATGTTCACCTCATTCTCAGTGCTGACTTATAGGAGGTTATGTTTTTGCCGGCATTCACTTGTTTGTTGGTTTGTTTGTTGTTTTGTGTACAACATAACTCGAAAAGTTATGGATGGATTTTGATGAAATTTTCAGGATAGGTTGGTAATGACAAGATCTGGAAGTGATTACTTTTAGGAGGTGATCCGGATCACTGTCTGGATCCAGGATTTTTTTAAAGGATTCTCTATTAGTTATCATAGGCGTTGTTGTGGTAATAATAATGGACTTTTCTATAGACGTATCTTCAATAGTTATGGAGCTAGATCCTGAAGAAAACCACCATTACGGAAATGTGGA
>JAPSES010000044.1:9037551-9050168 GCA_029822895.1 Maxillicosta whitleyi | reverse complement strand
GTAGTACTTCTACTTTTACTTGAGTAAATATTTTGCAGGGTATTGGTACTTTTACTTAAATACTAAACTTCAGTACTCCTCCACCCCTGTACACAAGTTAATCTGACTTATGTTCTTTTACTTTTGCACATGTGTAAACACTATTAAAATCATAGAGAATGGAAGTTACAAAGTCTAATGTGAGCGAAGGACAATAACAGGAAGTTTGAGTCTACCCTCATTATGTATGTTTGTACTCTGAAAGGAATCTGATAATGGACTGGGGTGTCTGAACCAGGTTTTAAGTGCACGTCAATGCATTAGAACAGATTATTACAATTATCTGATTACTCCCAATTATCAGACTTTTATGGTCATGTAAACAGACTCAGGGACTAAATTTAGACACAGGTTTGGTTCAAAATGGCAGCAAGAAAAGTTACATTTAATATAAAACCAACAGTCACTGCAACCCAACTCACATCAAACCCACTGGTTAATATAACATGTTTAAAAATGTTCACTTCCATAGTAAATTTATTTTATATTTGAATATCTACATATGACACTACTATAAAAAGAGCTTTAATGAAGCTCTATCAGTATTTTTCTTTTAAATGCACAATGCACAACTTAATATGATTATATTTTGCAAGAACATTAAAATGAATGGAGATTGTTTGTTCACATAACAACTAATTTATTCTTTTACTTTATGTGATTACTGTACAACACTGAACAAAAACTACTGACATGTTGCATATTATCCTAAGTATTCCTTTGATGTTCAGAGTAAATTTCAATTCAGTCATGTGCAAAATTAGTAACTGGAGAGGATTAGAATAAATAAAGTAATGAGTCAACACTTAAAAAAAAAAGTTACAGAAGTGTTTATGGATTTTACAAAGTTCCATAAATTCAATAAGAGTTGTTATAATATGATACTGTAAAGTGAAATTTGTGTAACTTCAAGTCAACAGACATTACTTTATAACACAGACCTTTGTATTCAGTGTATATTATGGTCTGTTACTGAACACTTAGTAAGAGTTTCGTCATCTAAAAGGATTTGAGAATGATTCCTGTGTCTGTAGAAATATGTTCATTTAACTCTCAGTTAATATTCACAATTATTCCATAAGACAAACATATGTTAATTACACACACACACACACGGATCATCAACTACATCTACATGATCCTTGTACTGAATATCAGTATAAAATCATATGTGCATAATATGTCATTTTATATTTTTCCCCTTTATTCTGTTACATTGATACCGATGTTTTTAAGGAAGATTTTTGCAGAAGCCATCATGGTTTCTAACCTCTCCCAATTTATATATATATACAGTATATATTATCATTACTTTCTTATTGCATATAATGTGCAACTAAACTAAATAATAGAACATTACAACTATGCTGAACAGCACTGAATCTTGTTAGTCCTTGAAGACCCGGAGCTATTTTTTGTGGAATTTATTCCTTTCTCTACATTTAACCTTTTCTAATTGATTAGTCACCATTTATTATTTGTATAATATTACATATTGTCATATGTAATTTACATTTTCAGGTATTTTTCCATATTTAATTTACTGTTAATGTTAATAAAAAGGTCAAAGTAAATTAAAAAGATTTTTATGTAAAAAAACAGAAAAAAAAACTGAAGAAAAGTGAATCGTTTTGGCAAATATGTCATTAACTGTAAATAAAAAGATGTGCGTACAACCACTGCTATTTGTCTAAATTCATTGTACACACAATGCTTTTGGATGACAGATTATTTAGGTCTTTGAAGGTTGATTATCTCTATTCTATTCTATTCTATTCTATTCTGTTTCATCTGTGCATAGACGGTCACATTAAACTCGATTCCAAGATGATGCGGTAATTTACAGTTAATTTGTCAAAGCACTCTGCCCACATTGTAAACACTTATCCACATTATTTAGATGACTGTGTTTAAATAGAGCATAAACGTTTATTACAGCTTTGTTTCTTTACCATCTCCATGTGACCAGCTCACAATACACCTCTTCAGTTACATGAGCAGTTAGTTGGAAGCAGTCAGATGGGATTGCAGTATTGTCACTAATGGACACCTTGGGAATGTCTCACTGAGGACAAAAGACAGGGCTTGAAGGTCATTACGAACAGTCAAAGGCCTTGTAATTACATGGTGTGAGTCAGCGTGGACAGATGTCAGGCCTGAGTAATGAAGGGTGTTACTGTCTTACCTGCTGGTGGTTATGTCAACAGTGTCACTTTTACAAGTAGAACGAAATGTTTACTTAAACACCAGCTAAAACCTGGGGTGACTTCATGTTAAATGACATAAACGCTCCCAATTCACTTCAGATAAAACAGAGCCATATAACAATAACTGTGGGACTCCAAGTAATAATCACGGTCATTAACATTTCTTATCGTTACATGTTTGATTAATTGTTTAATTGGTAGAGGAAGTACATTTGTTCTGTTTTTTAGACTAATAAACAGTACAAAACCTCAACATGTTCCACTGACTCTTGTTTAAGACATAAAATGTGTGAGAACGTGTAGAAATTATCATGTTTAAATAGTATTTATTTAAAAAAAACCCACAAAACTAATTCATTGGTTTTTGCAAATCACAAAAATTGCTAATAAAACAGTCTGATTTTCAAACAAATATTAGAAAACATCAGAGATTTATTATTAACGCAGTAAATTGTATGACCTCTGTTTGAAGTACAGTGTTGCACATAAAGTTCATGAGATGATTGTGACAATATGATTTACTCTTGATAATTAAAGTGTAACTAGGGCTCAGTATTTAATCATTAATGTCAAAGGTTATCACTGACGTGTATAAATATGAATGAAAATATTCCAACTTTATGGGCAACAGTGTATATAATTATCAGTATGTTTTAGACCTGATGTAATTTTATCTGGTTAATAAAACTAAAAATGAATCCTTACAAATTACAAAGTGATATATTATATTATATTACCCATAAGACCCAGTGTGACACTTACGGCAGTTCCTAAATTAATTTTTCTCTATATTTAATCATCTTTAAGTGGTTTATCACCATTTTCTTATATTATTATCTTCTATATTTGGTTTTTTTTTTCAGTGAAAATCAGGTATTTTCCAATATTTCATTTACTAATCTTGTAGATGTTCATTAAAGTAAAGTTGAGGATTATTATATCAAAAATACAGAAAACTGAAGAAAAAAAATAACTTTTTTTAAACAAAATATATCATCAACTGAACATAAACTAGTGTCCATCCACTGTCACTGATCCAACTCCATGGGTTTTACTGGTGAATCAATGTTGTAGAAGATGATGGTGTTTCCAAGGTAAGTACGGAGCCTCCATGAAAAGATGACAAAATGTATTTTACACCAATTATTTACGTGTATTAGTGGATCAACAGGGATTAAACCATTTCTATCAGTAGATGACTTTGGTAGATGGTGGATATTTGGGTCTTTATGGGTTAAAGGCATTACAAATGTTTAATACCATTAACTCATTTGCAGCACAGAATGACTCTGAACGTCTCTGCCAAAGCATCTGGGGTAGTTTATCCAAGTAGAGTTAACGTCATGCATGTACAAATGGTCCAGTAGTGACAGGCAACAGAACCAACCCATAAAGACGGAAGACTCTAAACGGCATGTTGGCCCTCTGGATGGAAATATGACGACCAAGAAACCTGAAGACTGAACAGTTGTTTCAAGTTGTTTCCTGAAACAGTTGAAAGTGTTTAATAAACACATAATGTGCATATATATGTATATATATATATATATATATATATACATATATATATACATATATTCTCTTCTTTCTTAAGTCTGTTCATGCAAAATGAAACACAATAAATATAGATTAAAAATAAACTATATTTAATCTATTAGTCTAAATAAATCCACAGCAACCCTGTGATTAATGTGATTAAATTTTTAATAGTTTGACAGCACTAATTATATTATGTTATGTAGCGAATGGGTATCTCAGTGGTTAACGCCACAGACTTTGGTGCGGAAGGTATCCGGTTTGAGACCCAGATGATCCCTTGGGAAAAGTTCTTTACGCTGTACATCACAAGGGGGCACAAGCCTGGTTATGTCAGGAAGGGCATCCGATCTGCCAAATAAACATGCAAAGGTGATTTACTGTGGCAAAGCCGAAAAAAATCATCATCAATTACTTTATGTTAAATAGAACTACATGAGTAACTGTGAGAGATGAGTCATCTTTAAGGATCTAATATTCACATACATCATCATCCAACTGTTCCCACAAACACATTGGTGGATTTAGTTTTCGGTTTTCATTCATTATCACAGTCTTCGAGGCAGCAGATCTCTCATAAAGATCTATGAGCGGAGAACAAGTGAGGGCAAACAGCATCATAAAACACAAGAACGATGAACCTCCAGGTTTGAAGAAAAAGGAGGAGGGAAGGGAAAAAAAACAGCTAATCCATTAACCAACCACTGCTGAGACGGCAGGCTGAGCCTCAGGTATTTCATGCGCTTCACAACTTCAAATTAAGAAGCAATTATATTCTCTCCTGGGTCATTACTAATCCTGCTGAGGTAATGGAGCCGCACCTACAGCCTTAATTGCAGGGATTACAACTGAAAAGGCACAATTTCTTAAACCAATGCTGTCAGAAACAAAATCTTAACAGGAAGAAAGGAAACTTTAATACCTCATTTGCTAACGCAGAGAAAAGCTTGAGTGAAAGGAAACTATTTATAATCTGTCTTTTTAATAACACTAGTTTTTCGAGTTATTCTTTCCACCATCCTTTTAACTCACTGTTGTCTTTACTTGTGCAAAAAAAAACGTATAAACCAATAAATAGCACGCAGGTTTGTGAAACTGAAAGACCACCGAGGGTGAAAGTAGTGACATTCACGACTTTGATTAACATTAGCATGTTTCCTTCTATGTGATGTTTTACTCACTGGAGGAACGTAACTCTTATTCTATAAATATACAACAACATAGAGTGAAATCAGTGCTTCGACTGAAGTGACTGGGAATTTTCTCGCCATCAGCTTTAGCTTCAGTCCTGCAGAGACACAAGGCAGTAAATTTGTCTTCCATTGCAACGACCTTTCGATCACAACAACTTGTTAAACCTGAAGAGGGGGGAAGATAAAAGAGAAGGAGAGAGAGGGACGGGAGGTGAGGTGAGAGCTGAGGAGTGCGGGGCCAGAGGAACATCCCCTTCCCATTAACCAGTATTAGCCCTGACCTTGTTAAAAGAGAAACATTCCCTGTTGTCACCACAATGTCTGCAGGGGGTGCGGAGTCGACCAAACCCAATTATCAACCCTTTCTCTTGAATTATAGCCTGTCAAGTACAAGTTCTTGCCATGAACACTTGTTATGATTTTAACTTCTTTTTTTTTTTCCATCTAATGTCCACTACACATATAGAAGCCAATAAAAAAGCAATTAAAAATTAAATTAAAAAACAACCAAATTCAAATTCTATGTGAAATTATTTTATTCTACGCTGCAAAAAAATCCTTTTTTTTTTTTTAAGTCCACCAAAAACAAGAAAAGGGGGAAGATTTATTTTAAGAAGAGTTGTTTGTTTGTTTTGTTTTTTCAAATAGAGAAGTTTATACAGACTTTGATTATATTAAATATTATTTTTTACCATTGTTGGTTTTTACAGACAAAAGTGTTTATTTTTTTTTTTACTGTTTTACTCTGTCCTAAAGTATTTTCCCAAATGAAAAAAATAAAAATATATATAAAAAAAAAAACCTGGCAGGCGTGTCAGAGCAAATTAAACTGCTCTTATAACAAGGCATTTCATTTTCCCATGTTTACAGAAACTAAAATAAGCAGTAACACTTATATAATTGTCAGATTTTAAAAGCAAGATAAATAATTCAATTATGGGTAGGTGTCAGTGTATTGTGGGACTTTTGGTGCCATGCATGGGTCAGCATGTTCCCGGACCCTTAAATCACCTGAGTGGTGGTGTAATTACGGCTCTCTGGGACGCCACTCAACCCTCTAATACCCAGGGGGCTCTACAGCGGCGCCACTTGTTGCGCAACTATGCACAGAGAGGGAGCTCCAGGGAGGGAAACGCTGAGAGAGAGAGGGGGCGGTGGGAGGGAGGCAGGGGAGGGCGGATGGGCGCTGGGATGCCCTTTGGCAATTTTGAGGTTAATCTTCTAAACGTCGGCTGACAAAGCAATATTGCTGTGTGAGTGTGTGTGCGTGTGTGAATAGGACAGGGGTGGGGCCCAGGCAGCGGCGAGGTGAGGTAGGGGCCTCAGAGTGGCAAAGCAAATGAGAGGGAGACGAACTCAAAGGGGGGGGGGGGGACAGTCACCCCGCTTTAGAGGGTTTGTCTAAAATGCACATGTTGTTATTTTCAGTCAAAACAAGAGCAATTTTTCCGCATTTTAACAGTCAGCACAAACTGGCAATTACAACGCAAGGCTGTTTGGAGCAAGAAACGTAGTCGTTTTTACACTTCCCCATTGAAGTCTACGCCCATATATGTTCAGTCTACGCTTTTACAGATAAGGTCCTGCAGAAAGTTCACTGTAAGACAGGAGATGTATTCTCTGAGTTATTCACACATGTGGTCTGTTCATATGGTTGAATGAAAGTACTGTTGTTTTTTGCCAGCGGGACTGACACATTTAAATTAAGTGGTTGATGTTGTTTATTAGGTTTTGACTTGATTTTACTGCTCCATGGTGTAACTTGGCACACAGTGATTCAGAGCAGCTTTAACCCTCAAAGACCTAAACAGCCGCCGGCGACCAACAACATCTACTGATCTAAAATGTTTCACGACATTTTAACTATTAATCCCATCAGCACATGTAAATAAATCAAGTCAAATATACTTTCTTTGCTTTTTGGCAGCAACATATATGACCCATTTGGACGTTCAGAGGCTCCATAGTGAACAAGGAAGCAAATAATCTTCTTCAACATAGATTCAATAATAAAATCCATGGTGTTTGACCAATGATAGTGGTTGTAGACACTTGTTTTTATGTAGTTAATGATGTAGTTAGTTGAGAAAGTCACTTTTTCCACAGTTTTTATGCCTCGGCTGTGGGATATTGTAATTGTTTTGTCGTCTGTCTGTCTGTCCGTCCATTCGATGATATAATGAAAAACACATTAACATATCGGCACCAAATTTATACTGTGGACGCATCTTGGCATGGAGCAGAAGCCTACTGAAAATACATGAGCTTGACCTACTTTTTCAAGGTCAAATGGCCTTGTGCAGTTATGATATCTAAGTACTTTCAAATCTAAATATGTATACTATTTTTTTTACACAAAGACAATGTAATCCAAATTATAGGGCAGTAACTTTCAACAGTCTTACACTATATTTGGCCGAGGGGGATTAAAACTGCACAGTATGTTATATTCTCTGCCTTGACATAATTATCATTGACTGTTATCTATATAGGCAGTAAATGGAAAGCTGTCTGATTTTCACTGAAAAATGCTAATTGCAGAGGATGATATTATATATTATAATAGTATAAACCACTTATCATTAAATCACTTAAAGGTTTATTGTAGAGAAAGTGGCCATAAAAATAGTTCTAGGTCGATAAAGGGCATGTCTGTCTTCACCACAGGAGCAGTGATCATTATCATCACCTTGTATTCTTACACACCCTGATATCCCCTCCCAAATCAGTATTTAGAAAAGCTGATAAAAATCTGATGGAACTTGCTGTCAGTCACTATACTTAGTTTTTGATTAATTTCAGTGATTTATGGGTGTGTATTTGTTTAACTGATGTGATCTATATCTGCTCGCAGGCGAATGACATGATCTTTGCCATTACAGCAGGCACTTGAGGCTCGGTTGAGACGCTTGGCGCGTACTGCAATAAATTATCAGCCATCCATCACAGAAATTGTGTGAGTATGAAATTGTGATTTTAGATTATGACTATGATTGCATATCAGCTATAAAGATCCATTTGTCTTTGCACGTATGATGCATTGTGCAGAAAACAGTCTTAACTTTGATATAAATCTGAAATGTTTATCTGAGGGGAAAAAACACTTGGATGGTGAGACGAAAAACTGTACAAATGCAAGAATGTTTTTTGTGTTAATGGCAGATTAAATTTCAGAAACAGAAGCATAAGTGAATGGGGAGTTTTACAAGACCTTGCTGCATCACATAGTATATTCACAACAGGAAAAAAATAGTGAATGCTTAAGAAATGATAACTTTGTACTGTGGCAACTTCTATATTAGCAAGAGTTTCAGCACTACACTGTGTTAAAATGCTCATTATAGTGGTCACTGTAGGTCACACATTTTTATTATTATCCTGCACCCCCAAAGGGGACAAAAAGGGGATGGTGTTTGTTTGTTTCTTTGCAAGTTAACATTCTAGCAGCAAAACTATTGGTTGAATTCATTCTAAATTAGCTTTATAGATTGCCAGTTACCCTCAATAGATCTGATTACATTTTGGGAAAAGTAGCTCAAAGTTAAATATATTATGAATTTTTAAAATATTTTTTTCCCCATTTACTTATAATGGGTGAAATTTCACATGTCTATAAAAACATCAATTTTATTTAAATTTATGCCAAACTTAGCACAAATATTGTGGCAATTTAGGTGCTTTTGTTTTGTTTAAATGACATATTACAAACAAACTGATAAAGAATGTGATTTAAATACTAAACTGAACAAATAAACCTAAAAACTCCAACCATGTGCATCATCTTTATATACAGTGGTATTATTATTGCTAAAAATGTACATGTTTTGCATTAGTAAAAATGTATATTTTGAAGACTTTTATGCTCCTTACTGTTACTGTGGGTTTGGATATACAACCAACTGACTACCCATTATGTCACCCTCAGGATCAATTATGGCTGTTAATAACAGGACTTCAGCAGAGCTAGTGTTTGGTTGGGGCTTTATGGAGAGAAACTGTGCCCTCTATACATGTAACTGAACCATGAGACTGAAAAATAATAGAAGAAACATTGGAAAAAAAAAAAAAAAAGAACTATGAAGGAACTAACTATAAACAATTATGAACTATGAACAAACTATTAAAAATAAACAATTTGAAACTATGAACAAACTAGTTCATTTTGAAATTTGTGAAGTGAACTTTGAACTAGTTCAGGTAGAAAATTAACTTTCCTAAACCTGGTGTTAGCAACTACTGTTGTACATGACAACATTATAAACAACTGGGCACAAACGCCCACGGGGCAAATTGTCCAGCACATCATTGCCTCCCACCCCACCCCCGGGGAACAGCAGATAGTTAATGATAAGATGAGGGGAGCTCACTTTTACTTTCTCATAACTTTATCTCCAGAGCTACAGAACCCACCACATCCTCAACGCACAGGTCCAGAAATTTCAGGCAACCCCATTCGAATTCCAGGTGACCCCATGTGGGATCCCGATCCCAAGGTTTTTTTTTTTTTTTTATTGACCCGCCACCACCTCCCCCTCTTCGGGGGACAACTTTGTTTTAATTACAGCTTTTAATAATCTTTTAAATATTCTTATTGTTCATATATTCACAATCTCATATTCCTATTTCTTTCAGGGGAGGTTCATACATATAAAGAAGAAAAACAAGAAAAAAGAAAATAGAGAAAAAAAAGATGGTATAGGATAGGTGTGACAGACAGACAAGAGATGGACAAGACAAATGACAGACAAGAGACAAAAGACAGTGCTTGGACATAAGTAATTATTGCTAAAGATGCTGATATTGATCAGAAGGGATATACGCGGTTACAGGTTATGTTTGGTTGGATTTGATAAAGGTTATAAATGGTTTCCAGGTATCTTCAAAGGTTGACATATGCTTCTGTTGGTGAGCATGATTTCTTTCCATTGAGATGTTCTGACATTAAATTAGCCCCGACCCCAAGGTTGAAAAACATTGATTTATATATTCTTCAGAGATCCAGGAAAGTATTAATTTCTGCTTTTTTTTTTTTTTTTTTGCATGAAAAATTTGTCATGAGTGAAAACAGCATGATGGAGTAATTATTTCACATGCATTTTTAATTTGTTTTATGAATGGTCTTTGCAATAGACAACTTTGTCTTTCATTTTTCTTTTAAAGATATCACAGGGTACAAACTCATAAATTATTATCAATTTGTTTCCTGAGCCAAAGTGCTAATGTAATCACCCTGTGGGTTTGTCACATAAAATCACTACACTGATGTTCATGTCACCAGGAAGTGTAGGTCATGGACGAAGGACAAAACCATCGAATTCTGGAGTAGAAAAGGGATTTTTTTTCTCTCACTTTCGTTAACATTGTGAGATAGGGTGTTTGATTGAATTACTGGACTGCCTGGCCTTGGCAGATAAACATGACTGACCTTCTAGTGTCAATAACGTTAATCACACTGAATGATTCTTTATTTTCGTCTCATATTGACATAGACTTGTATGTGAGGTTAAACAAATAGAAAATAAATATAAATGGTAATGCTAGATTTAAAGACAGGTATACAATAATGCAAACAATTCAGAACCATATTTTCTTTTTTTTTTTTTCTTTCTTCTTCAGAAAAAAACACTAATTGCATATCTGGCCATCTTTTCAAGATGAAGCAACGCGTGTCTGTTTTCCATGCAATTAAGATAAAGCTTCAACTGGCGCCTAACATTTTATTAAAGGTTATTTCCAGCTCTGTCTTCACCCGGCGAAAACTTTCAACATGCAGCCGTGACAAACACATAGGCCAAAGGGATTTCATGTGGGTTAATCAGTGAATCCAACAATTTGTGATAGACACAGAAAAATGCCCTGAATGACCCCATTAAAGCTGAGGCTGAAGCTTGGTTTGTTAAATGTAAAAATAAAAGTCAATGTAATGTTTAACAAGTGAACATTGTCTGATTTTCTTATAAAACACAACACATATGTGAATTTTCCCTGCTATCATCTTTGTACCCTGACTGCATCGCTTCACTTATTTCCACAGAATGTTAACAAGGCTTAATTGCAGGTAAGGTGAAGCTTTTGTAAACAATTACTGATGATAAGTTCAACATAATTCTTGGTAGGGAAAAAATAATTGCTATACATGTTCTAACCTGTCTCCCAAAAATTACATTCATTCTTATACTCAGCATTAGAACAAAAATTAGTGGGGATTGCAGCCTGCAAAATGTTTTGTTTTATCACAATAGATTCATTAAAAGTGTCAATCTACAATATGACACCAATGACCTTTGCAATCAAAGCTAACGCTTACAACAAAAGCATAGTTGAAGGTACAGTTTAGTTATACGAATGTAATTTCTGGTAAAACATTCTGTGAACAGTCCACTAAACACTAACCCATAAAGATCCAAACATCCACTAGTGACCAACATCATCTACTGATCTAAACTGTTTAATACATGTTGATGCATTAATCCTATCAATACATGTAAATAATTGGTGTAAAATACAGTTTTTCATCTGTTCGTGGTCATCAGATTTGACCCATTTGGACGTTCAGAGGCACTGTAGTTACCGTGGAAACACAGTCATCTTCTACAACATTGATTCACCAGTGAGAGTTCGATCAATGACAGTGGACGGACACCCTGAGTTTATGTTCAGTTAATGATAGATTTGCTTAAAAAATAAATAAATCTACATATATTTAGATTTTTTTAATCTTATTTTTTTTTTATCCCATTTACTTATAATGAGCACAGTTTCAAATGTCTATAAAAAACATAAATTTAGTTTCAATTTACTTTCACACTTGGCACATTTATAGAGGCAATTGATATGCTGACATCAGCACACACATAGACATGATAACATCAGATGGATCGATGCCAAAATAAGATACAATATATGCAAAAGACAGGGTTTGTCTGAAACCAGTTGTTTCTCCAGTTTTCTCTGTTTCTGATTTAATAACCCTCAACTTTACACTGAGACTTTATACATGATCAGAAAATTAAATGTAGGAAAATACCTGATTTTCACTGAAAAAACACAAAATACTGAAGATAATATTACAATAAATGGTGATAAAAAAAATTAAGAAAAGTTAAATATAGGGAAAAATTAATTTGGGAACTGACACAAAGGTACCACTGGGTCTTTATTCATCTTTAGCATTTTCCATGGATTTTAGGAAGATTTCAACATATCAGTTTGTGTTCAAGAAATATTTTTTTTGCTCCTGTTAAATATGTGATGGCATTGGTCTGCATGATTGACAGATGTAATGAGGAGACACTGTCAAATTCCTATGACTGGCTGCTGCAAAATGTGTTAAAGAAACAAAATGTGACTTGGTTTCTCCTACAACACACTTTTCTCTATAATTCATGAATCCTTTTACCTGATTTGACTTTGGGCAGAATGTATCAAAAACGTATCAGAACTTTTTCAGATAAGTTAAGTTGTATGAAGGTTGTATGTTCAGAAGGTTCTATGTTCAGAAGGTCCTATGTTCAGAAGGTCCTATGTTCAGAAGGTCTTATGTTCAGAAGGTTCTATGTTCAGAAGGTCCTATGTTCAGAAGGTTCTATGTTCAGAAGGTCCTATGTTCAGAAGTGCAGTAATATATCAATTTTGTAGTGAT
>JAPSES010000044.1:9015615-9033338 GCA_029822895.1 Maxillicosta whitleyi | reverse complement strand
ACAAAACAAAAGATGGATCCCTAACTTCTAAATAATTATCTCTTGTGCAACGGTCAAAAGACTGTGATGCTCCTATGGCTCTGCTTTTCTTTTTTTTTTTTTCTCTTTATGGCTCGGCTTCTGTTCTGGAACATTCTTCATGCATCCTGACAGCTTTATATTAAACCAATAGCCAATCAAAACGCACCACAGTAACTGGTATTCAGGTAAAAACTCAATATTTTTAAACAAATTACTATTATCACTAAATATACATACAATAATCCTTAGATTCTAACATGAACTTATATTCTGTTAAAGTATTAATTAAATAATATTCCAAATTTAAACATATTACCTTACATTTTCCATCAAAACATAAAAATGGCTCTAACAACGGATGTGCTTTTAGGTGACTGGGTGGATGGTTTTGTTTTATTGTAATGGAACGTTCTTACATTATCTTAAAAAGGCTCATATTTATCTAACCCACTTTTATCCATCTTTGGTTAATTCATTTGTATATTTGGACCCTAATAGTTCTTATAGCAAAACTATCTTTATATTCATTTTGGCAAAAATCAAGTGGATTTCTACAACCAGTTTTAATTTCTGCTTAATTTGTTGCGTCTATAACTAGTTACAACATTTGCACACATAAGGCCCAGACTTCTGATGAACATTTGTCCGAATACGACATAATTGTTCAACATCAGCAGTGGTTGTAGTCCATCCTGGAAATATGTCCAAACTTCCTAAAATGTTCAGGTGTTGGTTGAACAGGACGGAGCAGCACAGCCAACAACATGGAGGGACGGGGCTCATTTGCATTTAAAGGGCCAGCGCTCAAAACCACCTTTCTGGTGTCATTACTCCAGTTGAAGACGGACCTGTGGAGCTGGATTAATGAAGAATTCAAACCTAAGCAGAACATTTACAGTTTATGTAGACCACAGGGACATGTTTTCAAATGCATAATTTCATTAAAAAAAAAAAAGCAAAATATCACCCCTTTAATGTTATGTGTGTTAATGTTTTGTTTTTTAAATGGACTTATTTATGTTTTATTCCACTGCACTTTTATTGTAAAGCACCTTGTGATTTCATCAGCAAAAAATGCTATAGATTTACTTACTTATCATTAGCCTCATAGCATGATTGCCGAAGTTGTATTATTTTCAGGTCATAACTAAGAATGAAAAATGGATGCAGCTGTGTTAGGAGAGTCAAGTTATGTAGATATCACAATTTGGTAAAAAAAAAAATATATATAATAATACTTAGGCAGCTAAGCATTGAGGCTAATGTAAAAAGAAAGTGAATTGAATGGGAGTCCAGTAATATGTCTGCCACACCCACTGCATTATTGATTTTACAGAGAACTATGTTAGATACAGTTTGTAAAATTAAATGCTCAAAGTGTGTATGCATGTGTCTTGTGTTCTCTGTAATATCAATGCTGTTGTTGCCATTGTCTTACATCTTCTATTTCAGTATAATGTAGTATATGTTGATCATGAGGCTGCTTTGCTGCTCCATCTACACAGGACCTAGTTTTCTTCACCACTGATAATTAAAATCTGATGCCAATGAAGCAGAAATCAATTTTAAACAAGGCTTTCTTTTTTCTTTTTATAAGTGATTTTTTTAGTGATCTATAGGGTGTCCACAAAATGTCTTTACAATTTGAAATGTTTATTACAAAATCAGTTGATGAGATATGTTAATCAGATGTGTTCTGTGTACTCCGTGGTTTGCTAAGTTTTTAATCATCACATGGGATTGTGTGCAATCACGTCATTGGTCCATTTTTCCTCAGAGACAGATCCTGCAAATGTTTACCTTGACCTTTTGACTGAATACATGGCATCACAACTGAACAGGGCAAGAAACTGAGAACCGTTTAATCGTGGTTTGTGCAACTAATGGTGCCCATACTGAAGTGTATTAAATGAGGCAAAACAATATCTCTTTTTCATTTTGTAGTAATTTCTATAGATTTATCAATTCATTTTGTTTCATAATAAATGTGTTAAATTGTAAGGACACTTTATGGACACCCTGTATATTCAGATAAATGTGTAAAATAAATGAGCTATTTGACATGTTCCCTTATATAATATTAATGTAGCTCGCACGCACTGTAGACAGCTGTAAAAAAAATAAATAAAATACAATAATAATAATAATAATATATATATATATATATTTAAAGTTCTGTACCAGATTATTGTGTTGCATGATGGCATTGGAAAATCATTTAAGTACATACAGTGAGTACTGCAGCATTACTGTTTCTATTATAATTCTGTTTTACTGTATGATTTCCAAAACTGTTAGCATAAACCACAGTATGTGTAGCTTCCACATGATGGCAAAGGAAACGTATCATTGCATTGAATAAAATTGCAGATTGCAACGTTCTTTTAATCATTTGATATAATCTAAGGACACAAGTCAACAAAATATATAACATATGAGTTGTTTTTAGACGTTTAAATGTGGAAATGCTACGCTCATGTTTCTCTTTAGATCGAATAAATCTTTTGCCTTTTACTAAAGATTTCTGTGGAGATGTGGGGCTAAAAAAAAAAAATACTAAATAAAAGGTGGAAATGTTACATATTATCACATTAACTTATACTGTTAGTCAATATGGTGATATCGGTCTGGTTTTAGTGTTAATGGATCAAAGGGTCAAAAACCCTTAAAATGAATCACTTTGACAAAACATAGAAGGCCACACTGTTATAGTTGCCAAAAATGATTTTTATGATGATTCATTTTTGTTGTTGCACAACTAAACTATATTTGTCATCTGTCCCTGTTTGTGAACATATTTCACTCTCCAGTAACCCAAAGGGTGCGTGTAACGTAGCTATAATAGCTGGGAAAGTTGTGGTTTTTTTTCAACCATGAAATGTTATTTGCTGTAATGAGACAGAAATTTCTTTTAAGGAGATTTGTTTTTGTGGTTTTAGTTGTTTGTTGTGTGGAAGGTGGATTTCCCCAATCTCTGGAAAACTTCCCAGAATATTATGCGTACTCACACAATCACATGCAACACACACAGATACACACTCAAATGCATGCACACTTGCCCTTCGAGCACCACTTAAAAACAATTATACCATTTCAGTGGCTCTCCATAATAACAAGCCTCCTTGTGATTTACATGACGGCCTTATCATAAATCCTTCTTGTCACAACTGATTAAGATATAGTGTGTCAAAGGGAATCTTCATGGTTGTGTGAGGAACAGATGGCCCCTGGCTAGACTAGTCATTCTGTGAGGAGGCTGTGCAGTTGACACGGAAACTGAAGTCATGAGGCCTGTGATGCACACCAAGTCATAAAGTCTGATGATACTCCTGCCCTCTCATCCTGAGTGAACTCCATGTGTAATTTCCAAAAACACTGCAAATGCCAAGTCAGCTCAAAATCTTGACATTTACCTTTAGCTAATCACATAAGTACGAGGGGCACAGGCACTGACACCGAAACGAACTCATTGTAGAAAGTATAATACCACAAACAGCCACTAGAGTTTGGATCCTACAATGAATTTCTCTCTAATAAGAACAATCATTGACTTATTTAACAGAAGGTTTTGATGGACATGTGTTTTTTTGGAATGAATAAAGGTTATTTTCTTTTGAAAGACAGCTCTGCTATAGTTGTAGTTGTTAAATTAAACATAAAAATATAGTAAAATGGCATTGTTATGGAAATGTTTGTTTTACAGTTTCACTATCAGTAAGATAGTATTTAACATAAATTCACTGATCACTAATACTTCCTCAGTTTTCTGGTAAAGTTTTCGGATAACATTAATACACCAGTTAAACCACATACAAAACTCAGACTATTACTTGTACATCATGAACATAAATGTGACGTCATATATGAAATTCCATAGAAACAGGGAAAACCTTTGGAATACATAAAAAAGAACATTAGACGGAATGTGTAAAGGAAACAGCACACAGACTAACAAGAGCAGCAAAAGCACATGTATGAAAAAAATAAAATAAAATTAGCCTTCTCTGACCACTGCAAAAAATAAAACCACATTATGGACTGGAACAACGCCAGGGTCATCAGTGCTGAAAGGAACAAATACCATCGCTGGATCAGAAAGGCCACTGAGATACAGAAATTCACACCAAAAATAATGAACTGGGGTCACGGCACATACACTCAAAAAATAACTGACCCTAAAAAGGAGACTTTATGTAATTTAATCACATGACAATTTTCCATGTAATTCTGAATGCCGAGCCTTATGGTACACGTTTTGTTGTTATATGATTTCATTGAATAAATGGTCAGTTTTATGAACTTTACATAAATGTTATGTATAATTCTTTCTTAATATTTACTTGGACCAAGAATCATTTTTTTGAGTGTACACCTTATTACACACCTGCGGCGTGGTCCGTCAGAAGTCAGACAGCAGGAGGCTTCTGATGAACGCTACAGCAAGTAGAGGAAACTAGTAAAACAGGTAAACAAAGAACTACCCCTGTCTGATAAATGAATGATCTACAATAACATCCATAGTTTTGTCAGTTTGTCCTGTATGTTCATACATGTTCACAATACAGCCAAAATTAAAACTCCTGGATTCACAATATCAGCTCAAATAAAGAGTTAAAGTCCCACCCTTTCTGCAGCGGCCCATGGAATTTAACTTTAGAAAACAATTTGGTCAGAAATAATTTTTGATGTTATTTGAATTGTGCCACCACTTACAAAAAATTATATAAATAGCTTTATGAGCCTAGAAAGTTGTGGTTTGTGCTGTGAAGCACTTTGCAAACTCAGTTTTTAAAAAGGTGCTATATAAATAAAGGTATTATTATTATTATTATTATTATTCCGGATCACCGCCAAAAGTTAATAATTTCTTCCTTGTGCCATTGCCAACAAATCCTGAAAATTTCATCAAAATCCGTCCATAACTTTTTGAGGATTGTAGACTTAAGTATCTTAAAATGCTGTCCAAATAAATGAGGGACTAATATTTATGGTGGTCTGGTGGGATGTTGCACTTGGCGGAGGTCTGTGCTCTCCGAGTGCTTTTCTAGTTCTTTAATGAGTTTTACTTGTTTTTATGTCTGTATATATGTCACTTTGGCTAACTGTTGTTTATGAAGTGCTTTATAAATAAAGCTGAGGTGAGTTATATCAGATCTATGGGTAAATCCCACTGAGAGTACATAGAGGAAGTACGTTACGTATAGCATAATAGCATATTGTACATGATACAAAGAAAGGTTATGTACATAAAACAACCTAAAAAGAAATTACATTACAAGGAAAATGTACTTTATCAATATTGTAAAATGTCTCCATTTACTAGAACAGATGACCTACACAATACAACTGCAGAAAGAACTGGGTAAAGAACGCTGGGGAAAGTGGCCCATTTCCAAAACCTGTGAGACAATTTTGAAAACTATTAAGTGTAAATGAATGAATGAACAAATGACTTCCGTTTTTATCATTGCACATATTTCAGAGCAACGAAAATACTTCCAGTTACAAAACCCCACACACAACCTGTTTGTTCTGTTTTTGTATCAGTTTTAAAAATGAAAAAAAAAAAAAAAAAAAAACTTTCATAAGTAAAGAGCTTTTTTTTTTTTTTTTTTTTTTTTTAAAGAATTGATATGGAATACTGGAATGTGCTTGTAAGTTTAATTTTGCTTTTGCATTTGCTTTTTGCTAGGAGCCAGTCCTTTAAGTCATTTTATCCAACTCCATTTCTAAGATAAAAGTATTTGTTTTTACAAACTGCAGCTGTTCTAGAGGTGCAGAAGCAAAACACTGAAGAAGTCAGGAGCTGAAGGGTTTTGGTAGTGAAAGGCTGTAATGGTGTGTAATGTGACAGAGAGAAACTAACTTAGATAATTATTATAATCAAACTGACCCGTGTAGTAAAGCTGACATTTCATCATCGAACCCCATTCTTTTAATTTAAAGCTCTGTCCACTGGTGAAAACAACAACAGTGCTTCTATCTTTTATCACATTATTTGATTCCTAAAGTTGTTTCTTAATATTTCTCTTCCAATCCTGTCACTTTCTGGCATTTCTATGCAAAAGCTCTGTAACATTAGATTTCCTCAAAATGCAAAACTGGCCAAATGACTCACTACTCCCTCTAGTGGTCATATAAATTTGTTAGACCATGGGTGTGGATACATCTTTGGCAACTTCTGAGCTGTTTATTCTAAACATTAATGTTAGTTTTAGATTGTGTTTAATATTTTATTCTAATAAAACTACATATTTCACCTCCATATAGAACCAAAGTAACATGATAAATTAGTTAAGAAATCATCACAGTGCAAACCACAATTGCACTACTTTTTGATTAGCTGGCTTAATTTGGCAGAAATACCCAAACCTCTATAGACAAGTAATTTATGGTTCTTCAAACCAACATTTTATATGATTATACTGCAGAGAAAAACAACACGCTTTTCCATGCACAGTTTTATGGAGCACAAGGAAGGTGAAGAGGTGACAGAGTTTGAATGCAAAAAACTTTCCAAAACCCTTAAAGGTGTACTATCTTAGTCACTGAATTGAAAGGAAGAAGTGATAATAACAGGTTATGGTGAGGTGAAACTGTGAACCCACATTAGCTGATAAGTACATGGGCTGTAAAGTGTTAGAAACTTCATCAAAGTACAGGGAACCATTCCAAAAATTATAATTGCAGTTGGCGATTGCCCAAGCAATTATCACCTTCAAAGAAACAAGGTTACATATTTTGAACAAAGACAGGAACCAATGCATTTCTTTTGACATGGAATATATTCCTTCTCAGAATGTATTTGTTTTGTGTCACCATGGGCACGCTGCTGCATGATTTGCGCACCGTTTTGTGTGGACATGCTTGTTAAAGAACACTTGGCAGCTTGTTGCAAGAACTCTATTATACAATACTGACAATAAATTATACTAGATAATGTCCATTAACACTAAATGTTCTGAGCAATAAAATAAGCATTCAAGTGTGGATCTTTTTTTCAATGGGAATGCACTTTTCTGCTATACTTGTGTGGTGTGACTATTTACGTCCTATGGCTGAAATCTTAAAGTACTTTTCTGGCAAAATATGATTAATCGGAGGATAAACACTGCACACTAGTAAAGTTTTAAATAAATAAAATATGCTACTAATGTATTGTAGATAGTTGAATGCAGATATAAATATTTATTCATTTAAAGTATCTGTTAAGTATTACAGCATGAGAATAAATCCTAAAATTGATATTTAATATAACTGATCACAACATTTCATAAAAATAATCAAAAATTATGAACTCACATTTTAATACATCATCATATTGCCCACAGTAATACTGTATAATGGGTATAATGAGATTTTTAGGGCTCCAGACCCAGGCCAATGCAGAACAAGATCCAGACCGGACTGGAAACATGTTAAAGGTATTATGGCAGCCATGGTTGAGTTGTTTCCTTTAACCATTAAACCTAAAACTTACTACCTACAGAACACCTTGTACAAGACTGAGAAGAGGTTAAAACACACTCAAAGTTGAGACCGAGACCTTGAAAAAGTGATCTTGAAACGAGTCTCAAGCTCAGAGTCAAGTACTACAACACCAGCTCGTACATGTTGTGTGCTGACGTCACCCATTCAAATAGCTCTGGTAATTTTCTCAGGAGTCCTCCCCTGCAGGCAGAGTATCATCAGCTGACTGTTCTGTGACAAAGCCCAGGGCTGAGTCAAACAACGGGATTACCTCCTTCTCTTGTCATTAGTAAAGTGGGCATCAATCTTCCACGTTACAGGAGGCCTCATTCTCTGGCTTCTGAATAGATCTGTCTCAAGTGTTAACAGCTAATTGGCCCTGGCGCCAATGTAGCATTCACAGTAGTCATTTAGGTACATTACAGGTGAAGGTGGAGGCTCACAGGAATTACAGACAGAGGACGAAAGAAATAGTATTAAAACAATAAAAACAATGCAAGCACGGTAAGTGTGAATGTTTAGTGGCGACAGTCAGTGTATATTTATTTACAACATGTCCCACTGGTTTGACAAGTGTCTAACAGAGAAAAACTGCTCCAGTGTATGTAAACATACTGAACATGTGTTTTTGAATGCCTTGAATATACCACATATGCAATAAATATCATGTTATGAAGGACTTGACTATAATGCAACATAATTTATCCACTTTCATGAATTTTCAGATTGTGTTGTTACATAATGCATAATGCACTTCACATAAACACATTTACTGTGAAATAGTTCACTTTAAGTCATGCATGCACAGTTAAAAATGTTCTCATAGTGAGGCCAGAATGATGTGTCATTTATATATAAGTGAAAGAACTGAGCATGAAGTTTAACTTGTGACCATTCTAATATCAAATGAACTAAACTAAGTAAAAATGTAAGTATTTAACTGTATCCCTATTCCTGATCTGTCCATACATCCATTTTCTGAGTTGCAAATCCTCAGGAATGTTATATTTTTTCCATGACTGTAAATGGAAAAACATATTTAAAGAAATCAGTCTTTCTACACACAATGAGTGTTTTACAGGGTTCAGCAGGTTTCAGTTAAATGTATGTTTTTATGAACCTTTGTCATGTCTCATCATGTTGCTGATGCTCCGGATGTGAACACGGAACTGTGTTAGCTGACTTCCTGTGAAACTGGAAAGTTCCTAATTTTTCAACTTTCTGGTGCAGTGAACTTCAAATCAAGCATATTAAAGATAGTTTGACTTAAAGTTCAGATTATTGCATTTACTTAAAAAAGAACATTTTTTAAGAACCTGCAAAAACCCTGGATTGAACTCTTGAACAAGTGTGTTATTCTTTATCTGCACTGAATTTGCAAACTTCAAAGGAACTGAGCTGTGAGTATTGGATGAAGGAAAATAAAAATAGCAAACTAGGGAAAATAGTTGCCAACACTTTGGACAGTGCAGTACTTCATGTCCGAGTTGAAAATCTGTTCTTTATCACCCTAGTGTAGATTATTGCATATTTGCATGTTATAGCTCTGGTTTTGCTCCCAATAATCATCAATATAGATAATATAATTTGTTGTGGCATGATGGCTTGAATGAGTTCTTTAATGGGAATGTAAATAGTGTGTGAGTTCAGCACAGGCTGCAAATTATCCCGGCCAAACATTCCACCACTTCAAAGCTTCTGCTGTAATTACAATGCTCTGAGGTGTGCCCGACCCACACAACCAGAGGCTTCCCAAGCATCTTTGTCGCACACAAACACACATGAACGTACAGTACAGGGATCCACACACACACACACACACACACACACACACACCCTAACATGCTCAGACAAATTGCTTTCGCTATTATCAGGCTTAAATGATATTATGGAAAAAAGGAAGTGGGATGTGTGGGTAATTTTGGTACACCCAGGAGAGCACCCTTCTCATTTGTGCCCCTCCTCCTGCTTCCTTCCTCCCTTCTTTTATTCCTCCTTGTAAATTTATCTTTGACTCCATGGTCGCACGACTCAGTAGTTTGATTTTTCGAAAATGTACTTTAATTTGCTTAAAATTGCTAAAGTATCCATTTTTTTCTTTCATAGATATTTACATTTATAATAGGCATTTACAAATTGTTTATTGTCAGTAAACGTAATAATAGCAATTGTAACTTGTTTATGTATAAAAGTGCCATAAAAGTTTCTGTGATGATAATATTTATGACTTCCAGTGTGTTACATACTAATGGGTGCCGAATAGAACACTTTTTTTTTTTTACACACTTACTGGTGGAACTTTCATGACTGCATTACTTTATAGTGAACGTGTTTGCTACAATAGAAAGGAAATGATATAATTGCAGAAGAAAAGATGGATGAAAGGATTAAGGTTATGACAGGGAAATTAACCCGAAATGAAGAAGTGCAGGAGTTAAGAATATATAAAAGAGGATGAAAAGCATAGATGGATGTGACAGGGTATGTGTAAATACCTCAAACTTAGTTTACCTTGCGCCTTTCGTGCAAGACTGCAATGCAAAGTGTTTAATGCAACTTTGTTTGAAATGGGCAGACAGACTGTGAAACTCTCAGCTTCAGAGGTGAGAGCCAGAGACACTAAAACACTAAAAGGTGCTTCCATGTATTTTATTGTCTTCACCCTGGAAACAACTAAAAAGCCAGTGTGTGAGGATGAGTAGTGTACAATAAAAGTATGTCTGACATTCATTCAGACACTGGTTCACTGGTGAGCGGTCTACATGTGTTGCAGTATTTTAAAAGATATACTTATAACAGTGTATTGTATAAAAGACAATAAAGCGCTGCAATAGTGAGTCCTGTTTATTAGAATCTACCTAAGAAAGCACCTTATTTCCAATGTAGTAAAAAAGCAGATTCGTGTTAACAACATCAATGAAGAACACAGACTGAAAACTGTGTGCAAGGAAGGAAGACAGAAATGAAGGAAAGAGGTAATATGCAACTGACACTCAGCCAAAAACCAGTTCTGTGAATAATGACTGACAAGGTGCCTGCAGGGCATACGGGCACAGCCAGAAAGGAATAGACAGAGAGTGAGGGAGTGAGCGAGAGAGAGGGGCGGAGGTAGAGATCCTGCACAGAGCTGAAAAAAAAAAAAAAAAAGCCAACAGTTTCTCCCATGAGGAGTCAGTCCTTTCATCTAGCCGCTCACTGGCGCCTTCACAAACCTCTGATTGTCTGTGAAATAACCCCACTTTAATAAGGCAGCAGTGGCAGCCTCCTGGGAACCAAGTACTGCTAGAGACTCCGCCATAGACGCACTACTCAGGCTACTCTTCTGGCTATGCATTAAAATAAGGGTAAAAAGTACACTTATATTTATCCTCAGGGGCGTTATAATGTGTTTGGTTTATGGAAAGAAAAAAAGGAAGAGAAAAGAACAGGTCTTTTCGTTTTGACTATCTCAACAAGATTACTCATTTAGCAACAGACAAAAAAGACAAAAATGGCGAGTCATTGGTCTGGGAGTGTGTGTGTGTGTGTGTGTGTGTAGAGGCTGTATAGGACTGGATGGTGTGCATATACACGAACAGACATACACACACACACTCATACACTGCTTCCACCACCTACATGTAAACAGATATAACAATAGCAGCATCTATGTGAACTTGTAATACACAGTGAGGATTAATTATCATTCAGCAACAGAACAGCTTTAATTAGTAATGGCTTGGGTGTTACATTTGAGCAATTAGGAAACAGATAAGAAATTACTCTAACAGCCATGACCATGGGAAAAATGTAAAGATAAGACTCTTTTAGCTTAAAGCATTTCCAGTATCATCAAAGGAGTGTTTATTTAGATAAAGTGCTGTAACAAGTGTAAAGCCCTCCATCAGGAGTTTGGTACTTTCATCTGACATAACGTGACATTGCTCTGGGAAAAATCAATGAGTTTCTTCATGAGATTCACAATGACTTTCTTCATGTCTAATGTGCGTAGAGAATGGGATTGAATCATAGGACAAGAAGATGAATGAGTCGGCTTGAGCCTTGGAGAGACATGAGAGTGTCTCATACACGGTGTGTCCTCAGACATCTCTAACCCCAGCTAAGGATGTTAAAGACTAAATGTGTAATTTAGTGAAGTACTTAAACTCTACTTTGAGTGGGACACCCTTCTTTGCATGTTGGATGAACACAAATCCATAGCTAGGTATGGTGGAAAGTCCCAATAAAAGGAATCAGCAAACAAATTAGACAAAGTGATGAAGAAGAAAAGAGATCAGTGTTTCATCCTGGGCATAATTCTCCATAATTATCTGCATGGGGTCTGTGTTTACACATACAGTCTCATGAGGTTAGAGTTAGGACTAATCCATTACTGCAGATTAACATGTGATAAGGCTGTGGCACAATTTTTGTTATTGGTGCCTATTTCCCTGAATTTGCTAATCGAATCACACCGACAAAATAAGGACAACCTGTATCTGTGGGTTTTCTGAAACATTTAAGCATGGTGGTGCAGTGGTTAGCACTATTGCCTCACAGCTAAAAGGTCCCAGGTTCAACTCTAGCCTTCTTTGTGGAGTTTGCATATTTTCCCTGCACCTGTAGGGTTCTCTGACTCCCTCTCACTGTCCAGATAACTAATAGGTTCATTGGTGCAAATGTTCAATAAGTTAAATGGTCTAAACCAAGATGTGAACAGTTGTTGCCCCTCATCTTCACCCATAGGTAGCTGCTGGGATAAGCTCTAGCACCCCATGTGACCTCTCAAGGACTCAGCAGTTAAGAAAATGTATGGATTTCATTGGAACCGTTAAAAAAAAAAGGTTCTATTAAAGGAGTGTAAACAAAGAACTCACAGTTGTATAAATATCTGGTCTTTTAAGATTAAATTAAAAGTCAAGTGAATCTGCATACCAGTTAGAGTGAGGATCTACTGTATTTGAACAACTTCACTGACCCCTCAGGACTTTTGTTGCTTTCAGGTGCCGTGCAAAACTACCATCAAATAATTCCACAACATATTTAACAATGCATGTTTCACGCTGTGGTTTTGGTGCTTGAGCATAGTATTAATAGCAGTGGCAGGAGAAATAAAAACGGTTAAAAAAACAAAAACAAAACACAACTCTAATCACTGTGCATTGCAAGGGCTTTAATTTTCCGACAGACACTGAATGCAGCATGTGTTCGCTCCAACATTTCGGGCAGCAGTGATTGGTCAAAGTTCCCTCGTGTCAACGTGATGCGTGTACATACTCCCACTCACTACTTGACAGTCCCATAACATACCACTCGAAAAGGAGTCTCACCTGGCTGCTCCGAAGCTACTTTTTCGGAAGTGGCTCCGTTTCGGTTGTTTTGTTTTTTCCTCGGATGAAACCCGGAGCAGAGATGTCTTCACTGGAGGCTTCGAAGGAATCTGGAAACAGTTCGTCGGAAGAGGACGGACCCCGGACCGATGTGACAGAGAGCACCGTGGAGGAGGAAGAGGAGGACAGGCAGAAGAAGAAGAAGGACGCGGACACGGTGGGGCTGCTCCGGCATCACCCGTTCAGCGTGGAGGCCATCATGTCCGGGAGGACCCCGAGCAGGAGCGGACACGGACACGGGGAGCCCACCACCACCTGCTGCAGGGCGGAGGGAAGCCCGACCGTGCTGCCCCGGACCGCCTTCAACTCCCTGTATCTGTGCCGGGACACTTCCACGGACCTGGGTCATAAGGGTCTCACAGTGTCTCCGTCCTCACCGGTTAAATCCGAGACGTCAGAGTCAGAGGAGTGCGTGACGTGGGTCAGCAACGGTGCGTTTCCCACACAGCCAAGTAAGTTTGGGTGAAAACTATAGACTCTAGGCTATAGATTTATACTTCCTTATTATTATTGTTATTGTATGCAGATCTAAACAACTTAACACAAACCATTTAAATCAGGGACTTTACTGGAACAACAGTCTAAGTTGTGTATCAGTGTTGGTGAGTTATTAAGTAAATGTAGGTACTGTTCATGGTTTACATAACTGTCATAAACACATCACTGCTCCTTATGATTCCAAATGTGCAGAAAGGTCACTAATACTCTCATATAACAGGCCCCCCATCAATGACTTTAGTTGGAGTGGATCAGTGCTCAGCTTCATAACTCCTCTGTTTTTGCCCCCTCTCCCAGGACACCTCAACCCTGGCTGTCAGTTAAGGAAACACAAGACCAACCGAAAGCCCCGCACTCCCTTCACCACATCCCAGCTCCTGGCTCTAGAGAGGAAGTTCAGGCAGAAACAGTACCTGTCCATAGCCGAGCGGGCCGAGTTCTCCTCCTCACTGACCTTAACAGAAACTCAGGTGAAGATCTGGTTCCAGAACCGCAGGGCAAAAGCCAAGAGGCTCCAGGAGGCTGAGCTGGAGAAACTCAAAATGGCTGCAGATGCCAAGACAGCAGCAGTGGCGGCGGCGGCTACAGCTGGAGCTTTACACCCTGGTTTTACGTTACCGCTGTCCCTGGGTGCCATGTCATTGTACGGACAGTCCTACTCTGCCTACCACCACCAACACAGACCCATAATGCCCCTGTCGCCTTTAGGACTGTACGCTGCTCCTCTGGGCTACAGCATGTACCACTTGTCCTAACATGGGAAATGTACTTTAGCCAATCATATTTCCTTGGATTTCTTAAGAGATGGACACGGGATGTGCGACTTGCATCATGTTAAAATTAATGTTGAATATATCTACTGCGCAGGGAGTGTTTGAATCAACTTTCTGGGCACTTCAGTACATATTAAAAGTTTATTTTTTTTTCTCAGCAAGGATTAAAATAAAGAAAGAGTAAAGAAACACACCGAAAAACTCAGAAAGGTCTTGCCCTTCAATCGGAGTGCCTGTTTACATGAGTTGTGTATATGAGGAGGGGCGTATACTGTTCAGCTTTTTATAGTCTTGTTTACTTTTGCAATAATTGAATTGGCTGAGGACTTGCACTGCACAAAGTGATACAGACAATATTCACTTAAGCCTTTCCTCCCATCAGATGCAGTGCCTTGTGTTGTGAAGGGCCTTAATCAAGACACTTTGTGCTCTTTTATGGACGAATGAGTGTTTCAGCGACTCAGGCTAAATAAAACATTACTGATGCACTCTGAATTTACTTCTCCAAAAGTGTCTTCCTTAAAAACAAAACCACAACAAAACTTCAATGCTTTATTTCTATTACGAAACTTGAGATTTGTTCATGTTTTTATCTCCCCATTGAAGCAATAAAAGCATATTTTTGATCACTCCCTCATTTCCTTATCAGGCGTTTATAAAGCCTAGACATATTTATTCTCTTTGAAATATTACGGTGGAAATTTATGAATGTCTCATATTGTGTATTTATGATTGTTTGTGAGAATGTGGTACAGAAGTTTAGACCAAAATTGTATTTATGCTGTTGATGTACCAGAACGTCCCTTTGAAAGGGCTTCTATGACTATGCAGTTTATATTTCCCTTCCCTTGTTTTACCTATGAAATGAACAAAACAATTAAAGCCTTAAATACTGAGTACTTTTCACATTTTATGTGCAAAAATAAATAAGAGATAAAAGTGTGTGTAGCAATGCATTTACTTAACTATGACTAAGATTTGTACTTTTTGTGGGGTCTGGTAGACTGGACTTATTGGTATGCATGGTTACTTCATGTAAAGCTGCTTTTTGTCAGTGTTTTCATGCACTGTTTTTCTCATCAGATGGTGGTCTGTTAGAGGCTGTTCATACAACCCATTAATTATATAATTTCACAGATGATTCCTATTATTACTGAGTTTCATTAAGCATACGGACACATGCTTTGTGGTGATGGCCTATGCAGACATACTGTGCGTAGTTTGTCTGGTATTTGAGTGGTATTAAGCTACTGGATTTCGGTAGCATGATACGAACTCAGATTTATGTCAACAGCAGGTGCCTAGGTTGCACAATATGAGATTAAATGATTAAAACATATAGAATTGCCTTTTGAAACAATACTGCATCTGATGTAATGGATTGTGAGAGCAGTGTGTAACATCTAGTGGTAATAACAATGAGGAGAGTTAAGTCATATTCACTTTAAATATTTCTAGTATGACCATGAGTCAGGTTTTCTTCCTGCCTCATTACCCTTAACATTAATGATCATCAAGGTGGGTTTAACAGAACCACCAGACCCTGCCTGGTTACAGCAGAGCCTCAGGGTTACTTCAGTACGGCGTGGAGCTACAAAAAGGTGCCTGTGCTTTGTTGCAATTATAAGAGCAGCTTACAACTTCCGCGTGACTTTGATGTAACAAGGAAATCGTTTTATAGGCTGCTGTGTATTTATGAGGTTCCCCTTTTAATCAGACCAAGGCAGAGAGGCCAGGCAGGCAAAGGGAAGTGCCAGCCCAGCCAGTGTAGCTTACACAGGCCAGCAATCAATCTAATGAAGTGCACATTGGCAGAAGTGGCTCAGAGGCTCTTGTGAAACATCACATTTGTGCTACTTATTGGAAAAGGGGGGTGTTGTGTTTCAGCGGTGGAGGCAGGGTTTGATAACTTCTCTTGTCTTTGTGTTTGGGGGGTTGTCGTTAGCACCAGGGATCTGTTTTTGTCATTGTTAGGAGCCCGTCCTCTAACAGTGACTAGGCATGTTTGTGGTTTTGTGTGTTGTACTTAAAAGACATTGATACTGACATGTGACTGAAGTAGGCTTACACAGACTCTGGGTCATCTGCTTGACTCCTACAACCTCTAGTGGCTGTTTGTAACATAGCAGGCTTGGTTCTCACTCCCACTACCACCCTGTGAAATAATCAGCAATCATATTATATTATAATAGATTAGATTGTACTTTATTGATCCTTTGGACAGGTTCCAATAGCAGCACAATATAAAATATACATTCAAGAAATACTATAAGAAAATAGCAAAACGTCTCAAAAAAAAAAAAAAAAACCAGTATTGAAAAAACAGGCAATTGCGCATTGTAAAATACAAGTAGAAGCAACAAGTAGCAAGGTGGTAATAATAAAGTAGTTATTATTATTATTATTAAAATAATTATTAATAACAATAATGATAAGCAGTGGTAAGAAAACAAATTAGCAGCAACAAATAAAACATTTCACACTGGAATAAAACAATAAACAACCTAAACAACATTGCACCAATTTATGCAGCTCATCTCGTGGATAAAAATGACAACATATTTTGCAGAAATTAAATTACGAAGTGAAACATAGAGAACATCACAAGTGATGTAAGAATGCTGAAACACAAACACATTAAATACCTACTCTCAGAAAAATGTTATCTGAATAACAATTAATTTGGCTGCTTTTTAAATGTGTCTACCAAGAGACAGGGGGAGTGCTCTGTGTTGTTGAGGGTGAGGGTCTGTGCCTGCAAAGCCCTAAAAGTCAGGACCATCATTTTATACCAACATCTAAAAGGAATTTAACCACTGAAAATATAATAAAACTGGAGTGACATGTCCTCTTTAATTTGCTCCAGTTAAAGCCTCAGAGAGTCAGAAGAGGTTTGGTTAAGATAACAGGTGAAAAGCAAATTACAATGTAAACAATAAAAGAAAATAGTTGCAGTTAACAAATGTCAGAATAGCACTAGCAATTAATTAATGCAAAAAATATGATCCGTCACATGTGTTGTGAGATGTTCTATGAATCTTATTCAGGTTCCATAACTCCAGGATCTCCCCATAATGCATAAATCTGATGATAAAACTAAGTGAAAAGTAAATGAATACTGGTCAGTTCTTCAACTTAAGTAAAACTTGAACACTGGTAAAATGAACAAAAGCTAAAAACAAACAAAAAAACAACAACACATGTTTTAATCACTCTGATTCCAATAGGGATCCAGTTTTTTTGGGGGGGGGTGACAATTTATACTAAAACATGGACAAACCAGTTCCTTTCACCAGGTGACTGTAAGAGGTTGCTAAGCATCTGCGTGCGGAACTTAACCTTCAAAAGGGCACTCAGAAATGTTTTGAAATCAAAGTTTTCAACCATGGTGTGTTATTGCAGGACATAACAAGACTATTTCTTTTGTGAAATTTTCAATGGGTCAGTGAAGTTACCTGGTTCCTTGCCCATAAGTGGTAACAAACAAAATAAAAAAAAATACAAAATGAATCAAAGTGTGTGTGTGTGTGTATACATGTGAAAGGAACATGTATTTTAGAACATTAGACATACATCAGATACCTGTCCACAT
>JAPSES010000044.1:8964374-8986000 GCA_029822895.1 Maxillicosta whitleyi | reverse complement strand
TGTGTGTGGGGGGGGGGGGGTTGCACTTGGCGGAGGTCTGCGCTGTACTGAGTGCCATTCTAGTTTATTTAATTTAATTAACTCAATGTCTCTGCCAAGTTTTTAGTTCCTGAACGCTCTGACTTTCAGTGTGGGCATGGTTCAAGATTAGGTGCAGGAACTGGCAAAGGCACAGTTCTCTGTCTGAAAAAGATGCTACAGTATCTGCCTGGTTCTACAGTGTTTCTTTTCTATTCTCTATAGATTCCACTGGAATCTATAGAGAGCATAGGCAGTAGCATAGGCAAAGAGAGTAGGGAGGGAGAAGGTTGTGTTATGATGCCTAAAGCAGTTTCTAAGTTGGTTAACTAGTGGCTAACAGCTGGTAATAAAATGTAGCACATCATGTTACTTCATAGTCAGTGTTTGGGTTTTTTTTTTTTTTTTTTTTTTTTTTTTTTCAGGAGCAGCACTGAGAATTCAGCAGTGACACAACGCTGCTGCATAATGTATAGGGGAAGCCCTGAAAAACATAACTTTTCAGAAAAATCTGTCATTAACTGAACATAAACCGTATCTGTCAAATGACCATTTTTGGTCATTTTCACAAACATTAAATATAGAGCTACTCCCATGCCTCAGTAAGGTCCAGAAGCATGTCATTATTTTTTTTTTTTATCAGTGGTGGAATGTAACAAAATATTTTTACTTTGTTACTGTATTTAAGTATTTTTTTTATTAGTAGTACTTTACTTAAAGTAAAATAATAAAATAATACATACTTTTACTTCACTACATTTTGTGGCAGTTATCTATACTTTCTACATCTTAAATTTTGGAAATTGATGCCATTACTTTATAACACAATATATTGATATGTTTTCATCTAAATCTTTTTTTTGTTTTTTAACTTTTCATCTAAATCTTGCATGAAAAATCACGCACACAATATTGACACCAATCTTTTCAATCCACATAATATTCTTATGAGCACTGAGCAGTGACATAAATAAGTATGTTTACATTCTGTATCATAATGACACAGTCCACAGACTGACATTGTGTGAGTACTTGTACTTGTACTTGTTGTAATATGAAGCTTTTTTTTGTTTAAGAGTTTAAAATTGGATACATATTGTGATTAAGGTTTAAAGTAAATTTTAAAGTAATTACTTAATACTTTTACTTAAGTAAGATTCTTGATGTAGTACTTCTACTTTTACTTGAGTAAATATTTTGCAGGGTATTGGTACTTTTACTTAAGTTTCAGTACTTCCTCCTCCCCTTGGTTTTATTACCCCTTAACCAACTTCAGGCCAAAGGAATATTGTAATAATTATTTTATTGTCCGTTCATTCATCTGTCTGTCTGTCCATTCAATGACATAATCACATTCTCAGAAGAACACATCGACATATCTGCACCAAATGTATACTGTGGATGCGTCTGGGCACGGAGCAGAAGCCTATTGAAAACAATTGACCATGACCTACTTTTTCAAGGTCAAATGGCCTGGTGCAATTATAATATCTGACTACTTTCAAATATAAATATGTAAAATAAGTTTTACACAAAGACAATCTAATGTAAATGATAGGGCAGTGACTTTCAACAGAATCAAACGCTGTATTTGTCTGAGGGAGTGTTCAGCACATTACGTTAACACTAAACAGTGATTCGGAGAGATTTTATAGACATTTTGAAGTTGTAAATAATGAATATGACTCTTTTTTTTTTGGTCACTTTATGACCTTATGATAGTTGTTTTATTACATGTGTTTACTTTTTAGCAAGTGTATACTCGGATGTTTTATGGTAAGAGGAGGAAGACTGTTGTCATGGCAACCCATGAGGATGTTAATGATGATGTCCAATAACACATTACAATTGGAATTTTGGAGTATTTTAATAAGTGCCACAAAAAAATTGAGGGGTGCGGGATCATGATAAATGGGGCCTAGCATTCCCAGGGGCACCATATAGCAGCGGAGGGGGCCCAGCGGACATAGATTAGAAGTGATGAGTTTGTGAGTGTGAGCTCCGCCATACAACAGAGGTAAAGGAGCCAGAAGTCCTACAAAGCATGTTAAGTTTCACTGTCAGTTTACGCCAGTTATGGTAATTACAGCACTTAGGGAACACACACCCAAGTATATAACTCATCTCCCTCTCTCACATCCCCACAACATTCAGCTTTCATGAGGCCCCTAATTTCTATGGAAGCCCCAGGTGCCCTATAAAGGGTTAAATTAATGTAGACATGATTACATAGCACAAGGCCACAGGGATCCATTGTTAGAACAGAAGCTTAAAAATAATGCGATGAAACACATTGCAGACACACAACAGATGTGCTTAAACATCTGTACTGTAAAACAAAATTAGAGTCACCTCTGAAAAAGTTTGCACTAACAAGTAAAGTTAGGAGATTATGTTGAAGATAAGCTGCCAAGGGTTATTAAAAAAAAACTATGAACATCTGTATATATAACAATGCACTTGACAGGTGTTTATGGGTAAATTCCTGCAACATGTGATGAAAGCTTATCAAAAAAAAAAAAAAAAAAACTCAGCAGAATCAGTATGGAGGGGACAGATGGAGGTCTTCATGGATGACACCACTAAGCTATTGGCTGCCAACCAACTCATCACAGAAGACACTGACACATAGTATCCTGCAAAAAGAATTGCCACTTTGTTATTGACTTTAAAAGTGAGTCTGAACTCAAAACAGAAAGAATTATATTGAGAAGAACAAGGGGTTTTGAAGCTCTGTCAAATTAAGGTCACAGTCTGTCTTATATCTTGAAGGCAATATAATATTTCTAAGCTATGCCTTCAACAGCATTACAATGTTGCCTTTTAACCATAGCTGTATATTTCTTGATTTTTTTTGCTTTTTCAAGAGAGCTGAGGAGTCAAATAGATGCTATAAAAGTGATCAAAAGCCCCAGCACCTCATGTTGTTCAGAAGCACTCCAGTGATGTTGGAAGTACCTGTCAAAAGTGCCTCTGAGGATATGATGGCACAGGTACAGGCAGACGCAGCTCAAGGACATGTTTCCTTAAATGGATGCTTTATAGAACTAAATAGAATGATACAACAGGATAAATACTGTTAGAGCCAGGTCCCATGGGCAATGAGCCGCAGACAAGGCTGTTACAAATATTACAAAACTTTAGTATATTTAAGACCTGCAGCTCAGAGAAGCCAAGAAACTCCTTGACTTAAATAGCATCCCACTGTGAGAAAGCACCATGACCCAAATTACAGGGCATTAAAAGGGCATGAGAACACATTTAAGATTTGTACTGTGGATTACCTATGCTCCAAGTAGTTTAAAGGCATTTATAAAAGAGGACAAGATTCTACAAAACCTTGGTTTAGATGTAAAATACACTTGATAGGTCGACTTTATTTAGCGAATGGTTACATAAAGTACACAACACAAAATAACCATATTTGGATGATATTTGGATTGTTTTCAAAACTGAAAGCATTAGATTTTTGGATTCTGCTGCAGGGACAGTGTCAGTTTATTAGACACATTTTTGGGGGAAAATGAACAAACTCATCACATTTGGATTGTATGTTCACAAACACGTACAATGAAAAAAGAAAGTGAGCTGTATCTATTATGAAAATAATTACACGTACATATTAACTTATAAAGACCCAATGCCACTTTTGTGTCAGTTCCCAAATGATTTTTCTCTCTCTTTCTTTCACTTTCAATCACTTTCTTAAATGATTTATCACCATTTATTATAATATTATCCTCAGATTTTTGTATTTTTCACTGTAAATCATCTATTTTCCTATATTTAACTTCTTATATTTACTTTAGATCTTCATGAAAACTCGATTGTTATATCAAAGAAGAGACAACTGAAGAAAAAGTGACTTTTTCAGTAATATTTATCATTAACTGGACATAAAACAAGTGTCTCCATCCACTGTCATTGATCCAACTCCATAGATTTTACTGGTAAATCAATGTTGTAGAAGATGATGGTGTTTCCATGTTCGCTATGGAGGCTCTGAATGTACAAATGAGTCATATCCAATAACCATGAGGCCAAATATTTAGAGGTATTGATAGGATTAATGGATCAATAGATATTAAACATTTTAGATCAGTAGATGACTTTGGCTGTTGGGTCTTTCTTTGATTAATATAGGCAAAGATTACATAGTTTCAAATTATAAAAGTAATGCACAGGTCAATAAATATTTGGACACAAAATTATAATCTTGCCTCTGTATCATATTTGATACATCGGGTCTGTTTTGAACAAATGAAAACATAATATAACACAAACATATCTATTAGGTTAGTGTCAAAGTTCTACCTCCCTCCTCATTAATGACAGTCTTGTAGTGTCACTGGACAGAGCTGGAGTGAATGAATTCCTCCCTCCTGGTGGATTATCTGTGTATTGCTTGTATTTAATTGTATACATCAGGTTTTTAAAAAAAAAAAATTTTTAAAAAAATCACACTGACTATGTAAAGGGCTTTAAAACTCGTGTATTAAATATGATACGTTTGGCATCAAAGGGTTAAGACGTGATAATGAGCAGTTTGATCTGAAACCTGCAGAGCATGACAGTGTTGGAAAACCACAACCTAAAGCATATCTCTGTCCGCAATTAAACTGCAATAATAAACCCAAGTACTTCATTTAGATCATTCAGAGGTTTGACAGCCATATCTGCTCATTTTTCACTCCATTACACAGCAGCATCTGGCAGTCAAAACTGTCTAGTAAACAGATAAATGCTTGCACTTAACTATCAAGACAGCGTCCAAAAAGTAGGCGAGGTACAGAGTGGACAAGGACAAATTTAATGAATTACTAAAGTGAGTCTGTCTGTATATAGTGCATTAATTTCACACTATAAATAGTTATTATATTTCAGGTCCAGATTCATTTGTATATAGGAACCACAAGTTTCAAAATAAATGTTTCAACCTTGAAGGACACAAAAAAAAACAAAAAAAACCCATCCCTTTAGTTGTTGTGTTTCCCTGTGGTCCCGGCTTTTCCCCTCACTAACCACTCGTTCCATTCTGTTTCTGCTTCATTCTCTCTTTCCTCCCTGTTCAGTCCCTCAGGTGATCAGATCCTCCTGCACCTCAGTCCCTCCTGCCTCTTTCACCTGCTTCCAAACCCCTATTTAAGACCCAGCTTATTTACCAAACACTACCCCCCCAACCCCTTATCACGTCAACATATACAACCATCGAGCTGTGAACCCACACTGCCTCTGTGCTTCCCTTCCCTTGTGTGTGTGGTTTATTTTTTCTTCTTATGGATAAGGTCTCCTGTAGTGGAACCTCTGACCCCATCGGAGTCCCTTCTCGTCTTCCTACAAAATAACTTCAACAGCTGATGCCTGCCTCAGTTTACTGAAACTGTGAAAGCAATCATGGAAACATAGTCTCAATTTCACCCAGCTGCCTCCGCATCACCCCAAGTCTACACCTTTCAGATGTATCACAGTAAAGATGGAAGGCCTGGACCTGAGGTTAAAATGTCCAGTGCTCTTTATCTGCAGGTAAATATAGTGAATGTTTCTGCAAACCTCAGACGTTTGCATCTCTATGTAGTTTGTCTTTGAACTGAAGCAGACTTGAAACAAAGAAAATACCAAGGTACAATTTCCATAAATAAGCTGTGTCTCGTTTCCAGAAGGTGGTGATATGGACTACATTAATAAAGAGAGTAGAAGAAGTAAAGCATTGGACCATCTGATGTGTCAGGAGACTTAAATGAGAAGCTGTTCTCAATTGATTTTACCAGGTAAAATAATAAAAGAGTTAAATGTTCATCAGAATTTATTCAACAAAAATGCTCCCATTTCCCTTAAGACACATTAGCCTTTATTTGTTTTGTTTTTTTAACACGATAAAAACTACTGTATATATATGTAAAACTCTCTGAATTTCAATATATTTTTCTTCTAATGCAAAATTTCAAATCTCTATGAAATGCATTTGAGGAGATTTTCTTCTGTGCAATGGGCATAGGTTTGGTTAAGGTGAGGAAGGTCTTTTGTTCCGATTAAATACTAAATAATACACTGAGAATATTTTTTTTTATCACATCTTTGCAGACTTTTTTTTCTCTATTGTCTTTCTCCTACCCTATCTAAACACAGACAGTGTCTAAACCAGACAAAGAAAGTTATTGAACTCTTAAAGACCTAAAAATATTTTTAGTCTCTTATAACCTTTTATTGTGTTATCCTTTGCATTTTCAGTGAAAAGCAGGAATTTTATTGTGTTATATTTTCAGATCATGTAGATGTTCATAAAAGCTCAGAGTAAATTCACAGATTATTATACCCAAACAGACAAAACTGAACAAAAAGCGACTTTTTCAGCAATACACAGAACTTACTGAAGGTAAAAATAAGCCCCTTAAACCACTGCCATTTGTCAAACTACATGAATTTTACTGGAGAAGCAATTTTACAGAAGTCGACAGTGTTTCCACATTCACTTCAGAGCCTCTGAACGAGTCTCTGCAAAGCTGCAAAACTGCATTTTACCTGAATTATTTCCATGTATTGACATCAGTAGTTCAAAAGTTATTAAACATTTCAGTTCAGTGGATGTTTTTAGTCATGGGTGGTTGTCTTTTAGGGTTTATACTGTCATATCTGCAAGGCATGTTAAAAAAACACAAGTAGTTGACATTTTTTTAAGTACAGAAATGAAATATTGATATGACACATATTTATAGTTCATAAAGACTGAGATTAGATACAGTGGTTTGTAGAAATGTACAACGGCAGCACTTTCTCCTGCCAACTGTGATGGGAAGGCTGTGGCGTTCTAAAATGAAGCTGCCTGCTGCTACTGTTAAGGTGGGACTGAGCAAAGGAGCAGAATGAGCACTAGTGTAGTTACATAAGCACATTACAGTAATGCACACACAAATACATGCACACACACGCACACACAAGAACAGCCGTGTGTTTTTCTGCCTGTAGTCTTTCATTAACCTTGACTGTATTTCCACTGTGACCCCTCTCCTGGCTGTCTTTGTCTCTCTCCCAGGATCAGGACAGGTTAAATATCAATACATAGAGATGTGCTACTGTGTCAGAAGAATGTTTTTCTTTTTTTTAATTACCAAACATCCTGTCATTTTTTTAACACAACCTTTTCTTCTCATAATTGCACCACACTCCGACAACTTCTAACGTCTTAACTTTCAAAGAATGATGAATATCTTTTTTTAAATATAACGTTCATGGGAAAGTCACGACTACTTCAGATGATGGACGTTCTAAAAAAAAAATGTAAGCTATCATAATCTAGCTTTCAATTTTCTGTTTTTCCCTTAGGTTTTTTTTTTTCTCCTTAGAACACATTTATAAATGAGGATTAATGCTACACTGACGATAAAATAGAAAAAAAGACTCTGAAAATTAAGTATTTTGAAAAAATAAGTCATAATTTTAGGTAATTCATTTGTAATTTTGAGTAAAACTTCTTATATTGTTGAGGAGAAATACAGTAATGATTACTAGCTGAACCCAGAAAGTGTCAATCAGTGAATATCTTTCCAGTTTTACTTTGTTTGAATCAGTAGTTTATTATTTGTTAAACCTATACCACAGTATAATTGAAGGAGATGCTCTACATTCCTCACAATGTAGGAAAAACTCCATTGAAAGTTTATTTTTGTAAATTTTAATTCTATTTTTGCAATTCCCTAATTTGCATTTGTATACAGTCCTACAAAATAAAATGAAACCCAATTCATTTTTGATTTAGCATGGATTTGTAGTGTAAAATCCTCTTTCACTGCATCTCAGCTCAGATCGCTATACTTGAAATAGTTATTGGCATTTTGCTGTAAACATATGATCCATGAGGTTAAACCTGAATAGCTTAACTTGGACTGTTTGTAACTTCTTGCTCTGGTTTCTACGGTGTTCCTGAGGGGCAAACCACAATGACAAATTGTAACGCACACAAGAAAAAAAAACACACACACACAAAGAAAATCACACAAACAAAAAAACGGTCCTACTGGAAAAGGAAGGTACCGTAACTGCCATGACCAGGATCTGGAAGCTGACTGGACTGTGTTTTTAACAGGTGGAAAAGCCGGAAGTTTATGTGTAAATATAGCTAATTGACAAAAACGGGCATAAGTATTCCCTGCTTCAAAAATAATCCCTGATCAGTTTTTCAGTGTTATAGATATTTAAATATAAATTTCCATCTTTTCCACCTGTCAAAAACACATTCCAGTCAGCTTCCGGATCCGGGTCGTGGCAATTACTGTACCTACCTTTTCCAGTAGGACCGTTTTTTTGTTTGTGTGATTTTTTTTTCTTGTGTATGTATGTATGTGTGTGTGTGTGTGTGTGTTTTGTTTGTTTGTTTTTGTTTATGTGCCTTTCTTTCTTTTTGTGTGGTTTGCATTTCGTCATTGGGATTTGTTCTTCAGTTCCACTGTAGGTTTCTGTAACAATTCCGAGCAGCATCAGAAAGTGTTAGCATCCCATCCATCCAGTGTAGCTCAGTGGCACGAGTGAATGTAACGTTAAAGTGGACACGTTAAAGTGACAAAGCTCAGCATATAGGCGCTATGACATAAGCTGTCATGATAAACCTTCAAAGGGCAGTGGAGGGGTCAGAGTGGCCAGATGGGTCAGTGCTGTCATTAAGGAGACAGCTGTCCACTGTACTGTTGGTTTCTTCAGTTATAACACAAATCATGATCGTGTCAAATGTTACAGTCTTTTGCACCTTTCTCAACTGTAAATATAGTGTCGTCAGAGCAGGTGCTGCTAAAAAACATCTTTTCTCCGTGGTTATTTATGATGGTTGTTGAAAATCACTCACCAAAAGAACCAGTTCTACATCCTTAAGTAAAAATGTGAATGAATTGTTGGTTCTGAATTATTCATTTCTGTCAAATTTTCTCTGTAGGAGTTGAATCCAACAGAGTTGCATTTAAAACAGGATCCTTTAAGATGCACATGGTGTTATTCCTCTTATAAACTCTTATCATAATCCTGTCTTTGTCTTCTTTTCTGTTTAAAATCAGTTTTGAGGTATATCTGCCAAACAGAAAATTTTACTTTGTGTATACAAACTACATGCATGAATGTGTGAAATGAGATTACACAACACATTCATTTGTTGTCGTGTTTTTTTTTCCACTTTCAGTAAAATCCAGCACTTTGAAGTATAACTCAGCATTCACATAGTTTAACTCTGAGGAGATGAGCTCTGTCAAGTCATAAATCAAATGCATATTGATTGAAATGTCTTTTTTTTTTTTTTTTTTATCTTACCGAAGTTGATTCAACAATGCAGTAAACTGATAAAGATGTTTTTATAACCATTCTATAACCACCTGGATTGAGAATGAAAAGACAGGGACTTCAATTCATATGCAGTAGCTATGATACATATTAATGTTCAGGCTTATTAGAAGTGTGGAAACATATTCTTGTAACACGAAACATAAAAAAACACAAGTCAAAGCTGTTCAAATCTCCTTCTAATCTGTTTTTTTTTTTTTCCTTCAGTCCTTTGCAGAATTATTCCCAGGATTAGATGTAATACAGTATGTGATAAAAACATGATTTTTTTCACCCCTTCCTTGAATGCATTCACTTTCACCTCTTGAAATGTTAAAACACTTGCATGCGAGTGCATATGCATTTCCCTTTTAAGTGAACAAACGAGGCAAGCGAGAGAGGAGAGCAGAGGGAGGTGTCACCTGTCAAGTGGCTGTCAGGTTATGTAAATGCAGGGCGAAAGCAGGAACACAGCGAGGACACCCTGCTCAGGGAGCTGGAAAAAAATATGCGTCACTGTTCAAAATCAATTTCCATCGATCCTCTGCAGTGACATGATCTTCCAATACCCACTCAGTGTTAAAGGTACAACACCACTCACAGTGGGCACCCCACTCAAATGAACACCACTCATTGAGCACGGATGAAAAAAAAAATACATACATGTTTATTTTACAAGAAGGGCACATTTTTGTACAAACTGTAAACTAAATACTGTTATAATTCGGAGGGTTATAATCTTTGACATCACTTTCATGAATGACCACCGGAAACATGTAAATTAATAAATACAGTATATAAATAGTCAGTGACTGCTGAACTTTACTGTAAATTATAATTCCACACTGGAAAAAAACATACAGCATGTAAAGTTTGCTACACACATTAAGGATTTTTGAAGATAAAAAGCACTTGTGTTCATCACAACTACATTTTAAACATCATTGTACAATACTCTATCCCTGCACTCCCCTTCCCTAAATACTGCCATTTAGTTTTAGGTTTTTTTTTTCTTTTTTTGTTTTTGTTTTTTTTTTTTTTGTACATGAAGCTTTGTCACTGAATTGATGTCGAGGTAGGGAATGCGAGACATTTAAAGTTAGTTGAAAACTGTCGTTATAAGACTTCCACATTCCCAGGGCCTGGGATTGCTCTTTGGCCCTACGTCTGCTCCGTCCCTTGGCCCGCCGTCGGTTAAAAGGGGAAAGAGGCATTGTCAGATTTACTTAAGTTGGCATACGTCATGTAACAACGTTGATTGAGTGACTGCGTACTGTCACTATACCTCCCCTGAGCGACTTGCAGGGCAGCCTGGAGGAGACGCTTAGAATCAAACAAAACATTTTGCTTGTGGGACTGTTGCCTGACACCCCTCTTTTCTAAAATCAAAGTCGTGCCAGCTGGAGAGATGACTCACCGATTTGACAAGGTGAGGGCTCGGGGGGATTTTACATTGAGCCAAGATACATTGAAGATATATTCTACTCTCAGCTGGAGGTATGTCTCTATGTATGTATACAGCTTATATGGAAAACATCTGGTAAACCTGTTGATGCCAATGATGTCACAATAAATGGCACATTAATGTCTATATATGTTTTACAAATGCAAAATCTCAAGAAGAAAACCCATAATTAGCTTATAAAAATGCTGGGCAAATCACAGCTACAGCCACATTCAGCCAAAAATAATCATTTTGGCAATAATAACAATAATAATAATAATAATAACCAGGTAGAGAGGGTTTCAGCTCTGTGACTCACACTACGGCAGGGAAACAGTAGGTCCTGTCTGTTTAATAATATATTCAATCTGTGTTAACATTGGGAACACTCATCAAGTCGACAGAAGCAGCCAAGAGAAGAGAGAAAGAGATAGAGTAAAAGAGAGGGGAAGGAAATGATGGTGGTGAGGGGAGGAGGGGCGGTCACAGCTTCCCCGGAGGCAGTTCCCTCCCATGTCCAATCCTGACAGATTATGTGCGGTTCACATTTTATTGTATGTTTGAGCTGGCTTGTGTTTGGAAATAATCCAAGAGTAAATTAGGAGGAACTGGTGAAGGGTGAAAATGGAAGGATGTTGAGCTGATATGGTTGAAAAGGCTAAGGGTTAGAAAGTATGGGGCAGGGGGGGAATTGCAATATAAATTGCAGCACTTGAAACATTATTTGCATAAAACTAAGAATAATTATATGAATTCAAACATAATGGTTTAGGTTTTAGTTTGCGTGTGTTTTTAGTGTATGCAGAGATACTGGCCTGCGCTGAGCTGAGGACAGGCCGAGGCAGAAAGGACAATGGGTTGTTTTTGTGTCACAAGCCAAGCCATATATTGAGCTAAAAGCTTTCCCCCCCTTTGTTGCCATCTAGATAGCATTGGATTTTCCAGAGCAGGAAAATCAAATGCCTCGTTCAAGACCAATTGCTTTCTATTGGATCAACTCTTCCTTTCTCTGAAGTGCAACATTTTCATGCCTTCGTGGACACACAGCGTGGTGGATGCTCAGCATACAATGTCAGAAAGCATTATTCCCTGAGCAACACTGAGACAAACAGAGGAATTGACTGCATCCGTGAAAAGACACCTAATTATGTTTAGCCCGGTAATTGTGCAAGTGCTGCTCTTATACTACGACACCATTTAATCTAATTTAAAAGACAGTAAATGATGAATTGTCTTCCATTAGTGAAGTATTTCCAATATTATTTGGGTGGACTTGACGTAGAATAGTTTTATTGATGTTTTTCCCCCTCTCTCTCTCTCTTCCCCCCCTCTTTCTAGTAGAAGCGGTCCTTATATCTCATTATTCGAGCAAACTTTTCCAAAATCTTCTTATCACTGCTGACATTTCAGACAAACACATCCCTAATACAAAAGCAAAACACATGACTCATATCTAGAAAGTAATCCTCATCATGGTGTTTGGTCTTGAACTCCACCCATGCAAACATTGAAATTGTCACTATGCACACTGCAAATCACCACTACAGCACAGCATGGCTCCCAGCATGAGCAATTTAGAAAATCAGATATCTGCAAGTTCGCAAAAGGTCACAAAGTGTCACTTGCATTCTGGTTGAGTGAACTCTGTCGCTGCTCTGCCTCCTGTGTCCAAGTGCAGTATTTCTAGTTACCAGACGACACCTTTTAAATACTGACTTGTGCCAAAAAAAAAGACTCATTAGTGCCACTTCTAATGGGCAGAGTAAATGCTGTAAATGGAGGGATGCCAAAGAAGATAGTGAGGAGAAGTGTGGAAGGAATACCACAGGATGAGGAAGCAGTCCAGGTGAGAGGATCCCTGCTGAAAAGCGCAGAGGAAGAGGCTGACAATGTTGAAGAAACGAGGGCAGCATCAGGGAAAGAGGGACTTTTCTGACTGAGGACAGGAGAGGTGAAATGGAGAGGAGAGGAGACAAAGAACCCATGAGAGGAAAAAAACAGAGAGCAGAGATGGAACTAATGAAAACAGGGCTAAAAGAAGAAAGGGGAGGATCCTTCAGGTGAGCCAGACTGATCCATCCCAGGTGGCCAGTCTGAAGACAGATCAGTAAGAGAGGGATACAAAAGGAAAGGAAAGGAAATAGACTGGAGGATGTAGCTGAAGAAAGGCAAGTTCCTCAGTCTCTCAGCTATCTGTCATGCATATCAGCAGGACCTCTGGACATAAAATCTGAATGTACTGCAAGAAAAATGTGATTTAGACTTGTCTAAAATTGAAAAATCCATATAAAAATACGTAGCTTACAGCATTAAACTTAAATTATACTTCGGCTCCTCATCATGTAGTTTAGCACTGACATTTAATTCAATGAACGTCATGATCCGCCCCCTGCCTGTTCTACTTTGAATCATAAGGTTGTTACTTTGGTTTCTGAAGTACTTATAACTAAAATAAATTATCACCTCATTACAGATGTTTTCATGTAAAGTCAAATAAATCATCATCAGTGGCTGCAATAAACAACGAATTAAACTGTACCAAATCAACTTCAGCCACATTGTTCTGTCTTCCAAGAGTATGAAACACATACAAAGCACCTACCTACAAGACATTTTGCTAATAGTTACTACATCTTCCTTTCAATGTATACTGTTGAAGTCCTTCCCGGATGGTGTTGTTACTGTACAGTATGCATATGCACATGTATGCATATTTGTAACCAGAAATATGCAAACACGTGCACATTTTTTTCTGCTTTTATATTCACATTATTCTTATCAACATTTATCATCAAATATGACAATTTCATCAATAAATGCTGAAAGTATTTTGCAGATAGTTATATCCAGGATAAAGTGCCTTTACTTTAAAACATTCTGTAGACTTTTCCATGTAGATTTTTGATGACAGTCTTAAGGTTTGAATATATCCCACTCTGTGTTTCCCTGTCAGGCATGTTCTGCAAGATGTCTGTATCATTCATTTCTCTTGCTGTCTGGCTGCTTGTCTTTCCTCAGTGTTTGTGCGTACATACATGCCTCACTTTATTCTGATCCATCACTGCTTTCCCTCAACATGACACGGCTTTATGCTGTCCATTCTGTGTTATGGGATTGATCTTTTCCAGTGTTACCTCAGTGTCACTGTCTAAATTCCCAGAGATGGCAGGGGAAAGTTTCTCCAGAGCATTGTTTACCATCCCCACTTCAATCTCTCCTCCACATCCATCCTTCTTCTGCAGCTCCTCTTCCTGGCACAGGATGCTGTGGGGAATCACATAGCTGGCTGAATGGTTGCCCTCTTTTGGGATGTGACTCTTGGGCTGATACTGGCAGTTTGGGTTCGAGGTAGGGGCTCCCATGTTGTTGTTAATACTGACAATCTCAATGGCGTTGCTCCCGGGGCAGAGCCGGTGGCAGCCCAAGAGAATGGAAAAGGCCTTGCGGAAGTCAGCATTGAAGGCATAGATGATGGGGTTGAGGGAAGAGTTTGCCCAGCCGAACCACACAAACACATCGAAGGTGGTGGAGCTGATACATGGGAACTCAGTGGCACCGTCTGGTAAGTTGGCCTCGCAGAACGGGACCATACAGTTAAGGATGAAGAAGGGCAACCAGCAGCACACAAACACTCCCATGATGACTGAGAGTGTCTTTAAGACTTTGGTTTCTCGTTTAAAAGACATTTTGAATGAGCTCTCGCTTTCCATGTTTGAAGTATTCCCCATACTGCTGTGGCGGTTTTTGGCACTCTCAGCTGCACGTTCTAGTGCAGATATTCTCCGTATTTGTTTCTGTGCGATGCGGTAGATCCGGGTGTAGGTGACGATCATAATAGCCACTGGGATGTAGAAGCTGATCAGAGAGGAGGAGATGGCGTAAGTCCTGTTAAGGCTGGAGTCACAGTTGTCTGGGGGTAGGTCGCCGGGGTACGTTCCATTTAGCTCCACGTAGCTGGTGGTCTGCGCTTTGTGCCAGTTCAGCTGAACAGGAATAAATGAAATTAGGACAGACAGTGTCCATGCCACGCTGATCATCAGGCACGCCACTTTGGGTGTCATCTTCCGTTCATAGCGGAATGGGCTTGAAATTGCCCAGTAGCGGTCAACACTAATCACACACAGGTTCAAGATGGAGGCAGTGGAGCACATGATGTCAAACGCTACCCAGACATTGCAAAAAGCACCAAACGGCCAAAATCCTACGATTTCCGTTGCCGCTTTCCATGGCATGACCAGGATAGCCACCAGAAGGTCAGAGATAGCCAGGGAGATGACAAAAAAGTTGGTGACCTTCGACCTTAGGTGTCTGAACTTGGTGACAGCGGCGCACACGAGCGTGTTGCCTAGCAGCGTGGTGAAGATGAGGAGGGAGAGGAAGCATCCTGTCAGAACACGTTTGGATGAGTCTCTCTCGGGTAGCAGCTGCTTGCCATCTCGGACCGTTGAGAAATTTTGATCCATTGTTTCTATTACACCGCTAATAAACTGAGAGAGGGGGTGGGTGAGGGGGTGTCAAGAGTCACCCCATCATATCCCCAGCCTGCTGCGACTGTGCCTCTCTGAGGAAAGGTTTTAGAGGGACGGCGTAGCTGGGGGAGAGGGCTGCTGTCTCGGCACCAGCTCTCCCACAGGCTGGGTCATCCATAGGCTCCTTGTCACAGTCACCATCTTCACACAAGAGGCTATAAATATTTCAAAATGATTTGCCAAAAAAATTTACCTGGTTCATAAATTCTTCCAGCAGCAGTGGTGGCAGCAGCAGACATTCTAGTTTGAAGAGCAGGCAGAGTATTCCAGCTTTGTGGTGGGGATTTTTTTTCCCACTCAACACTATGGTCCTAATGGGAAAAAAAAAAAAAAAAAGCAGCAATAAAAATAAATCTGTTTCTGGAAAGTCCTTGATCCTTCACTCTCGTCACTGCATGCTTTGTCCTTCAAGCCCTCAGTGAAAGTTTAATACAATATTGTTGGCCAGCTGTTGGGTAAACCGAGGCTCAGCCAATCAGTAGCTTTATATACCACCTCATCAATACATCTATTGATGGTTTTTGCGCTGCATTTATCTGATTTGTTTAATGATCCTCGAGGCGTGTCCGTGTGATCGTGTTGGTGCATGTATTGATGCTGATGATCCACCCCCACTGTTAGGTGTTGTAATATTATTAATTATTATTCTTATAATTCACTGTGGCTCCTGTTAGTAAATGACACAGTCCATAGAGCCAAACATCTGCATTTTAAATCTTGATCATTTAATCTGAAAGCAGAGAAATATATCTGCATGTGAAATAAATAGAATCTAAGTCACCACATGGGGTTTAAAAAAAAAAAAAAAGACAAAAAAAGCACATCAGCTCCTGTTATGCTGACATATCACTATAATCCAGATGTGAGGTTGTTGTTTTTCCCTTTTGGATTAGTTTGGGTTAGTCCATATGTGTGAACACAGCAAAACCACCACTCAGCTTTGCAAAACATTCAGGAGTCATCACCTAAATTAAAGCTGGCAGTGCAATTCCGAGGTCGAGATCCACGTCTTTGGAGAGGGGGGAAAAAAAGGAAAAAGAGGGGGAGAAAATGTGGCACTCTTTTTAATTTGTTTAATGTTCAGCGTGCGCTCCGCTGTGCGCTACGTGGACATCACTCTTTGGATTAACGCGAATCCAAAATTGGGCTCCCTAATTGCACAGACTAATAAAAGTATTAAGCCAATCCCACAAAAAAATCACAGTTCTTCGGCTTACATCCAACTTGTATCTTGGTGCCAAGTGAAGGAGAAGGAGCTCACCCTCACGCCTTCATCTCCATGGAAAAGTCAGTCACGCTTTCTCGTTCCGACGGTTCTCAAGTGTTTGCATCAGTCCGTGTGCTTTTCCTTTCAGGGTCATCCTTTTGCCGTGCAACATTCAGGTGTCCTGTTATGTGCCTGCTGACTGTCTGACCGGCCGGCGGAGAGGGATGGCAATGAGATTCCGGTGTCTCCAAGACCGTTATCGTGCGCGCTCCTCTCTCTCCGCTCAGCTGCTGCCCGCCGCTGTGCGCCACGGCGTCTGACTGCTCCAACTGCTCCATCCATCCAGGGAGGCAGTGAGTGATTCAGGCATTGACTACACACTAAGTACACACTGTGGAGCACACCTTTTCTTTGATAAATAGTGTAAGGCACATTTTGCTTTAAAGTGTCAAAATGATGGAAATTTGGAGATATCTGTCAAGGTAAGAATATCTAGCCCTTCTATTTTTTAATTACTTATTAATCACTTGTTAGGTTTCAGTTTGCACACTAGAAGCTGTCAGAAACCACCTGTAAACACTACACTTCAATAAAATTGTCACTATTTCCATTTGTTCAGATTGGAGTTAAAGTGGGAAAGTTGTTTCATTTTTTTTTATTTTTTTTTATCAGTGTTTTAAGATAAAGATGCCCACACACACACAAAAAAAAAGTAAAAATGAAGGTGCTGTGATGTCCTGAGATAAACTTGCAGCCGACAGGCATGCACATAGAGGCACAATAGGGCCATCTACTGGAAGCAACATTGTGGGGAGGTTGTGTTGAGAGTGGGAGCTGCAGCACTGTTGCATTAACGTCACCTAGATAAACACGACTGAACAACTCTGAATTAGATTACAGTCCCATGAGCCATGCAGCAGCAGCAAAACCTATGAATTAAGAGAGACACTGAGTGTGGAGGTGTGTCTGTTTGTAGAACTGAAGGAGAGAGAGAGAGATGAATTACAGACACTAATTCTATCATGCCCCTGGCTGCCTGGCAGGCCTGGCCAGTCTGAATATTAACTATTTAGCGGAATGAAATCCTCAATGGACTCTGTCCCGGTGTGAGTCTGTGTTTGTATGGTTGGAACGTCTGCGTGACATTGTTGCATCTGTGTGCCTGACTCAGTTTGTGTGCATCAATGACTGTGCATGTCTGTGTGTCTTTGCGGCAGATGTGTGGGCTTTGTGAGTGTGTAAACTTGCATGAGTGTGTGCCTGTGTGTGTGCTTGTATTTGTGTGTATGTGTGTGAGTAATGCATGTAGACAAGCCAAGTGTAAGAGGCCTGGCAGATACAACGCCCACATTTCCCTGTAGCACAGGGCCAGGGTGTGCGTGCAGCCGACAAAGTTCAAACCACGAGTACGTCACACACAAATACACACACATTAACGCACACACACACACACACACAACCAGCCATGCAGGGTAATTTATGTCTGCTCCAAAAAGCAAACAAAACAGAATAGAAAAGAATAGAGCTCCAAAAACATCCTTTTGAGATGACTTTCTGATTTTTTTTCTCACCAGACACATGAAAGGTTTCAATTTTCTCTGGTTCTTTACTTTTTCAATATGAGATAATACAAGAAACACAGACAAACTTTCCTTAGAGACTTTAGTCAAAACACAAAAAGTCTTTAGAGACAGCTATTGTAGCTGAAATAATCCATTCAGCTTGTAATCAGCATCAAAAAAACGAAAACGGTGACAGCCCAGGTCTCTATTTCTATGCAACTCTGACATTGGCATTAAATTGAATTAGACAACCCTGAAAAAAAAATTCTTCTCACTGTGCCAATGTGGTACATGTTGATGTCTTTGGGGAAAAGTGCCAAGCTTTAAAATTCAAGGATTCAGTCTAAACCAAGTCCAATTTAAAAATATGTATTACATGCAGATTCAGCCATTCAAGCCAATATGGAAATGTCAAAGATTTAAGGTTGTCTGGGCCAAAACCTGCAGGGTAAATACTTAAAGACTAGCTTTTGGCTCTTACCAAAATTGTCATAGTACACTTGAATGCTGAATAATGTTCACACAGCAGCAATATGTAAACACTTTGTATCAGGCTAATCGTTATGGATGAATGTTTCTAAAAAGGATGAATAAAGCTGAGTTACATCATTAAACCTCAGCTGATGATAGCATATGAAAACTGGTGTTCATGCAAAGATAACAGGGTTTTTTTTTTCATATTATTCTGGAACATGGATGAGAACATCTGAAAAAATCACATTCATATGCTAAATTGCAAATCCAGTTATATTTTGTAACAAATGGAATGTAATATGCTGTGTTAGAAATGTTGGGTATGATGTTATTGCAAGAAAACTCTCATAGGTTCTCAGGTTTAAGGAATGATATTTTTGGAAAATACCACATTTAAATATTGAGCCATTTTTTCAGTAACATCTTTGTGGACTTACACAAAATTGGAAATGTGAATTACATGCTGCTAACAAATAAATTAACAAATCGACATTTCCGTAATGGTGGTTTTCTTCAGGATCTAGCTCCATAACTATTGAATATACGTCTATAGAAAAGTCCATGGACTATATGAGAAAACATGAGTCGCCATCTGGTGGACATTTGTTATTATTACCACAGTAACACCAATGATAACTGATAGAGAATCCACGCTAATTAGCATGCTAGCTGACAGACAGTATAATACAGTGAGGTAATGCTAGCTAACGTCTACAATACTATTGATGCTAACATTACACTAGTTCCATGGCAAATATTTGGTTCTTACCAAGATAAAAACAAGCTTAGATTTAGAATTGTTTGATAATTTATCTTCTTTTAAGAGCTAGGCTAATTTCTTATTTTAAGTGTTCGTACATCTGTAGACATGTTTATTTCTAGATTTTATGACCTTAATTCAAGAGTCAAGTGAAATTGTATTGCTGCACGGACAGATAATTTCACTTGTTTTTAGAACCTTTTTCTCAGATTTAGGATTCTTATCTCGTTTTTAGACAACCCTTTTTTGCAGTGCACTGTAGTTAAAATACAGTTAAACTTAATGACAGACTCCTCACAGTCTTATAGTGTAACGCCTTAAAGTTAAAGCCCACTTCCTGAATTATGTACACCTTTAAGGTGTCAGATCATTTGAACAGGTGAGTTATACCAACATTTACCCCCTGTGCAGCTGCAGCAAATGGAAATTAACTTTCCTAAAGCCAGAAACTTTCTTTGTACCAGACTGTAAATAGATTTATTTTTATACTTTGATTTTTTTTGCTTTAAAGTAATGTGCTTCAGTCCGCTTCATTTTTTATTTATTTATTTATTTTTGAAAAATCACCAATAATAACTTTTAACTTAATGGAAATGTCAGATCTGCAAAGCCACCTGAAAATACAATGAGATGCATTTGGGAAAACATCTGTCAAACACCAGAAACGTTGTATTTTAAAGGCATCTTGGCTTGATGTAGCACAAGACATCTCATCTAAAAGGAGCAAATAAAACACATTTCTGAAAACAGCAAGGCTTGAATGTGATTGCTGCAAGAGGACACTGTTTTTCATGTTTTTCAAAGTGTGTTAGATGTTTCTTTGACACTGACCTGTCATTAGTGAGTCATCCTCTGCAAAACTCTCACCATGTAGCAAGTCAGTACTAAACACGTATATCCTTTAGCTATATTGATTAAGTTGAATAACCTGAATGCTTCTGTTTTTTGTCTGCTGGGAACCAAGAACAGAATGTACTAATCATATTACTTGATTATTATTGAAACAATTGAAAATATAGTTTTTGTGTGAATGAAACCATTGAGGTAGTGTAACCAAAGAAACGGCCCTAAAATGAGATTAAATGTTTTAAACCAGAAAGAAGAACAGAAGTAAAAATGTGTGATAACTTTGTTCCGAAGAACACACTTTTGCAGGTTAGAGTCGTGTGGAGAAAATGTGGACATGACAGGGACCAATGAGAGGATGTGATTAACCTGCATTTATAGATAATCACATGTCTATTATAAAATACTGGGTCAGGGGAAAAAAAAGGTTACATGGACTTTGTGAACTGACAATACTCTGTTATTGGTCAAGGAAAGAAATAATGACCCAGAGCTCTGTAAAGATATATTGATGCTGTTGCTTTGTTAAATAAATAATGTTAAATTGAGTCCGACTGATTCTTGGTACTTATTACCTTCATAAAAGAACAGAAGACAAACACATAAAAGATTTTAGGGTAAAAGGCGCTTCTCCGACAGTGTGTGTGTGTGGGTGTGTGTGTGTGTGTATTGTGTGAGAGTTGAGAGACAGAGAGGGCAGAGATGAATCAGAGATTAATCCACAACAAAGATGTCCCACTTCCACAAAAATGGGACCCCAGCTTATAGCCTTTCTCTCCCTAAGGCTCACACATACGTACACATGTACACACACACACACACACACACACGTTTCTCTTCTAAATCCTCTTTGTCATTGTGGCATCCATCAGGTCCCAGGATGTTATTGTTATTGTTGTTGTTGTTGTTGTTGTTGTTGTTGTTGTTGTGAGAACCTCATTCACCAAACTCTGTATGAGGGAAATGCCGTGTGCTAATTCCACCGCTGACATTCATCACACACATACAGCAACTCTCATGATATTTCACAATACTGAGATAATTGTATAAATCTGAAGCACTGTTATCAAAACCAATGATCTGTTTGTATTGCATCATCCCTTGTATTTACTCTCAGCATTGTCCTTAAATAGAGAACCCCCTACAAACCTAAAGCATGTTTATTTACACTTACTTATAAAATGAAGTGAATTAATGTACAAGTAAAGTGTGGGATAACTTTGCAGGCAAGACAAGTCACAGAAAATACACATCCTGTATGCACAGACACAATCCACTCTTTTTCTCTGTGTCTCTTGTTACTGAGGATAAAATGATTTAGTTTTATGATATTTGAACCATCTGCCACAGGCTTCATTTGATTAAGTAGTTTTACAAAGATATGGGAGCTGCAGTCAAGCAAAAAAGGTTAATCTCTATCCATCTATCTATCTATCTATCTATCTATCTATCTATCTATCTATCTATCTATCTATCTATCTATCTATCT
>JAPSES010000044.1:8942877-8964274 GCA_029822895.1 Maxillicosta whitleyi | reverse complement strand
TGTAGAAGGTGTGTAGTGTGTCATGTGTTCTTCCAGATCATTTGCATATTGTTGCTTGTGCCATCATTGCTGACATTTCAGTGACTCAAGGCCCCATTGGATCTGGAGCCTTTGACCCTTCACATATGCTGAGCTGTTCTCACCGATCCCAGAGCCACATTAAACCAGTCAACTGTAAATACTGCAGGTGTTCCAGGGTTCAGATGAGCAGCTGCAGGACCTTTACCAAAACCACCAGAGGACAGTGAAGGAGAAGGAGAGGAGGCTGACAGACTGCCAGAAGGAGCTCGAGAGGGCTGGCCGAGAGTGTCAGAGGCTGAACAGAGTCAAGGCTGATCTCCTGGTAGAACAAGGTACACTGACACCCGTACTCATCAGTATGATAGCACGTCTTTCTTTTTTTAATGTGAAATGGAGCTCAGTTCAACCCTGTATGTTCATGCAGCTGCAAGTGTTATGTTTGTCTTTATCTTACTACAGAGTAGGACTGTATAATACAGAGAAAAGGTCATATTTGGATTATTATGGACAATATTGGTGCCTGGAATTTTGATTTAGGTGTACATGCTTGGTTAACTTCAATAATCACTTTGTCCTAATTCTGCAGTTAGCTCACTGTAAATCTTCCAGCATCTGGACTTGAAAATTTTAATCTTTTTTTCAATCTCAAGTAAATAATTGAAGACAAGAGAATATTTACATTTCTTCTTAAATAAGTGACTGAAACTCCAGTTTTCTCCCCCAGGTCGTCTTCAACTTGAGGCTGATCGTCACACTCAGAACATCAAAAATCGGGACACACAGGTGAGAGAAGGATGAAAGGAAGTGATGTCATCGCAACAAACAAAAGAATAATTGAGTTTAATAAATGAATGTCTTCATATGGTTTATGAAAGCTTTTATTAAGTTGTTAACAAAAAGGAGACAAAAGAAGACAGTGTTTTATGGCTTATGGAGTGGAAGAACATTTTTACATGAAAACTTCTACCGATTTCATGGAGCTTCATGTCCCATGAAATTGATTTCAGGTCCTACACCTCTACTCTTACAGGATTCCTGCAGGGTCTTAAAAAGTATTAAATTTATAAATCTGCATTGAATAACCTAAAAATCTTTAAAAGGTATTAAAGTTGGTATGGTAGGTCCTAAGTTAACTAGCCATAACTCGTTTGCTGTATTGTGTTTAAATGTATGTGGAAAGTATCTACAAAGAAAGTAACATTAGTCAACTCAGTTCTACCTGTTCTAACTCAACAACTTTTATTGAAATTAGGAACCAGTTATCGCTGACTTTGCAGAAATGATCACAGAACATTCAGCCATGAGTCACACTGTGTCACCTGAGAAAGCTGACTTTGGAAACTTTAAGAAATAGCTCACAACAGAAAAGTAGCATGAGCCATTACAATTTAATAGTAATAATGCCTGGTTGGAGAAACGATCATTCTCGACCTGGTTGACATGACTGGCCATTAAATTCTCTTCTGAGTAGACTTAAAAAGTTCTTAAAAAGTCTTAAATTAAACTTGTAGGAACCCTGTCTTAATAACTTTCTCTATTTATAAATGTTTTCAGTACAAATATGGCTCTAATGAGACGGAAAATCTTTAATATACTGAAGGAAAGTTTGGAATTCAAGATGAGATGTCATCAGATGACCCATCTGACCTGAAATGGTGTTTATTTATTTTCCTGCCAGGTACGCTCCTTGTCATCTTTTCTGGAGATGGAGGGTTACGACCGACCACCCTTCACCACTCTTCAGCTTCAGAGCTTTCACCGCCATGTCACACAGAGACTGGAGCAGGAAAAAGACACTGTCGGTCAGGTTATGGTAAGAAACTGGGCTTTACTAGATTTTAAACATTAAAAGAAAACCTGCACCACGTTTTATTTTTGTGACTTTGCATTTTGTATCACAACATTAAAGGGTGGAATAATCAGGAGTCTGTCAGCACTTCTTTAATCCTAAAGATTCCAATCAAGTCTTATAAATTAGACTATAAATTGTAAGAAACTTATCTATTAAGATGCTGTATAAGAATGTGTTATGATTATGTAAATGGTTTCTCATCTGCCTTCAGGCTACAGTGTAATCCATTCAGGCCCAGTGACATAGATTGTAATTGGATATTTATTTAATTAAAGTGTTTACAGATAAAAAAAAAAAAGTTTTTAAATAATGATGAGCTGGAATGTCATAACCCTACTTGATAATATAGATTGATACATAAAGCTTTTAATGACCTTTGTGAATTGAACTAATATGTAACATTTTAATGAAAATGTGATCTTGCAGTGATGTATACTAACTTGTGCAGGAAATGTATTTTATGGTGTTATGGAAACTTTTCTTGAACTGGCATGAAATATGAAATTCATGCTCCTAAATTTTTTCTTTCTAAATCTCATTTTTCTGTTCACTCAGTCTGACCTGCAGGAACGGGAGCATCAGAAGCAACAGTCTATTGATGAAATGAGAGACAAGAAGACTGGCCTGGAGAGGACAGTGGAGCTGAAGAGGGATCTACAGGGAAAGAAACAACAAGAACTGAGGAATGTCAGAACAGAGCTGCAGAGGCTGGAGGGGTCGTCTAGCCGACTGCAGGAACTGGAGAGTGAACTAGCTAAAGCAGTAAGTTTCACAAATATGCTTATAACAAAGCTCTTTTATGGTGTCAGCTTACGCATTATCCACTATCGCCTACAGTTAAGTTGTACTTGTATGTGTTTAATGTACAGGCACTTTGCATTCCTCATGACAATGTATCATCTTCCTTGTGCTGTTCAGTAATTAGTTGTGGGTGTGTGCTTTCCTCCTTAGGAGCGTGAGCTGCAGAGCACCTTGCAGAGCTCCAACGTGGATGAACTGAAGGCTGAAGTTGTGGAACTTCAAAAGGAAAAAGCTGAGCTTGACCGCACACAAAGACAACTTGACCAGGAGATGGAGATGCTCAACACACACACCACAGCACGTACACAGATGGACATGCTGAAAAAGGACAAGGTCATATAACACACTGCATCAACACTGCTTAATATTTTTGAACTTTTCAAAAACTAAAAGAAAAAAATAAAACCTAATCATATCTTTTATCTGATTTACCGCTAATATAGTGTCAGATTTACTGCTAGAAGTTGACACATTAAATGACATACTGTTACAGTGTATCCATTTTTATTAGAAACTTTTGATGTTGCTATTTGCACTTTTACCATTGTCGAGAGTGCAAACATTATTTTCTTACATGCATGGACACAAGTTACTTTTCCATTGATCCTGAAATTGTGCAAATATAACTTGCATATAAAAATGTACCTAATGGAAAAACACCATTTTCCCAAAACTCTTGTTTTCCCATTAAAAGTTTTTGTGCTGGCAAGAGGTTGTTTTTTTGGGCGTAGCACAATTGGTGTGTAACACAAAACTGTAATTAAAAGACCTTTTTTCTGCAACTAAGGTCATGTGAAAAAAAAACAGATGTTGAAAGATGTTACATCAAGTGAAGAAGAGTTTTAAAATAAACTTAGCTTGGTATGTCCAGACACACCAGGGAACCCAATCACTTTTTAATTTAGTACAGGATAGAGGGGGAATATATAATAATAATAATAACAATAGTCATGAATATATCTGTAGAAGTTTGTTGCCATGTTAATGGAATGAGTTCTCATGTCATCTCACACTAATAAATTAACAAATCATCACATTTGGGATTTAATGGAAAAACTGACATTACACACTTTTTTTTTTAAATTTAGTAAATATTGGTAAAGTTTTGCACATATGTCCAATGGAAAAGCCACTACTGATGAGAGATGCATGAGGAACTGGTAACCTTGAAACCTTATCAACAGAAAAGTCAAGTAAAACTGTTTTTCTACCAGCTTTTGTCATAAAAACAGAAACTAAGTAATTAAATGTATCACTATATTCTAGTGAATTATAGGTTATAAGAGTTGTGATTTACCAGATTACACACTTACTCTGTGTGTGTCTGACTTATTAAAATTAAATCATTGATCCTTGTTTAAGGTAATACAACCTACTCACCTCCTCCCTTTTTCCTTTCTGTCATCCTGTCATCTTTCCTTTCTCTGTTGGCTGTCCTCTACTCTTGCCTCTTTCATTTCTACAGACCGAGAAGGAAGAGCAGGTTCGTAAGATCAAATCTCGTCACAGTGAAGATCTGGTGTCATTGCTGGGTCACTTTCCCAACAAGAGAGAACTGGAGGACTGGATCTATGCCAAGTCAAAGGAAATCAACAGTACCAGGGACAAACTTGCCAAACTGAAGTTAGTGACATATATTTACATTATAAATGCAATACTAGAAGTTGGTTTGATACTAATCAATGTTTTATTGTACATGTTTTCTCCAGTAAGGATTTGGCTTCAAGTGAGCAGAATAAGAGCCACATTGCCGCTGAGCTGCGTAAGAAAGAGCAGCAGTTGGCCAACGACGAAGAGAAGTTTTTCAATGTGTGCGGGAGTCAGGATCTGGAGCAGGACCTGAGCAAACTGCAAGATGACCTGGAGAAGATATCAAAGCAAAGAGGTGAATCAAGCAGAAGGATGAGAGGCGATGTTATATTTTCAGAGGTTCTGAGGGCATGTCAAAAGAACTTAATGCAACAAAATATGAAGAGATTTAGACTGAATGAAAAATAAAGTTAAACTGAAGCCAGACACTTAAAAAAACTACAGTGCTAGTCACATATAGATACAGAGTAAACCTGCTGTTGACCAGATAATTGCTAATTATCATGAATAAAACCAAATGTTAAGCAATAACCTTACACATATTGTGTTTATTTCATGCAGTTCCCGCAGGGTCCTCAAACTTCTTAAGTCTTGAATTTACAAATCTGCCTTTAATACCATAAAAAATTACATTTGTAGGTCTTAGGCTATGTTGGCATAAACTTGTTGGCTGTGTTGTTTAAATGTGTCTAGGAAATGTCCACACTGCAAAGAGAGCAACATTAGTCTACGCATTTCCAACCTGACAATTTATGATGAAATTAGGAACCAGTTCTTGCTATCTTTGCAGCCCCTGGTGGGAAATGATCACAGAACATTCAGCCCAACACATATGCAGCTGTTAGTCAGTCACATGTGTTGCCCTGAGAAAGCTGGGAACTTTAAAGGAGTCTAGGATCCACAAATTTTTTGACAGTTTGGTTGTGAAATGGACATTAAATTTTGTTCTAAATAACCTTAAAAAGGTCTGAAAAAGTCATATATTTAACTTGTACAGACCTGGCAGAACTCTGCATGTAGATTCAGTCACGTTCAGGGTCAAGTGGTTGTGATGATAGACGTAGATTCATTGCTAATTATTATAAATATCCCAAAAGTCGGTCAAATAACCGTACACATATTATGCTTATTTCAAACATATAGATTAGTTCACATTCAGGTTGAGGTCATTGTAAAGCTAGACATAGTATAATTTAACATGGTGTCTTGACTTTGTATAGCCATGCTTGCCGGAGCCACAGCAGTTTATACCCAGTTCATCAGCCAGTTGACAGAAGAGAGAGAGCCCTGCTGCCCCGTGTGCCAGCGGACTTTCCCATCAGAGTCGGATCTGCAGGAGGTGATCAATGACATGCAGTCGAAACTACGCCTGGTGCCAGACAAGCTGAAAAATACAGAAGGAGAACTGAAGAGGAAGGAGAAGAAGAAAGAAGAGATGATGGCTCTCAGACCTGTCAGGTATGAGTCACAGAAGGCGAAATGGCTACAATACAATACAGTACAATACTGTACTGTCATTGTCATTATGCACATGTACATGTGTCATGCACATGTGCAACGGAATTGAAACTACAACTCTCTTGTGGCGCAGCGTACAAGTAGGGGAGGCAAACAGACAAAAGGAAAAAAAAGGAAATGTGTATAGTAAATGTATATATACAGTAAGAAAAACAAACATGGCTGTCAGAGTAGAAAGAAGCAAAAATATGCAAAACCACTGGGAAAGGTGTCTGACTGCTGCACTACTGTGCACCGCAGATGCTCTGAAGTATGATAAAAATATGCCAAATGTATAGAAATATTGAATATATTGAAGTGGGAGGGTCATGTGAGTTAATTCACGTGACCCTCCTTCTTCATGTCACGGGTTTTTTAACTTTGCATAAAGCTTCACTCCAAATACTTTCCTGGTTGTGAATTTTGGAGGTGGGTTGATTACATAAAAATTATGTATCAGCTGCTTCTATTTGTTTTGAAGAAGAATCATCTACATTATGCTTTCAGATAATTCATGTTGTTGCTTAAAACAGTATAATAAATACAGATAATATTGCCTGAATAAAGACATTGACCAAATTAATTAATATTTCCACTTTACTTGCAACTAATATTTAGATTTTGAGGAGAAATTGTGAAGTTGATGTGTATCTGCAATAAATATTAGTACATATAAAAAAAAAATCATGAAATGAGCAGTACTCTTGGTTTCATATATTTACACTTGGAGGGAAAAAAGTGTACAGTCTCAACTGATCTAAACATGCTTTTAGTTTAGTTTTCATTGTAGATTTCTATAGATGGAAGTTACTTTCTTGTCTGTTTCCCACCATCTTGAATGAAGAGCAGAATTCATAAAGTCATTCCACCAGATGGAGCTAAAGTCATATAACTTTGTAAACGTGGTGATTTTTTTTCTCAGGTCGTGATCAGACACAATATTCAGAATTGAGTAGCTCAAAAGTCTGTAGCTTATTCTATTTACCCCTTCATTTATCCAGATGTACAGTGTTTAAATAGATATAGGGATGCTCCATAAGTCCCTTCTTTTTTTGTCTCCCAGACAGTCCATTTCACAGTTTCAAGAAAAGGAACTACCTGAGTTAAGGAACCGTCTGCAGGCTGTGAACAGAGAGATTGAGAAGCTGAAGGGTGATGTGGAGGAGCAGGAGACTCTGTTGGCAACTCTAATGTCAGAGGAGGAGACGGCCAAAGCCTGTCTGCAGGACATATCTCTCATGGACAGATATCTGGTACCATCCTGACCAACACTAACCCTTCTATTCCTCTGTGTATACTGGTCCTCATTAAAGACATGGCCTGTCGCTTCTCGTAGCCCTACTGCTCTTATCACTGACATTCTTTTTTCACCTCCAACTCTTCCTTTTTTTGCTGTCTCTATCATTATTATATCTCAAGTTTTTGCAATTCTGAAGTTTAAGAACATGTTTAAAGAAGTTTCAAGCCAATTAATTAACAGAAACTATTAACAAGTGTTGTCTGGTATATTAATCACAATTCCTCCCTTTAATAACCAGATTTTTATACTCCCATGGCGAAGGTATATGTACTAATAATTCCGTCAATCCAGCCAAGATTTTTGTCCAACCCATTTCTCAGACACTCTTTCCTTTTTTTTTTTCAAATTCCACACACATATTCAATTTCTGAAAAGTTTTTGTAAAAATAGAGAAGGTTAAGACACAAAATTAATCCCAAGGGTGCTGGGCATAGTATCAATGAGCAGGAGGGGTGAAGTTTTGTGCGATTGTGTGAAGTGTTGTGCAGGGGTAATAAGAACTGCTGACTTTTTCCACTTGTTTCTTTCACTTTATTGCAAATATTTTTTATTGTGATTCCAGTTGGACCTGAAAGAGGTGGACAGGAAAATAGCTCAGCAGTCTGCTAAACTCCAGGGAGTGGACCTGACCAGAACCATCCAGCAAGTCAGTCAGGAAAAACAAGAGACTCAGCACAAGCTAGATACCAGTAAGATGATGTCACACAAGTACATTCTTTAAGTGAAATTCAGTTCTGAATTCAACTGATTATGAAATTTCCAACTTAAAATGTAGTTTGGTTTCTGATCCAACTTGGCACTTCTGAAATGTCTAAAGTTTAGAAGTAATAAGACACGGGTGTCCAATCCTGGTTCTCGAGGGCCAATATCCTGCGCTGCATGTTTTAGATGTGTCCCTCTTCCAACCCACCTGATTCAAATGATGAATCTATCATAAAGCTCTGCAGAAGTCTGATAATGACCATCAGGTGTGTTGGAAGAGGGAAACATCTAAAATATGCAGGATATCGGCCCTTGAGGATCAAGATTGGACACCCCTGTAAGAAGTGAAAGTGTTTTCCGTTAATATTCCAATGCTTTGTGTGGAATTTCAGCACGGTCTGGCTTGACAGCAGCACAGTTAGTACTAAGTTGAAGTGTGTTGCACCTTATGCAAACTGCATCCAGGCGCAAAGGTATTACAGTGACATGAACAGTTAGAATAAAATGAATTCAATGTAAAAGCTACGAGCAAATATCTGCTGTCATACATTAACCACTGATAACTTTAAGTCTTGCAAGTTTTGAAAGGGAATCTGCCTATCATTTGGGGCTATTTTTCCTTTCACCTTCCCCTTTATTGTTCGTATTTTTGCCCAGTCTATATAATATAATACGGTAACATTATGGCACAGTGGTTAGCTCTGTTGCCTCACAGCAGGTCCTGGGTTTGATTCCAACACCAGCTGATGGGGGAGGGGACCTTTCTGTGTGGAGTTTGCATGTTCTCCCCGCATCTGCGTGGGTTCTCTCTGGATACTCTGGCTTCCTCCCACCATCCAAAGGCAATAGGTTCTTTGGTTGATTAAAGTTGTCCATACTGTAGGTTTTAATGTGAAAGTGATTGGTTGTTTGTGTCTGTATATCAGAGATGAAGTGTCCAAAGTGTACCCTACCTCTGCCCATAGATAGCTGGGATCGGCTCCAGCAACCTCCATAACCTTCTCAAGGACTAAGTTGTTCAGAAGACAAATGAAAGAATGAGTAATACAGTTGTATTTATAAATTGACTTGTTGTCTCATCATCAGTTCTGTCGAGCAGTTATGCAGCTTAACAGTGCACGAGGGGCAACCACAAAAATACATCATACATTAGAATTCAGATTTGATCAACTCTTCTTGTATATTCACAGTCGTAATCACATTGGTAAGAGGCACATGGAAGTGGTAGGAGTTAAAGCTATCGTACATCCTTTTGGTCTACCTGTTCGTCTCTCTCTTTCTGTGCAGCTTCCAGCAAGATGGATCTGAAACGTAAGCTGATCCAGGATCAGCAAGAGCAGATTCAAATGCTGAAAAGTGCAGTTAATGAGACAAAGGCAGAGAAACTCCAGTTGAGCAGCGATATGCAGAAGCAGCAGCAGCTGGAGGAGCAGTGTGTCGAGTTTACCACTGAGATACAAACATTGACCAGGGACATCAGGGTACCTCTCCTGCTTTTTATAGTTATATAGTACATGAAAACACAAGTCATTGGACATCCTTACAAACTCCCTTCGTGTATTTGATAATAGTTCTGTTTGTTATTATTATATGTAAAACAATACCATGCACATCAGCTTTTTACATTTTCATTTTAAATATTTACAAATAAAAATTCTACCGGTTTGTTTATTTATCTCCAATCAGGATGCCAAGGAGCAGCTTTCCCCGTTGTCTGCTACACTGGAGAAGCTTCAGCAAGAAAAGCAGGAGCTGATGGAGCGCAAAAGGCAGAAGCAGGAGGAAGGGCAGGAGAAGGTGGATGAATTGTCCATTTTTGGCTTTTTTGATATTAAACATTTTTAGAAGAAAGCAGTAATTGTGTTGCTAATTCATCATCCTCTTGTCTTAGTAGAATCTCCTCTGCTATTATAGTTGTTTTTTATATGTTTAATGCTTTTCTGCATCTTTTAATGGTCACATGACCTCAGCATATTTTTAAGAGAATTTTAAAAAATCCTAGACAATTTTAAAACATCTATGCACTTATTTATGAAGGATACTTTATCAGCAATTCTGATGTAATTTCTATTTCAAATGGAGCAAATCAAAGGGGTATGGATTAACTGATCAATTTCAGCATGTGGTACAAATGAAGAATAATCAAGAGACCATGATTCTTTTAATGTCAACAACTTAGACACTATTCTAAGACAAGCCTGGTCTTTTTGTTTCTTGATCACAGATCAGTGCCATTAAAGAAAGAGTGAAAGGGATTGCCACTTTGGAGAAGGATATCACCAAATACACTGATGAAGGAAAAGAAGAATACAAAGAGGTTTGTCTTTTATTGTACTTACATTATTACATAAATCTAACATGTTTTTCTTAATACACATCATACTAAACTGAAGCTCTGAGTTAATTATTAACTCATTGTTTTTTCATTCAATAGAATAGTCTTTGCTTTCATAAACTAGCTTTAATTCTTGACATATTAGCTGTAGCAAGTCAAATGTGTTTTTGATCAATACATCATAGAACTGTTGAACATTTTCACTGATCGTAATGTCTGTTGCAGCAAAAAGAATCAGAGCTTCAAGAAACCAGCACACAGCTGCATGAGGCTGACAAGCAAAAAGAGAAGATCAATAAAGAGATGGGAAACATCCGTCAGGATATAGACACTCAGAAGGTACATCCTCCTGAGTCATTGTTGTCTGGATTGTCATCAATGTCAGTATTGGTTGATTTCTATGGAGTAACCGAGGGCCTTGAACCAGTATGAGAAAGCAAAAATGGAAAGCAGCTTTAATTAAGTCACTACTTGTAGTATAAAAAGCAACTTTATTATCAGAAAAATTAGTTATAAAGGGTTTGAACACATATTTGAACACATAAATCATCTATTGAACCTATTGTGCAGCTTATATTTTTTGGCCTTTATGTCACATGACTATCAATAAACTGTGCAGTTCTGCATTCTCTCCTGTTGGCAGTTTTGTTTGTAGTAAAACCATTGTTATATTGAAACTAACAGTTGTATTGACTTTTGGGTTTTAGGTTCAAGAACGTTGGCTGCAGGATAACCTGACCTTGAGGAAGCGTGTTGAGGAGTTGAAGGAGGTTGTAGCCAAACGAGAGGCTCTTATGAAAGACATGGGCAACATGCAAGTCTTACAGCTACGCCAGTAAGCACAGCATACTAATACACCAGCGGTGCAATATCAAAATGTGGTTGAAAGGCGTAAATACCTTTTTAAATAAGGTCATGGTTGTTGCAGTTGTCCAGGTATTACGTAATCATGTGAATGAACATTTTACATAGTTTTTAGAATTGTTACTATTCAACGATTCTAAAAGTAGTTGGATGAAACAACAGAGTTGTCACATTTCAGGACTGTTTGAGGTTTGACAGGCACATTATTAATGATTTCATCTCGTAGCATTCTGAGAACCAGTAAGTGCTTGTCTCATGTTGAAACAGATTTCCACCCACCCACCCAAAACCCAGATAAACAGGCCTGTTAAACCAATAAGGAGCTGGTTTGATTTAACCCTTAAAGACCCAGTGTGACTTTTGTGGCAGTTACCATATGAATTTTTCTCTTTTTAACCTTTTCTAAATAATTTATTACAATATTGTCCTCTGAATATAGCTTTTTTTTCCCCCATTGAAAATCATTTGTTTTCCTGTGTTTAATTGATTGATCATGAAGGTGTCCATAAAGGCTCAGAGTTCATTCAAAAGTTATTGTATCGAAACAGGAAAAATCTAAGAAAAGGTGATTTTTCAGTAAAACATAGTAATAACAGGACATAAACCCAGTGTCTCCATCCACTGTTATTTGTTCAACTCCATGGATTTAACTGGTGAATCAATGTTGTAGATGATGGTGTTTCCACCTTCACTACGGAGCCTCTGAACGTCACCTCGAATTCCCTTTTCTCCATTTGTTTACTTCATTCTGCATAATTTTCGCGGGCGCAAGGGTTTGCGACTCGTCAGTACATCTGTATCTGTATTCCCATGCTTGTCTGTGTTTAACATTTATCTTGATCAGTTGTAACTGGAATGTGTTTTCGTTGCCTTGAAATATGTTTATGTTTAATGTGCAATGACAATAAACCAAATTCAGTTCAATTCAAATGGGTCATATCTGATCACCATGAAAAGACAACAGTCTGCATTTTACACCAATTATTTACATCTATTGATAGGATTAGTGGATCAACACTGTGGATCTGTAGATGCTTTTGGTTGACAGTGGATGTTTGGGTCTTTATGGGTTAATGACAGATGGGGGGAGTGATGGTGAGGCACTTTGCACAAACATGGTAGCCATACATGTAATAGTCATTTGAATCTGCTTTTGTGTTAATATTTACTAAATTGGTCAGTAGATGTTCTCTAAAAGAATAAACAACTGCACCGAACCTTTGTTTGTAAGAAAGTGCCTTTCATTTTGTCATGGTTTAGGCTTTTATTTAATCTGTGTTTGACCCAAATGAACTGAAATTTTTTTTTTTTTTTTTTAATCTCAGTTTTATTCCATTTTGTCTTCGCCTCAATCACCTCATTCTCTCGTTTTTCCAGAGAGCGTCGTGAAGCTGAACGCAAAGTGGAGGACTTGAAGAAGACCCGCAGTATTGCACTGGGTCGTCAGAAGGGTTTTGAGGAGGAGATACTTCACTACAGGTGAAACATGCACATGGATTATGTACATGTTTGTACTAGTCTGATATCTCAGAATGCCTTTTGCCAATTAACTATTTTTTCACCTTATGGCAGAAAAAAAGATCAAAAAGAATCCATGATTCTATTTTGTTGGCTACTTAATGATTCAGTGTTAGTTAGTAATATATGTTGCCTTTATATTCGTTTTTACAGAAAAGAGCTACGAGAAGATCAGTATGACAAAGCTGATGAACGCTATAAAAACAAGATGATCATAATGAGGACCACAGAGCTGGTCATTAAAGACCTGGATCTCTACTACAAGGCCCTTGATCAGTAAGTGTCGCCCTGAATCATCTAGTGATTATCTGATGTATTTATCTATATTAGCAAAATCAAAGATCAGATGCAGATACATGCTCTGGGAAATGGTACAAGCTCATATTTAGTGAGTCAAAAAGGAACAGATGAGAATGATTTTATTGTGAAACCACAAATGCATGACTTGTATTGTACTTTGCATTAGCAATTACACTTCAGAATCTTTCCATTATGAGGAGTGTATTTCGAACATCAAAGTTGTGCAAGAGATATTTAACAGACCAACTGTTGAGAAAGGTAGAATGATACAGAGGGCCGATGGAAGTACGTAAGTGAATTCTAGGGTTTAGCGTAAAGAATGTCATAAACCTAATGTTCCCATCACACCTACTCAGCCCTATAAGGCTCCTAATGACTATTGATCTGATTTCAGTCATCTTTAAAGTCTGTTCATTAGAGTGGTTTATCACCAACAATCAGCTGTGGTGGGATAGTTACTTTGATCTGTAATGTTGTCTAGTCTTGATGAGTGATGTTCCTGTCATGACGCATCAGTACTCTTGTATTGTTATGAGACTCTTTGATGGAAGGAAACGTAACCCCCCTCAAATTTTTTCAATTTTATAACTAACGGAAAGTCTCTACTGTGAAGGAGGAACAATGGCATATTTGTAAGTGTTATCATGTCAGTGACAGTCAGTCATTCATTTGACACTGTCTGTCACACAAGAATCCTACTTTTCAGAGTTGAGACAAGCTGCATATTTACTATAGCTCAAAATTGTGGAATTGGAAAACTGTTAGAGCCTTAAGAAGAGCTGTAACCTTTGACAACAGCGGCTTATAGGAATTAGTTTTTATTAGTTACTTCTACACTTAAAGACGCACAAAAATAAAAAATAAAAACAGGGGGGGGGGGGGTTAATATACAATAAATATAAATACAGTGAACCCTTGTTTATCGCGGGGGTTCCGTTCTAAAACTAACCTGCGATAGGCGAAATCTGTGAAGCAGTTAGCTTTATTTTTTTATTAAAACAATGCTTTTATGATATTAAGGAACCCAAAATAAGATAAGAAAATATCACACCAACACTGTCCTGAAGTGTTGGTTTAAGGCAGGATGGGTCCAGGTTTACATTCTGTCAGAACCTGTTGTATCTTCTGCTGAGTGTGTGCCCATAATCGCCCCAGTTTCCTGCCACCCAGTGTGGTCTTCTGCTGCTGTCCTGTGTTTCAAGGTTCAACGTGCATGCTTCAGTTAATGTTGATTTTTTTATCAGTTCAAACCAGCAGGGCCATTCTTTGACCACTGATGTTCATAAGGCATTTTCACCTGGAGAATTGACAGATATTTTCTCTTATTCAGACCATTCTCTATAAGCTCTGTTGATGCTTGTGCATGAAAATCCCAGTAGGTCAGCAGGTTCTGAAATACCAGCTCATCTGGCACTAACTATCATTTCAGGCTTAGTGTCCCTTGAATTTCCTGCCCTCTTCATTCTGATGCTTGGTTTGAGCTTTAACAGTTAGTTTTGATGACTTCTACAGGCCTGTTGTGTGATAGGCCTGTTCATTTTTTGTGTTAAGCAGCTGAACAGGTGTCCCTAATAAATTGGCCAGTGTGTATTGTATGAACAGCTACTGTTTACTAATGAAATGAAGCAAACGATTACTCTGTGTTTTTTGAAAGACAAAGTTTAATCATCCTTCACTTGTCAAAGAAATACAATGGTTGGACTCAGTTCATAGTGAAACTTGATAAACTTCATAGTGGACGGATTTAATGCCCACATAAAAAAGCAAAGCAGTTGCAACACTTGTGGTAAAGTCTGAGTCACATCATTTTGAATTTTAGCTAAGTGGGGGTTTGGAGGGCTGTGATAAAACTGATTGTCAATCCGGATCTTCCCACCTCAGGCTGTATGACTGCCAGGGAACTGGTCTATTTTGATGGTTACTGATCCCATGCTCGTGATAGCTGCTCCCTGGGCCCTGCTACTTCAGATCCTCACCCATCAGAGAAACTGTCTCAATATAGACACTCAGGACAAACTCATGCGAATTACACTTGAAAAAATCTAAATCTTCCCAAGTGTATTTCTCACTTCCAGTCAAAATATCTCATCACACTTAAAATAAGACATAATCACCTGAGTGAGATTCAGCTTTACAAGGCACTTGATATCTGGAAAAAACAAAACAAGAAGAGGCTTTATGAACTAAAGGAAATTAAAAAGAAATCCAGTGGCTGACCACCAGAGTAACTGGACCATATGCCACCGTTGTGATTTGTCTATCACTCATCAGGTGTGCAACCATGGACCAGTCTGGATCAGATCACCCTAACATGTAAAATCATTCTTTCAGAATATTTACATTTGTTCATTAAACAGTTCAGGAAAATATGTTTGTGTTTCACATTCTGTTCATCTTAGTACAATGGTGTATAGTGTGACACTGAATGATTTGATACAATAAATGAAGATGGTGAATCAGACAACATACTTTTTAAAAATAAAGTTATTTTCGGGGACTCTAGTGTAGCAATGGACTCATCAGAGAAAATCAAAAGCACACAGTCTTTTTAGTGAGTCCCAGGACTCAGTCAGACCAATTTGTTGATGAAATGCTGCATAATTTCACATCATCTTGGAAGATGTCTAACAAGTTTAAAATATTGTGGCTCAGCTACCATGTATTTGACCATGGATTTTACATTGACTTAACTCAGATGGTGCTTAAAATGCTGTGGGTACAAAGCTAGTGTCTGGATAAAGCAGATCACTAAAAACCATGGTTAAACTAGTGAATATGTGTACCACAGCTGAATTTTGTTTGTGTAAGTAGAAAAACAAGTACCCAGTAAAACATGTTATCAGTCTTGAGGGCGAAGTCTTATCTTTTTCATCATTTTAAGCTGTAAAGTGCAATAAAGATCTAATTAGCCTCATTTGTTAAGATGCAGATCAATTTTAGATTGAGCATACCACCCTTCATACTTCTCAGAAAGAGAGGTTGTGTGATTTTTTTTTTTTTTTTTTTTTCAAAAACACTATCAGTGGTATCACTGTTTTTTGGTGCATTGCTGATTTTTGTGATAGAAATGTGCAATTTAAGGCAGTTCTCCAGTATTGCACATACAAAAACGGAGTACATACAGATTCACATTCAAGTTCCAAGAATTAAATACAAAAAGACAGTAGATTGTCTAGACTAGTTGAGTACTTTCCAAATTATAGCTTTATACATGACCCCCTCCATCCCCATCCCACTTTAGAATGCAAGGCATGACTTCCATTAAGTCTTACCAAGGAAAATAAATATTAAGACAAAATTAGTGAGTATAGTCCTAACGGCATCAATCAGCCATAACATTCTGACCACTGAGAGGCAAAGTTTTCTAAATCAATGTGTTGAGGCTCCCATACACTGAGTGGTTCAAAGTTCACAGTAAGCCACACTATACAACATGCAGTTTGCTGTGTGCACATTGCACGATGCTGTGTGTAGATTGCACAATGAAAATGCAAGCTGAATCACAGCCTGTGATGTACATGAGTCGATGTGGATGTGCAACAATAAAACATTATCAGTGTGCACAATCCATCCATTAAAAACAAAAATGGGAAGAAGTAACAGAACACTCACCCTTGTGGTGTTTATATGTGGGGACAAGAATTTTTAAAGATAAAGGAGGAGGAGAATACGGACGTGGTCGTGGCTTGAAAAGAGGCTAACTTGGGATGCCAATTTTGCAAAGAGAGCTTCAAATAAGTGTTTGTTAGCATCTGCTAGCATGTAACACTAGCATTTACTGTTATTGTCTGTCATGTTTAGTGTCACGTTGATCAGTATGTCATTTCAAACTGCATTTCTGTTGGTCAGTTAGTGAACTTAGGTTTCAGCAGCAGCATCTCACACTATCAGATGATCACACCCCAAATTTCTGACAGTGTCAGAATCACTGGTTGTCTTCAGTTGCAAGACTATGACAGCAGCCATCCTTGAACCTGAAGTCTCACAGTGTGACGTAGGACCACCGATTTAGGGCCAAGACCAAAGGCATTGCCATGATTTCCTCCCAATTGCTATCTTTTGTTTGTGACAGCCAAAAATTGCAGTGTGCGGGAACCTTTTGAAACGGTTAAAAGGGTGAAAGAAGGGATTTGAGCAATTTGACAAGGGAGAAATTTGACGGTCACATCTCTGAGTCAGAGCATCTCCAGATCTTCATTGTTCATTCTCCATTTAAGGGGTTTGTATCTTCCACAAGTGTCTAAAGAACAGCAACTGGATTCAGTTGGATAGGATCAGAACATTCTTACAACTTGTCTAATATGGTGAGTGTTCGTTCCTCTTTTTCCACAAAAACAGCTCTGACCTGAAGCCTAGAGTCCACAAGGTGATATTTTTTTCTTTCTTTCTTTTTTTAAAAAAAAAAGATTATTTCATGGAAAATTGAATTCCACCAGTGTAAGTGCAGTATTTGGATAAATAAAGTTTTAACACCTGGCTTTACCAGAACAAAGAACAAATAAATAAGATTATGTTTTACAGACATTACAGTTTAAGATCCTGCTCAAATATTTTATTAGTTGTGAAATTAATGCATAGTGTACAGTCCCTGAATGACAAAATGACATTAATTTTGTGCAATCCCAACAAAGGAACTAAAATCTGCCTCTCAGACAGTAAAAAGTGCTTTAAGGATGCTTGAAATGACCATTATTTATAGCCTCAAAATGATTATAGTTTTGGGGATATAATGGTTTTACCCTGAGCGCTACTGCTGGATATCGTTCGTGGGAATGCATTAACCAGGACAGATTTAGCTGGATTTCTTATCCCTTGATAACCAACATAAGTGACCCCTAGTGGAAGAACCCTATCGATTTCAGTTTCTCTATGAGTATTTAAGTCATCCAAATGGATTCACTTAGGTTGAAAATCTGTTGTTTGGACATAAATCAAGCAATAATGTGTCAATTGAGATGAAGTTCGGGTTATACGTATTGATCGTCTTTCAAATGTATATTTTCTTGCTGCCATCCAGAATTCATATGGTGTCATTTTCATTCATAGGCAGAGGTTAGTGGGCTTTCAGGATTTCCAAAAAATATAACCAAAAAAAAAGAAAGGCAAAAATAAAAATGAACTTATTTCATCTTTGCATTTGATTAAATACCTAAAAAAAAAAATATTGATACAGTACTTTTTTCATACTAATACAGTATTGTAAAATGAAATATCAAATTATCGAATATTTTCTTACCCCCCTGTTAGTCCATTTTTGGTCAGTACTAACCACTGCAGACCAGACCAGGAACACCTGCAGATGAGATGTTCTGACATCTGACATCACCATTACAATACGGAACTGGTCATTCAGTAAAATAAACACATGCTGTACACATAATGTATCCAACCCAGCAACAGGTACCATTTTAATGACATAATTTTATCTCCAGTTCTCCTGTCAGTGTTCAGCGTTATGGCTGATCAATGTGTACGGGTTACTTTTCAGAGAGACTAGTTGAGGATGAAAAGAAGTGCGAGCTCACCATCTCTGATACCATCTTGCTGTGGTTGCAGAAACATTACTTACCAAATGTGTGGGTGACTGAAGGGAATGTGTGTCTGCGTTGTTATCATCTGTGCAAACAGGCCTCAGCAGCGTCCCATCAGACGAAGCATCCAGGTCAGAGTTTCTATCTGAATACACAGAAATGGTTTTCATGGTGAGGTTGGTTTTTTTGTTTTATTTGGGGGGGTGAGCTAGATGAAACTTACTGTGTCACTGACTTTAGAACAAGTCATTGTGTGCACAGTGTTATTCAGCATTTGGAAGAAAACCAATCAACTTTCACTGACATTATCGGCTGATATGCCATAAAAGCCGAACAAATAAATAATAAAAATATCCTAAAGCAAAAATACAAATAGCTTCTCTAGGATGAATTTAGTACATAAATCTGTCTCAAAACAGGTCATTGTGATTCAGGTTACTGGGTCACATAGTAGACTGGTAACCGTATACAAAAATAATGTCACTGATGCTATGACAACCACAAAACTTATTGTTCTCACTTTCGTATGATGAAAAATTATAACAGTCATTAAAAGTGTTCACATCTGGTTTACAGTAAAATAAATAAATAAATAAACAGTTGATCCACTGTAGTTTAGAGCAGATAAATACCAGACCAATTAATTAATTGATATTGTCAGAAATTATACCTCTGGCTTCATTTGACAATGTACGGAAATCAAAGTCCTGACAGATGATGAGACAGCCGTGTGACCTGTATTTCGGTCATTGTCCTAAATGAATCATATTGTGCATATTTTCCCAATCTCAGGGACAGGACCCACAATGGGACCTTCAGCCTTTTTTATCAGGTCACTAATTTGAGCTAATGTTATTGATTAACTGATATATATATATATATATATATTTTTTTTTTTTTTTTTTTTTTTACATAATATATCATTTTTATTATTCATTTAGTTGATCATTTTGTGCATTTTTGGTAACTTTTTTGTTAATTTTTGTCATTGTTTTCTACATTTTTATTAATTTCAATTATATATATTTTAATTTGTGTCAATTTCCATTCTGTCACAGCATTAAAATGACATGAATGTCCTTATACATGTGATCTTTTACATTAAAATTTGACACAAAAATTGCTCAAAATTTGCTGAAATGTGGCTCCTAGAGGAGTTTGTACTGTGCAATTCCATTTTTTGTCTTCAGCTGAAAAGGTCTGTTAACCAGTGATTCAGAGGGACGTTGAAGTCCAGTTTGTGGACGTTTCACTGATGAGCAGTGTGATAATAACCATGTATTCTACTGCAAATGTGCAACAAGAATCACATATTGTGCAAACAGAAATTAATTGGAAACCAGTAGTTGAAGTTAATTTGGGCATGACCTTATCAGGAATTACTATTGTTATTATTATTTCTTATTTATTTTTTTAACATAGAAGCTTTTCCTTCTATGTATCAGTGTACTAGTGAAATATTTCTACACTTGAAAAGTCTAAGAAAAACATTAAACGCCTCGTTATCTTCGTGTCTTGACTAAATCCTGTCATATTTTATTTTCTTGGAAGCTCTATAACATTGTATCAAACCCCGTAAACCATGACTTCCTCATGTTGTGATGCTTTTGCGCGGCTGTGTTAGGTGAGACGGGCAACTCTTGTATGTTTACCAAATAAGGTTTTCAGAAGAAGCACCGCTGGGTTAATCTGCTGTCAATCTGCTCTCTTCAAACCACTTTAGTGTTTCATTTTTTTCCACATTTTGCTAGATTAGACTGCTTCTAGGTATGCAGGAAAGCCAACCCGCATTTCTATCTTCAGTATCAACGTACATTTTTATCATGTATCAGTAATATTCAAATTCACTCAACAGAAACGCTGTCGGGTAATTTTGTCGGTGGATATACATTTATTTCGGTGGGAGAGTGTGTAAGTAACTGTATCGATGCATGAATGTGCACAAACACTATATGCAGGTTTTTGTGTTCACACTCACTGAAATTCAGCACCATATTATAAAACTACTTTCTCTAGTTTAAGCCACAAAGACCCAGAGCGACTTTTATGGTAGTTCCCAAAGAATGTTTTCTTTATTTAACCTTTCTTTAAGTCATTTATTACTATTTGCTATAAAATTGTCCTCTGTCTTTAGCATTTTTCAGTTTAAATCATATATTTGCCTGTATTTAATTCATGTGTCATGTAGATTTTCATGGAAAGTCAGAGTAAATTCAAAGATTATTGTATCAGAAACAGAATAAAATGGGGGGAAAAATTTACTTTTTTTTTTTTGCAAAGTTATCAATAATTGAATGTAAAACAAGCATCTCCATCCACTGTTATTTATCAAACTCTTTGAACTTTGAACTTCTGAATGTTTCTGTATTTCTATTTCAAGACCCATCAGTCATGCATGTATAAATGCAACTGTGCTGTGATATCACTGTTATAACCTGTGTGACTGAAGTCTTGTTTAGTACCGACTTTATTAGAGGAAAAGGTCATGGTTGAAAATGTACTCGACCAATAAACTCCCAGAGCTACTTCTGTAGCTAAAACTAAACAAAACTAAATATTTAAATGATTTATTAGAATATTATCCTCTTTATTTAGTGTTTTTCAATGGAAAATCTCGTATATTTCTTTATTTAATTCACTTATCATGTAGATGTTCATAAAAGCTCAAATTAAAGTTGAGGGTTATTCTATCAGAAACAGAGAAAACTGAAGAAAATGTGACTTTTTTGCAACATATTTTGTTAACTGAACATAAACCTAGTGTTTCCATCCACTGTCATTGATCCAACCCCATGAGTTGTACTGGTGAATCAGTGTTGTAGAAGATGATGGTGTTTCTAACGTCCAAATGGATCGTATCTGATGATGATCTAAAGCTTAGAAACTATTTTACACCAATTAATTACATGTATTGATATGATTAGGGAATCAACAGGTATTAAACATTTTAGATCAGCATATTCTTTTGGTCACTGGTGGCTGTTTGGATCTTTATTGGTTAAAGGTCGGCTTCTATCATTATTTCATTCATACTGCTGTGTCACCACTATGGTTGAATGCATTGTGCATCATTTCTGTGAAAAATG
>JAPSES010000044.1:8879003-8932866 GCA_029822895.1 Maxillicosta whitleyi | reverse complement strand
ACACACACACACACACATCTTTCCTTTTCCCAGTATTCCAGTAAAACAGCAGTATTTTTCAAGTTATATCACAGTATAAGAAATGTGGTCAAATCAAAAAAATATAAAACAAACATTATTTTCAGTGATAAGATAAATAAATATGAATCAGAGTACAGATAGACAGATAGACAGACAGATAGATAGATAGATAGATAGATAGATAGATAGATAGATAGATAGATGCGTTAATAGTACATTTGCTTTGACATGCCTCATGTTGCATCTGGAGGCTGTTGGTTGGTGACCAGATGACCTGAGGTTCTTGGACTGGTCTCTTATGTGAACGCCCATCCTCAGAACTGCTTTTACAGACTTCTCATGTGGCTGCCTGGTTAAAACTCATGAAGCCGGGCCGTCCAGGCCGAAAGAGGAGCCAGGCGGACAGTGGTGGACCGATGACACTGGGAGTCCATCTGATCCTGTTGGTCGGCTCTCTGGTTCCCCAGACTCTGAATAATTTAGCAGTGTGGTGGCAGGCATCCATTACCATGTTGGCATGTTCTTATTCATTACACAGATTAAAACAGCCAAGGTCTTTTTTCTCACCATACAAACCTGTTGCAGGTTGGGGAGCCAAACATTAAGACCTGCACATGCTGACATTGTGCACAGGGGATGACAGAGGATCTGACATCTACCATTATCTCTACAACAAGACACTTATAGCCAAGTTTGGGTAAAGTCACATACAGTAAGGCTTTGATTTAGATACTTGACAGTAAATGAGGACAGAGTAAAAAAGAAATGGAAACATGTTTAATTTAACACTTTCAGAAAGGTCCATCTCCTCTCTCTCACACATACACACACACACACACTGATAAGAGGCCGTCACACAGCTATGAATATGACGGAACATAAAAGATGTTTGTCTGAATAAAGCATGAAGTTCCTTTTCTCGCTCTCACCTCACTCGTCCTATCACTCCTTTTTATTTCTTAATAGCTGTTACATACAGAAGCTCAGACCATTCATAATTTAATGGTCATTGTTTACAAGTCTGTCATGTACGGGCCTTTCACATTCACAAGATTGCATGTGACATAGAGTTGTCATTTTTGTGGCCAAATGTGACAGCAGCTCTTCTGTACAGCTGTACCTCCACTTTGCAAGATGACCAACACAATCTCACTCCACTCAGTCCTTTTGACACTAATTTACAATATTTAATAGGTCAAGGTCAAAGGCATCACAGATGGACTGCCCACTACCTTTTGATTCATGACTTTTGAACCAGACAAGATTAAGACAAATATTACACATAATTGGAAATGTCTAAATACCATCTTAAACATACTCAAAGGGCACAATTTAGTTTAAAATATTTTTAAATAAACAATTTTAAAAACTACTGCGTCATAGATGGGCAAAAAAATAATGTCTATTTTTTGCAAGAATTATAAAGTTCTTAAAAGTTACTAAATGCTAAAATGTATTCTGTGTATACCTTAAACCTTCTATTTTACAATGTAATAATTGGTTGAAGGAATAAACATTTTATCATTCCTAAATACTAAGAGTTTTGGCAAATGGCAGGGTCACGGACAACAAATGTAAATGTAAAAAAAAAATTTCAATTATCAATATCATTTTTTTTTTTTACAATATTTACAACATACAAATAATATCAATATCAATTATATTCAAATGTTTTTTGCATAGATACATGCATTTATTAATTTTAAACACTGTGTTTAAATATGACATCGTCAAATATCAATGTATTTGGAATAAGTTTAGTTTATTTATGAGTTTAGAAAATGAACCCAGAATGATGGCACAAAACTTCATTACTTTCCAAACATTCACTCTCATAAAACTCCTCAATTTTGTTTTCACATTTTTTTTCTCATTTCAAAATATTGTCCTGAAAATATAAGTAATTACACATCCATTTTTGATCATAGGTTAACCTTCCCTTTATTTTGCTCAATATGTGCGGTCAACTACTTTGACTTTGTTTTAACAAAAATATTGCATTAATCATTTAGGAATTCCAACGATTTTAAACTAAATTCTTATCAGAGGCTAAAAAGACATTTGACAAACTAAGATTGTAACAAATATGAAGATTATTTTTTTAGAAAATCCTTTGCAGTTAACAACTATTTGAAGTCTGGAACATCACCAAATACTAAGTTTCCTTCATGGAGATGCGTTGCCAGGCCTTTACTAGAAACATTTCATGGTTGTCTCAGTGTGATAGCATGTCACAACTTAGTACTTAGAAGGTAAAAGTAAAAAGATATTTTAGCTACTTTAATTTTCAAGGTGGGCCTCCTACTTGTGTGCCTGCTTCCCCCCCAAATACTGAAAATGTCCAAAGATATGTCCTTTGAAAGGGAAATGTGCTAAATAAAAGATTATGTAGCCAACTTTTTACATTTTGAGAGTAGCACAAGCAGTCTTTTGCATTGTCCCTATAGGTTTAAATAACATCTAGGATCTTAAAACTATTTTCTCAACTATTTCACTGGCAGTAATGGCTTCTACACATCCAGATCTCCCAGTGCTTGCTCCCTCAGCCCTCTGTCATTAGACAGCCATGGGATGTGTCAGGGACGGGACACTGTCTGGTTTCAAGTCCCCAGGCAGAGCCCAATGTTCCTGCATTAAGCTAAACAGACTGAGTGTTTTCACTTGACTTCCTACAGTAAAAAAAAAATGCTTGTGTATTATTCAGGGACATTTTATTATGTCAGAGTAACTTTAATTAAAGTCAGCGTTAGAGGAGGGATTTGCTGAGGGGCCTGGGTGTCAAAGTGAGGGTCCAACAAGTCCTCTCCTCTGTAGGACTGGTACAAGCTACTACAAGGTAGTCACATAGCAGGGACATTAGCACTGAGAAATAAATGCACTGAGTTGTTATTTACTAGATTATGGAAGATCATCGAGGTAATTATGGAACATGGATGTTGTCGTAACCTGCTGCTGACTCCTGTTAGTCCTACCCACATACTGTTTTAGGAGTTAAATATCTTTACTGCAGACGTTTTGTCGGACAGCAGCACATGTGTTAGTTATACAGTGTCAGTAGAAATAGTGTGCTCCAATACCCGTGTTATTTTAGTATTTTGAGCCAGAAGATTTGGTAAATATCCCCTAGTTTTGCTATTGACGACAAGACGACTCACTTCCTGTTTCTTAAGTAGGTGAAAAACATCACGTGCCTTAAATGGATCAATAACATCGGACAAAAAATATACAATATTATAACTAGTAGCTATTACTATATTAAAATTTATATTATAAAACTTATTAACATTTTTTTTTTTTTTTTTTTACTCCGAAGTTCGGACGATTTTTGTGTCGCGAGATATCCGCTATCGCGAGAGCTGCTGAGAGACGCCTCAGTCCTGTTACGTGCGTCTGAAAAATACCATTTTGATATTATAGTCAGAATGTTTACAAGATATTTTGGTGAGTTTCAGGGTAAAATGTTCTTTTCCTTTCGGGTTTCCCTTCAAGTTCACCACAACCTCGTCTTCTACATCAGGGTAAAATAATTGGTCGAAATCTTAAAGGGGCGGGGTTATGGAGAATCCATAGTCATTTGTTCATAGTCATAGTTTCATACTCACTTTGTTGTTGCTCTTTACATGGTAGCGTGGAAAACACCCAAATAGCCTACTACAAGTCTCTACTGAAAGTTTTTCAATATCCAAACCTGCATGAATTTGTGGCTGTTCTACCCTCAGATCCCTGCAAACAGGGTCCAAGTTCAGACAAGTAGAAAACAAATACATTTGGCTTTGTGAAATGTTTTATCTATTAAAAGCTACTGCAGTCTGCCACCTTTACTTGTAATGCAACATAACCGTGTCTTGTATCAGCACGTTATTAAGTGACCCATTTCACACTAGCCTCATATGTGAGATACTGAAAATGTAAAATAAACTCACACGGCACTAGCTCACCATTTGTTGTCCATCAAATGCATTCAATCACATGTAAAATGAAGGAGACCACACAAAAGTTCAGGGTAATATTTTCTGGAATGCTTTCGCTTGCATTTTTTTGCCCCTTTGCCACAATGGTTTAATATTTTTTTTTTTTTTTTTTTTTTTGGTCAATTTTCATTCTTTAACTTCATTTTCTTTTTTTCTTTCTTTTTTCCCCTCAAGATAGAATCCAATTGTGTTTTTTTTCCTTTTCTTTTTTTGATTTTGTTCATTCTACAAGCACCCCATTCCTCCATCTTTATTGCCAAAAGCAAACATGCTAGTAAATTAGAAATCCTTTTTTTTTTTTACAAACAAAATACATGAAGAAAATACATCCACATCCTGCAAATATAAACAGTAACAAATCCAAAACTATTATCCAATAAACATTTTACATATTTTTACACTATTGTGATAGTAGCATACAGAAGAGTACAAAAAAGTGGGAGAGACGTGTGAATCCTCACTTAACACAAGCAAAAACCCTGCCAGTATAGCTTGTCCTTAAAATCTGCCACTGACGTCATTGAAACAAAAAATATCACAAGCAAAATTATATTACAGTACAAGGTGCCATGGGGACACGTTCCAATGCGTCTCCCAAGATTTAATGTTAAACACCTGACCTACAAAGAATATGGACAATGAGGTCAGTGGCAGCCAGCGTCTGAGCGTCAGTCAACAGTGAGATGTGCAATTCGAACAAAAGCATTATTGGCGTTGTTAGTGGGAGGAAATTGTGTTTCAAAATAAGCTATGTATTCTCAGTATGTTTAACACCATTTAATATGTGGTGCTCTTGTGCGTTACAGAAAAAAAAAAAACATGTTGAAACAAAGGAATTCACATCCAAGTACTCCTTCAAAATAAGTTTCTTCTGTTACTGTTGTCGATCAGATTTACACACAGGCAAACATCTGCATGTCAATACGTGTGGGTGTATGTGAAGTAGTGAGACTGCTACAGGTACCACTTCCCCATCCTTTTGGTGTTTCGCAGCACTGCATATAATCAGTTTAGTCCTGACAGGGAAATATTTTTTTACAATAAATCATTGGGATGTTATGTAGTTATGTCTTAATATGTTGCAACAAAAACAACAAATTTTCAAACTTGTAAAAAAAAAAAAAAAAAGGTTTGCCATGCTTTGAGTACATTTCTAAATTTAAAGATTTTCATTCCTCCCATCCTGAGGATTCTAAAACACAGTATTTGTGATGAAGGCGAAATACAATGTATAACTTTTCTATCACGAATATTCCATATTGTGTGAAGTTTGTATTTGTAAAAATGGGTTTTGAGTTCTGTCTGCCACTGTATGCTGTAGGAAAAGCTACACTAATGTACAAATACAACTGTGAGAGGTGCATGGCTCCCTAGGCCTCCTATGACTGTTTTCCACTGCTCTTTAAAAAGAAATATCATCACCCTCCTGAAATTATTGCCCAAGTAATTTCTTCTTTGACAAAAATGACCTTTTTTTGCCTAAATCAAACAAAAATTTTCTAGTCAAGTTTTTGTGTTTCCTGAAAAATGACTTGGACAATTATTTTAGGAAGTTAATGATATGCTACTTAGCTGACAACAAAGTAATACGACAAAAACTGGTTTAACACAATCTCAAAAAAAAAAAAAATAAATCCTTGCAAATAAGCAGAGACACTATGCACTCTTGCTTGACCTTTACAACCTGACACAATCTTGTCATTCATTAAAAATGACAAAAGAAGAAAAAAGTACAACAGCAATTTGTCTTTCACACATTTACAAAATTTACAAAAGTAAATCAAAAATCTTGTAAAAACTCAGCCATCTGCTGATTGTGTAAGGCAAAGATATATATAGATGTATAGATATATCTCTATATATCTATATATGTATATATATTAAAATCAACGGTTCAGTATTACATTCAAACACCTGTCTCTGGATCTTTCGTTTCTGACAGAAGTGATCTGATCATTGTCGTGTCAGGTCCTTTGGGTGACAGAATAAAATAAGTGGAAAACCTGAAACACACTCTTAACACCTGTCTGGGTGTTTGTATTTACACAGAGTGGCACCTAACAGAGTGAGTAACATAATACACAAGGGGATATAAAATTTTTACTGTGAAACTGTGGGTGAAGTGTGTGGGCATCGCAATTTGTAAACGTTTGCGTTTTTCTATTGCACTGGTATCCTTCTGTACCTGCACTGATGTGGTTGTTGGACAGTATCATGACTTTTAGGTGATGTCTGTGGGGCTTTCACTGTGTAACACACACACACACACACAATCAAACACATTCACTCTGTAATGCCAGCACAAAGGATCACTATCAAAATTAATTTGGATCTTGTTCACTTTACACTGAAGTTTGAACAAAGTTGAGATGGAAAACCATGCCATAGTGTGCCAATATACTGTAGATACGCCACAGTGCATGTGTATGGAAAAATAAATAAGTTGCTCTCTGGTAGCAACAGAGAACGTTTTATATGCGATGGAATGACTGTCCCTGAATGGAGGACAAGACTTTTCAAAACTGGTGAGAAAAGATAGCTTAAATACAGTATGTATAAAAATACCTATTCACAGTAGACACAAATGTTGTGCATTACTGATATTAATCATCTGGTAAGCACACTGAAACTTACATAGATTTTTCTATCTATAAGAACAACTGAACATTTATCTCTCTCAGCAAAAGTGAGATGTTTTAAATTATTTTGTAGTCGAGGGATACAAAAGCTGACGGCCCTCTAAACATCTTCTGATGTACAACTAAAGCAAAGACTTTTTTTCCACTTCGATTAGAGTCTAAAATTACTTCGTCTCAAAATACTGGAAAGAAAAAAGGTGAGTTCTGTTGTGTTTGTATTATCTGCAGGCAGGGGAAAAGATGACCACTGATTTTGTCAGAGGCCAGGTGATGACGAATCTCAGACGCCTCTATCGCCTCCAAGATCGACTCTCATACTCGTCATCTTCGTCGTCATCCTCCTCCTCTTCCTCTTCCTCCTCTTCACCCGGTAGATAAGAGCTGGTTTCCTTCTGCTCAAATCAAAGTAAACAAACCCCGCGTTTAGCTTTGGTTTTGACTTATGAATGACCTCATTTCACTGGTTCATCTTGTGCTGTTTGTACATCCTTGAAGGAAATCAAAGTAAAAAAAAAAACTTTCATATATTAGATGTCTGATATAATGTTGGAGAAAACTCAACTCTTGATGAAGACACATTCACATTTTCTACCTAAACTTTCCTGCACTTAGAAGAAGCTAAAAATACAACTCAAATCAGAGTTACAAAATACAGTGTGCATTTCACCTGACAGTAATGCGGTTGTACTCAAAGGGCTGAGATGCTCTTAGTACTGCAAGGCTTTCCCTGACTTTCCATGGGGAGCAGTGGTGAAAAATTTAGAAGCAACGGAAATAAATGTACAAGTTAATCCTGTGAATATAACTAAAATTTGAAAAGGTCTCACTGCTCAGAATGTTAAGATGTATTGTAGATCGTGGCGACATTATCACACTAACCTCATTTCACTTTTCTCTCCAATGCCCTGTTTCTAACATTCTATGCCACTGAAGTAAATGGGAGTAAACAAAAGTCTCCTGGATAAATGTGCTGAGGCCATTGTTTCGGAATTATTGATTTAGTTTGTTGGTTTGTCGTACCGTACTATCTTCCTCTTTGGACTCTTCTTCCTCTGGTTCCGTTGTAACAGAGGGCGTCTTGGGTTTGTACCAGGAAATCTGCAGTACACGACCTTTGAAATTGGCTCCCTGGTTGGCCGCCTGGAAAACACAATATTATTACAGTTTATACTTTCAGCTTTTGCAAATTTTAAACAATTAAAAAAAAAAAGAAGTGGCTTACGTTCTCTGCTTCACTCCGAGTTTTGAAAGTCATGATGACACTATTGGCATCTTGATCACGAAGATCCTCTATTTCCCCAAATTTCTACAATAAAACAATAAAAAGTACGTAAGATTTCAGTCAAACCGTTCATACTGTGTCACTTTCGTTGTTATCTACTTCTTGGATTATATCATTTTAAGGACACTTTTCCTCCTTTTCTTACCACAAAGTGCGGCATTAGTTCTTCTTTTTCCTCCTGAGTGACTCCCAGAATAGTCAGGGCCCTGGGTCTGTGGTCGACCACCATACGGTTAACAGCGCCACCGCGAGCCATCATGTCCCGGCTTCGGCCCCTGCCACGGCCCACGTGCATCATGCCGGGCTCCAGGGCCATCTTTCCTCGGCCGCGACCTCGGCCAACTGGAGGCCGGAGGAGACCCAACCGCGTTGCCTGTGAAAGGACACAGTTTAAATGACACTAACAACTGAATACATGAAGACCAGCTGATTTACTGAGAATAACAAAATAGGAGACAGGAGATAAACTGATGACGTTGTGGTTCTCAAAAGGTATGGAGTCAGACTTGAGTTAAACATTTGACATTTTTAGTGTCACTTCTAGAAACAACAACTTAGTAACAAAAAATATTTGGTGAGTTGAGAGATACAATACTAATACATAAAAGACCTGACAAACTGTGAAGCTGAAATTGAAGCACTATGGTACTGTTTATCTGTCAAATGTTAATTGTGGTCAGTGTCAGATGCTGCAGCTCTTTCATAATTCATAGTTTAGTTATTGTTTGTTCAGTATTAATTCTCATCCTTGTAAATACAAACTGGACTGACTGTTCATAACCTGACCAATGAAAATCAAATCCTCACTTTGTGCAGTAATCTGAACCTGGCTTTTCTGCGTCTGTCCATAATAATATACATTATATAGACTAAATGTAATCTAAAATCAACATTTATTTGGAACATAGAATAGCAAAATATGACATGACCAAAAACAAATGAATTTTAACAAAAAAAAAAAAAAAATGTCTGTGAATGTCTGGGGTCAACAGAAATTTGTGACATTAAAATGGGGTCACCAGATAAAAGAAAAGGTTGGGAACCACAGCAGTAGCGACTTATGATGCAACTGGTAACTTTAAATGACTTCATATCTTTTAATTCTGGCTGCTCTCCCACACAGCAGCTGATCAACATCTATGTGCTGAAGTGTGTGTGTGTGTGTGTGTGTGTGGGGGGGGGGGGGTGAGTACATTTGACAATACATATCATGTGGCTTCAATTAATGTCATTGCTTTGAGGTCAATACAAGAGTGTAAAACGCAATACATGTTCATACAGGGACTCAAAAGCTTCCAACTTTGCTATTTGAAGCTAATAACATCAATGTATGAATGAATTGACATATAATGAAGGTTCAAAGAATGAGTATGATGCAATTAAATCTATTCAGCACATTTAAGATGGCATTGTCTTTTAGAGAATAAAAGAACCAGCATTTGACTAAAACACGATGTCTAGAAGTTGGTCTGGACTTGATTTGGGATTAAATGGTCTTGATTAAAGGCACGACCCCACAGGCCGGAGCTGAGATGTACTTACGACATGATTAACACTAATTTAGACCAGATACATCTATGCTAAATCATGTATCTCTAACACTTCCTTAGTTGACCTTGATAAGATGTCACTCTTACAGCTCCTCGTTTCCTACACACTCCACAACTTTACTATCTCAGTCTCTTCTATTTTCCCTTCCCTCACTTCTCCCTCCAATTGTAATCCTGCGATTTTCTTACAAGGGCCAACAGCTCAAACTTTAATGAGATGCTGCTCCATCAGTGTAGGATGCGAGCCTGATTTGGCTTCGTTAGTGGCTGTTCCTCTGGGTTTGCTTAAGTGGCTACAGTGCAGATGGAGGATTGGGCTGAGATGGATGGGGAAGATATACATTTTTAACAAAGTTGCTAATTTAGGACCCAAGGGGAACAGGAAAAAAATACATGCGAGGGAGGGTGTTGCTAACAAAAGCTAACATCTTTTTTGACAGCACTGACCTTGTCTCTATTTTCTGGTTTAGATGAGAGATGTGGGTATAGCTTGGGCTGAAAATGTTTAATTACGATTAAAAACAACCTTTTCCCACTGAAGAATTCAAGTTTACTATACAACATAATAACCTCCTTAAAACATTAATGTTGTACCAAATACATTATTTGAAACATCAAGAAGCTCTCCCTTCTTCGTTGTATGACTTATAAAAAATATATGAACTATCCACTTTGATTATTAATACACACTGCAAAAGAAGTGAACATAGTCACCGTGATGTTAGCCACTGGTCAGTGGACTAATACTGAAGTTGTGAATTTGGCTTTTTGACTTTTGCTACCTTGGAGGATTTTTCGAGCCATATTTGAAAAAAAGATATAACTGGGGAAGTGTGAGGTGTGAATTTTTTTAACACGACCATGGGTGGAATTTGGCCAACTGAGATTACTGCTAAATTACAGAATACAGAAATGCTAATTAATTAGAAATTGTACACGATCTAATTAATGCTCCACAGGTACCTAAAATGGTGAGCCCACTGCTCCTAGCATGCAGTGTGTGTGATGCATGATGATTTAGTGATGGGTTAAAAGGCAGAAGACAAATTTTGGCGTGTGGTGTTACATGTGTAACAAACTACTACTGACAAAATTAAGATTATATCTATCTACTAACACTGCTGAATTTAGACGTTTGAGTCTTTACTGGTCTTCAATCTATGTTATTGTCTATTTTCTATATTAATGCACAAGGCTACTTTGTATTCAAATAATACAAACACGGAAGTTAAACATTTATTTACAACTGCAAATGTCCTCAAAGTAAACAGCTGCATCTTGGCAACGTTAGACTCACCTCAATATATGAACATTACAAAACAAACACAGAAGTGAATTCCAAGGTACTTTCGATGTGTTATGATTCATTACTCTTGTGGTTCAGTTATGGTATTTTAATTGAGGGAGGGAGCTTTGATTTAAGAAATTTCCATGCCTTTAACCAAACTGATGCTAGCATTATCTAACTTAGCCAACAGACCAGGTATAATAATTTATAGTCAAAAGGAAGGAAGTATTTTATCATATCCTCAGATTCACCTTGTAAGAAAAATGCTGCAGAGGCAAGATGTTATTTTTACCAATGTCTCTAGTTATCTTGGTCAGAGGTTGCACATTTCCTGTGCATACATGAGTGAATTACCTCCACTTGTAGCTGCCCTAGTTTTCTCTTGAGGTCCGTTGTGTCTTCTCCAGAGTTCATCTGCTTATGAAGGTCCAGCTCAGCGTCAAGCAGTTCCTTCTGGGCCTGGAAGCAAGATAATTAAAAATGACCAATGATTGCATTTACTTCATTCAAAGCTCTGCAGCAAATAAAAACCTCTCCAACCCAGTGCTGTCTACTAAAATTCATTCTGAAAATACCTGAATCATGTTTTGAATGTGAGGGACTCAAACTTACATCAGTCTTCGTCTTGGGCTGGTTGTGGTTGGGTTTGGCACCAGTAACCTGGGACGCAGGGTTCATTTCATTCTGTAGCTGGGTGATCTTATCTGTCAACTCCTTCAGAGTCTTCATGATGTTTGCCCTTTCCTCAGGTTTCATCCCTCGGTTCTTCTCCAGACGGTTTATTAGAACCTGAAAGAAAAGAGCAGAGCACAGACTCTATATAAAAACAGGAAAAAAAACTAAAAAACAAATGGAGCTAGGCACAATAAATCTGCACGTATTGTAGCTTATTTTGGCATCGATCCAGCTGATATCATCTATAAACCTAATTTGGTGTAATTCAAACAATAGTTTTGCTGTTACAGACATGGGAAATATCGCCCATTAAAAGTAAATGGAAAAAAAAAAGATTTAAAAAAAAATCATAAAAAATCTAAACTTTAACTTACTGTTCCCAAAATGTAATCAGATTTGTTCTGGGTCACTGGTAATGTATAAACCCAATTTGGTATGAATTCAACCAATAGCTTTGGTGCTACAGTGTTAACAAGGAAAAAAAAAAAAGAAAAACAAACAAACTGAACCAAAAACAATACCCCTTGCCTCCCCTTCGGGGGGTGGGGTCACACACACAAGAAAACCCCATAACAGATAACTGAAGAAAATAGGGTTAGTGCTGCTGAGGCTCCTCTCACCTTCTGACACTCAATCTGTGTCTTCAGCATCTCTTGCTTCTTCTTCCTCATATCCTGCTGAAGTTTCAATGCTTCCTAAAAGAAAAAAAAAAAAAGAAAAGCTATTTATTAATAATTAAAGCTGCAAGCAACATTGGGCGGGACCATGAGGACATGTACTTCCTACTATGATGCCAACCATTAACCATCAATGTTACACCCTGAAAAATGTATTTGGGATAATTTTTTTTAGATGTATATTGTTAGTAAAAGTTATTATTGAGCATTGTTGTTGAGGCTTTTATTTTGAAAATCTGAGCATGTGAATGTGTGTAAGTGAGGGAGTGAGAGAGACAAACAGAATCATAAAGTTTGTACTATTCCTTATTGAACACTTTTAATGGGCTTTTATTTTGAAAATCTGAATGTGTGTGTCTCTGTATCTGTGTGTAAGTGAGGGAGTGTGAGAGAGAAAAAGACCTCATAAATTTTGAACTGTTCCTTATTTAACATTTTTAATGAGGCTTTTATTTTGAGAAGTGTGTGTGTGTTTGTTCGTGTGTGTGGAGTGAGAGAGAGAAAGAGACAGAATCATACAGTTTTTACTATTCATTATTGAACTTTTTCATTTCAGCTTTTATTTTTAAAGTATTAAGGTGTATGTGTGTGTCTGTCTGTCTGTCCGTGTGTGGACAGGGGCAGAGAAAGACAGAATCATATAGTTATTAATACTCATTATTTAACATATTAAATAGGGCTTTTATTTCTAAAATTGTGTGTGTGTTGTAGTAGTTTAATATACAAGTAAGTTTAAGTAGTATACATGATATACATGCACTTTAAACATTACTGCCATCAGCTGTCACCTTTTTCCTGAGTGTGCATGTGCCCCTCTCATGGGTCATTTGGATCAGCCAATGAGCTGGCAGCTGGAAGGAGCTGTGAGTGCATGCTCTGATTTGAATGAGAAAGGTAACTCAGCTGCTCAGTTCATTTCACAGGAGCACTATGTCTCACAAAAAGGGCTGTAAATCAAAAACCTATCTGAAAAATTCTTGCATGTGAGGCGAGGGAAGGGTCGTGTGAATATACTGACACATAATATGTGGAATAAAAGTCAGAAGTGAAGAAGCAGTAACTGTATGAAATGACAGTTAATGTGGAATTTAGTGGAGTAGAGTCATCACTCTGCACTTTGAAAGGTGTAGATGAAAAACTAAACACTTTAACCCAAAAATGAGACCAGTTTGTGAAAGACATCCCTTTTTCCTTCATTTTGATGTATAATTTGTTGGTTAAAACCAAGAAAACGTGGAAGATATATTAAAGTAGTTTGCAGACTGTGTGAAATCCAATAGCCGGAGCTCCTCAGGTCTGATAAAATGTCAAAAATATAAACTACGATTTCTCAAGAACCGTACATCATATCTGAAAATTTTTTAGACAAGACAATTCTGGATAGTCTTGTGAAACTCACAATAGGCAACATGTTGGGGACATTTCAAAATAAAATTTTGGGTGTCAAAATTCGCAACTTTGAGGGCCTGTAACGAAAAAACTAAGACCTGTCTCGTCTCTACGGTAATCACACTAGAAGGAGATAATTTTTCAATGTTTTCAAGTCAATGGCAAATTGCAAACTTTCTGTACAAGATAAGTCCGGGGTATGGGGCTACAATTTTTCGTGCTCAATGTAACAAACATTGTGGCTCTGGTTTTGTGTCTTTAGGACATCCCTCCTAGAAGCTCAGATTTCTGATTTTTACTTTGAAAGGCCGAGCTTCCTGTTGAAGTTGAGATGCACATTTTGGTGTTCGTTTTGTGTTTCTGTGACATTTCTACTGGTGGCTAGGGGCGGTTTTGTGTGTGTAAGGGGCGCTAGAGAGCTTATTATGGAATGTAACAGTGATTTTTTTTTTTTCATTTTATCAAATTTTTTTTTGCCAGACCGGACATGTGTGCCAAATTTGGTGAGTTTTTGAGTATGTTTAGGGGGTTAAAATCCAGTTTGTTTCGTCTAATAATAAAATAATAAAAAGAAATAAAAAGAAAAAACAAACGAAATACAATAGGGCGTTTGCCGGCTGGGCAAAGGCCACTCTAACACAGTATGTGGGTGTGAGAGTGACCTTCACCCTGCAGGTTCAGTCCCTAATAATTAAACAATAATATTTTTCATATCTTTAATAAAATGCATTTGTGATAAACACTGCCAACTCTGGTTCTGTTTACGAGGCACTAACTTTATGGAGTTCCTTCTTAATTCGTATTCCAAAGGGCAAAGACAGGTTCAGCTCTGTCTCATTCTAAGAACCAGTTTAGGGAAGGCTGATGTTGGTCAACATAGTTTCTTGAAACTCTCCTCGTACTACATGTCTTTCAGACCTAGAAATATTTTACACTCTCTTCTCTGCAACTTCTGACGTATTTTAATTTATAAAAACCCTAGACTGAACGTGCAAATTCAAGATGAAAACACCAAAGATTTACACAATAGCAGATTTCATCTAATTATTGCCAGCACAGAGTTTGCCTTTTCATCTTTCCTGTCATGAGTTTATGGTATTAAAGCAAATAATCTACTCCTATATTATTTTCCTCTCCAATGCTGAACTAATAATTCACATTATTCATTAATAATATAAATTAATGAATAAAGTACATGACACTGCTCATTTTCCTGTGGATATAATTTCAGTAATCACTGATCTCATTACTCATAGAATGGACTAATTCTTTGTAATGATGCATTCATTTTGAATTAGGAATTTGAACAACATGCCTGTTTCTTCTTCAGGACCTCCTGTACTTCTAGTACTTTTCCAGTTTTCCCAAGGCTCTTCGAGGAAGACTTGAGGGCTGTTGAAATGTAGGCGCCCTTCTGTGCATTTGTCAGTGCAGAGGCCGCCTAAGTCACACAGAGAGAAATATGCAGGTCGTCAGAATGAATTCTACAGCTATAAACATGGATACAAAAAAACAACACAGTGATAAGTGGCAACACATCATCAACTGAAATTACATCTAATTTTGAGTTATAGCCTTTTTAACTGGAATAGTATGAGTTAACAAATTTGCATGCCTCTTTTCTTTTCTCTGAATATTATGATCACACTTAATAAGATCCATAAAAGTTGTTTTTCTTTCCACAGAAATTTGCAAAACCCTCACATTCCAATATGTTTCCAACTGTTTTCTGATAACCTACTACACAGCTTAAATTTATGAATGGCATGTCTGATAAAGAGATAGATTATTTACCACAATTTAACAAAAGAATACTCATTAGATTTTTGGTGGATCATCACATCAGGTTATGATATTGCTCTGAAATTTACCTAAAATCCAATTGTTCAACAGAACCACTTTCTTTTTCAGCTGACATCCTTCATATTTTTTTTTTTAATGTTGTTTGTTGTTACACTTCTTTCTACCAATTCTAGACATGTTAATTTTACTCTGCCTAATTCTGTTATCTTTAAAAAAAAAAAAAAAAGATAAGATGAATCATAGATGAAAGCATACAGCGACAGTGTCTGTGTTTAGGTTCTGGGCGTCCGTCTTAGTTGTTGCTGTGGTCCCAGCTGCTGTTGGAAGCCGATGCTTGGGTACAGTTTTATTCAACACGTACGCTGCTGGATTGTGCTGTTTGATCCCCTGTACATAACATGTAGAGAAGAAACAAGCTAAGAAAGCGTACATCAGATAATAATTTCAGAAAAGAAGATGTGAACAGTGTGAGAAGTAAATGATGCCTCAGTGTTTCATCTCCTTACCCCAACCTTATGTACAGTGCCGTGTTGTGGCCCCTGGCTCGGTGCTGAGCTGGCCACCTGGCTTCCCGAGCTCTGTTCCTGCTGCTGAATCCCTGTGGTGTTCGTGCCAGGCTCTCGATGCCAGTACACACGGATGAAACGGTTATTAAGGACTGCCTCAGTACTGGATATGGCCCGTCTGGCCTCTTCATTCTTTGTATACTGGATCAACGCTGCCTCTGGGTCTCCACCAAACACCACCTGGACGAACAGTGGAATGTTTAGTTGTTGAAATATTTAAAGTATCCCTTACCTAGTCAGCTAACCAGCTACTAAGACAAGATTGTCCTTATCCAACAAGGTAGTGTGTCGGCAACAATCTGGTGACACAAAACGAATTAGGACACAAGAGATGATGGTGATGAAATATAATTTATTCTAATCTAACAATCCACTGTCATATGAAATTTTACATCTAAACTATTAAAGTCAATAGTGTTTCTCAAAAACCAAACACACAGCAATATTTAAGTGTATTAGTATTTAATTATTAGGGCTGAGTTAAAAAAAAAAAATCAATTTGACAGATTTTGATTCGATTTCACTTTAATTAATTGATAATAGTGGATGAAATGGATAAACCTTTTTTTTTTTTTTTTTTTATACCACCGATGTGGAACCACAGCCGGCTACGACTCGCAAGCCCTTCAGGGAGACAGTGCTTATTGGTTGTGCTTACAATGGTTCTGGCACAGGACGGACACGGAGGGAGGGTGGGGAAAACACCTCCGTGGGAGGTCCTCCTCAAACTTGAACCCACAGTGTGGAAGAACTGACCGGCGGAATTGTTCCTGGAAGCCAGTCGTTCTACAAATATTAACTTTGTTTACCTATGGCTGAATGCGGCGTTAGAGGAATAGTAAAGCATCTATCACGAAGGGCTACCCACCCTACGCCCTCGCTACAACCTGTCACAACCTGATCTTGTGCTAACCTGATCTTGTATCACTAAATGAATCTGAATCAATCAATGAATACTGAATCGAAAATCAAATTGATTAAGGAAATTGGTCATGATACCCAGCCCTATTAATTATACTATTATTACCTAATATAAGTTTATCAGCTCATATTACGTTTGCTCTTTGAGAAGTTCTTCACATTTTGAAAATAGAAATGTTTCTCATCCATCTGTAAAGTCCTTTGTTAAACTCTGCTAAATTATCCTCTCATAATCAAAAAGGTATCAGATTGGCTTTGTGGATACTAATGTACATTCCATTTTACCTGAATATTGACAATGGTTCCAAACTTGCTGAAGTGCTCATTGAGCTTGGTGATGTTGTTGAGCTCACGTGGGATCTTGCGCACCTCCAGTTTAGTGTTCACATAGTGATTCCTTTTGGGGAAACTGCTCTTGTGCTGGTTGTTAAAGCCAGGTCTACAATACAGACAGATGCAATTTGCTTATAGACAAACACTGTGGTGCAAACATGTTAAGTGCAAAAGGTATTTAAGAGACCACAACAACATAAACACAAAAACCTGAGATGCTAACTAACATTATGGACAAGATCAACATCAATGATGGCTGATTAAAGTACAAGAGCTTTGATATCTGATATGGCTGATGCTAGGGGACATTTTACAGTTATTATAGTTAAAAACTGATAAGCAGGGCAGTGGTATGTCAACGTGCTTCACATTGAGGATAGATTGATGGCTGCAATTGAGTAGCATGTTTGGTGCACCCATTTCCCACCGTAGAAACAAAAGATAGGCTGCTGACCTATGAGTCACCTTGGCTTGAAACAAGGCTCTCTTAGCCACAACGGGAAATGGAGCGAGGCACCAATTTGTTTGATCAAATTTCAACTGGCTGGCGTGTTTCTTCAAATTTCTCCACAAAAAAAGAAGTGGTTCACTGAAAGGCCAAAGTGTCTACTACATGAGCCAAAAGCAGTACTGAAGTTAATACTTAAAAATCCTCACTTTATCAAGTAACTAAACACAAATATTTGTAGACTTGTTTTTTTCCCATGATGAATATTTTGCAGACCATTAAAAAATTGTAATGTTTTGTTAACCAACAGAAATACACCTTCCTCGAGACAACATTGCCTAGTAACCATAACAGCAACAAGACTCCAGGGAAACTATCTTTAACCCTAGTCTGGAGTATTTCCCACAATCTCAAACTATTCCTTTGGGACCCTAATTTTAGAGTAAACATGTACATGTTTGTCTCTGAGCCCTTACTTCTCCATCCAGGGTTTTTTAGCCTGTGGTCCCTCAGTTGTACTGCCTCCCATGCTTCTCTTCCTGTTGTCTTGCTCTGTGTTGAAGCGGGATGTGTTACCTCCAGGAGTGTTGGCTGGGGTGGCAGGCTCAGTCTGGATCACAATGTTGGCAGCTACAAGATGCACAAGTCAGTAAAGAAGCCATTAGAAACCCTGAACCAAGTACAGTCAGTTTATTTTTTTGTTAACAGAATTTTCTCCAATTAAACCACAGCGATTCAGCTACATTTTACTGACATGAATAAATGTTATTAATGCGAGTAAGGCCATGTGTTGCTACCTCTGGAGCCTTGACCTTCACTTGATGTGAGGCCGATAAGGTTAGAGCGCTGGGTCTGAACCCGGGGGATGAACTGACGGTATGGGTTTCGACCAGCTGCAGTCAGGCCTGGGGATTCTGGGTTATAGCCCTCTGGGTCAAAGTTATCTGAAAATAGTCACACAAAAAAACAGAAGAAAATGTGAGAGGCAACACGTTTAAGACTCACCAAAAAAGAAATACTAACTATTTATTACCAAATATGAAAGTAAAAAGCATACAATCAAAATGTGGCATTTGTGGTGGAATAGAATACTACTTCAGACTACTTCATCAGTTAGATTAATCAACAGTGCTACCCTCTGGTTAACAGCTGTTACTGCATCATGGAGAATAAACCACACAGGCAATAAAATATTACACACTCTATGGTGCCTGACTAAAAAGAACAGGCCCCTAAATTGAGGCTAAATGATTCATAAAGTCCTTCATCAAAACAAAGACAGAAGGAAATAAAAAAATAACCCGAGCCCTTTATTCTACAGTTAAACTGCACACAACAAACATATGCAACATAATAAGGAAGGAGAAATGAAAAGTCATGGGACTCAAGGAAATAAAAGACAGTGACAGAAGAGCGTTAGAAACATCGCCTCCAAACACACAGTCTCAATCTGAATAGGAAAAGCATCGCTGCTTACATTCAGACTGGACATATTGGGGACGCAGAGACACAGATGAGGACGAGGAAGGAGGAGGAGGAGGTGGAGGAGGAGGAGGAGGAAGAGTAGGTGGCAACCCCACTCCAGGCGGTCCGATAGGAGGAGAAGATGTGATTGCCGACTGGTGGTTGGGGGTGTCAATCCCACTGGTTGCTATCAGTGGGGGTCCTGAGGGAGACACAAGCTCAAGCTAATGTCTCGGGTAAAGTGTAGAGATACTTCATCTCAAAAACATGGTTTGAGCTACTAGATGGGGTTAAATATGACACAATGAAGCCAAGGCAAAGCAGAAAGGTAGATAATGCCTCCTATATATAGTACCAAATTTATAAACAAGATTACCGGTCAACAAATTAGCCAAAAGAATACATTTACCAACACTAGTACTCACCTGTTAAAGGGAAGACGCCTGGAGGAGGTGGCTGGCCGTACGGTGGCAATGAAGGCATCCTGAGGGGCGGTGGGGGTTCTGTAATTGGGGGCATGGGCATGCCAGCTGGTGGCATTACAGGTGGGGGTGGGAACGGAATAATGTTGGGTAAGTTCACATCATCGACGACTAGAGGGTCATTGCCGTGGTCGAAAAGGCAGAGGTCACCACGGACACAAAACCCCTTTTCTGTAAGAAGAAGACAAATAACAACCTAAAAATTCTCATTTTTACTTTTATGAGAATGTTTCTAATCAATTGTAATCAGTTAAAAACCTTTTGGGCATAAAATTCAAGTAATAACTGAATTTTTTTTTTTTTTTTTTAACTGACAAAAATATGGCTTTAGGAAAGATTAAAAAAAAAAAAAAAAAATCAATGAGCAGCAAAAACAACAACAACAGGGTAAATGGATGAAATAAACATCAACATTTACCCAAATTCAAAGCAACAAATTAACAGACATGCATGCTTTACCCTACAGTCTCATTAGGAAACAGGGTCCCTGATGGCTGTGTTTGACTGCAGATAGCAGTAAGCTTAAGGGACAATGGGTAAGTTTATACCCTCTGTCTCACTGGAGAGGTGGCTGGGAGTCTACCTTTCACTGGGGACAAGACAGTGAGTGCTAAACAGCGGTCATTAGTGTTGAGATGAAACAAATCAGTCTATAAACCTCATGGGATCAACACAGTAAGGTTCAACAGCCAAGACTAACTGGACAACTGTAGCAGTGAAACAGAAGCTACTACATCATTCACCAGAATATTTGAGATGAAAAGACCATTAATGTACTGCTAACTCTATCAGATAGAAGGCTGTGAAACAGTGAAATGATGAAGCTCTGACAGAGAGAGAACAGAATGACTCAGACAAAACACCAACGGAAAAGAACAAGAGTTGGGTTTGTTTTTACCATCATAATCCCTGCACCGCTGTTTGAGGGAAGCACTCTTGTTGCTGAACGGCTTGCCACCACCATCTTGCCTTTGGTTGCCATAGTAACCAGACCAGCTATCCGTAGTGCTATCGGGCATGTGAGCTAGTGTCGCTACAGGAACTCCACCAATTCCTGACACTCCCCCGGACGATGAGGAGGAAGCAAAAGGGTGTGGAGGGGTGGGCAGGGGCAGGAGACCTGCTGGATGCTGCTGCTGGGGGTTGGATGTGTTGGAGGAGTTGTAGCTCTCTGTATCTTTCCTTTCCACCTCGAACTTGGACTTAAAGTCTGTTCAAGAAAACCACAAATTCATAATAATGTTAGCAAAACACAAAAACAAACAGTCAAGTTTTCAGCTTTTTAAAAAACAACATCCACTACTTCTTTTCCTCCAAAGTAAAGCAGATCTACCTTGTATGTAACTTGGCCAGTTCCAGGCCATACTGTTAAATCCCCACCGATGTGTGTGCAAAGTCCACATTGTGCCTCATCAATAAGAACTTGTAGAAATATTAACCTGCTGTCAAAGAGGTAATAAAAGTCTCTCTATCTAGCGCTCAGTTCAGTCTGTTTACTTCACAGCGGCTGTATCACTAATGCATTGTTTAAATGCAGAGACAAGAGCTTCACGAGCTCTCACTTCCTGGTGTAGACTCATGTTATTTGTTGGCTACGTAGGTAGTGGGAGGGGCTCTCTCACCTCTGCCTCCTCTATGTTCTCTGTCCCTGCTTTTTCCTCGGCTGCTGCTTCTACTCCTGCTCCGGCTTCTGCTGTAGCTCCTACCCCGGGGGCTGCCCCTGCGGCGCTCGTGGCGTTCCCGCTCTCGATGGGACTCGCCACAGCTTTTCCCATGCCGGTCAAAGTCACGACGCTTGCGCTCGTCTCGCCTCCTGTCATCACGGCTCCTGTTTTTTTCGTGTATTACAAGAAACACACCTGAATCAATATTTTCTGCTGTGATTTTTAGAGTGCAAAGTTACCGCTATTTATGAGTTAATAAGAGAATGAAGACAAATAAAAAATAATGCATTACCGGATCAAATATTTGAGAATATTTGAGCGACAGCAGTGCATGCACACATCTACCTAAATGTTGCTATTTTACATACAGTAGTCCTGTTTATCTGATCTGAGATCAGAACCAGATCTTTGGTGGAAACAAAACACTATGAGAAAGGCAATTAATGTGAATTATTGTCTAAGAATAAGTAATTAGATATTTATGGTATGTCTTTTTATGAGGAATGTCTTAGACTTTGGTCTTTATCGTGCTAAAGGGAAGACTTGAAAAAAGTGTTAAGGCTTCAGTGCAGTATTTAACCCAAAACCCCCTGCCCCCCACCATCTGCCATACCTGGACTCATTGAAGTCTGAGCGGTTTCTAAGAGGACTTCGCCTTCGTCTGTTTTCTCTCTCTTCTTCTGACAATTCAGGCTTTTAGGAGAAAAAAAAATATCTCAGCATCTCTTTTTTTCTCCCAAAACACAGAGGTTCACAGACACAAAATTGGCCAAGAGAACTGCAACAGTGCTTCATCTAATAAACAACAGGATACTTCTCTGAAATGCTTTGACACAACCTTTATGTTAAATCACTCTTTGGTAAAATATTTTAGCCATTTATGCATGTCTAATCTGTCTCAACACCGTGTGATTACAGCTGTGTCTTTCATTTTAAGGTTTCAGTCATATTAAACAACGCTTCTTACCTCTACAACATCAGTTTTAATTGCAGGTTGTTTAACTTCCTCTTTGGGAGCTTCCTTGGCTGGAGGATTTCCAAGGTAGTTCTTAGTTGTCAGACATTCAAAAAGTTTATCCACAAATCCTATTGTCTCTGCAGTGACAAAATGCACTCACATGAATAGGATATATTGTTTCACTTAGATCATGAGCAAACTTGCTGATTCTTCTTCAGAGAAGTCCTCAAGTCTGACATTAATGAATCACAAAAAATTATAAATACAACAGAATAACAATGAAATGCAAATAGCCATTTGTCCAAAATGTAACATATCAGACAGATGTGAAAGAAAGTTCTTATGAGAAGAATACCCTAAACAAAGAATTCTCCTGGACTAATGGCTCTGATGGCAAGTTCATATTTTCTTTTATGTCTATTAAAATAATTGATGGCCCTGTCTTAAGATCTTGAAAAAAAATACATAAAAACTGTATTTTAATCAATAAATAAACTGTCAGAACAGTAAAGGAACAGATCAGACAAAGTCAATTTCAATTAGCGATGGAAAAAAAAATCTGTTACAACAGAATGACTTGTGTAATACAGGCATTAGACATTAGACTCAAAGCAGTGAAAAGTCAGATGATGTAACACACCTTCTGGTGGCTTTATAGCAGATTTGGCAACAATTTGTAATTAATCATTTCACTGACAAACCTAAGCCTTGGGTAGGTAACTGCCTATCCTGTTAGCGAGAGGTGCATATTAATGTAATCACGAATATGCTCAGCTTCATATGTTTTCCACAGATTTTGAACAACAAACATAAAACCTTGGTGCAGAGGTTTCAAACCTGAAATTTAATTGAAGCATGAATAATTTTTAAACAATTTATACCTTTTTGTAGGAAGACATCAAGCTGATCAGCACAAAGTGCTTTCAGCTCCTTCTCCGGTTTGTCCTTCTTCACTAGTGCCACAACATAGTTGGCTAATGCAGAGGGGTCAGCATCACATCTGAAGAATTAAAAACAATGTATCTAGAGAATTAGGTAGTGTTGAACAAAGAACAATGACTATACAATTTTAAAAAAAATAATGACGCTGTTGCCAAATTTGGAGGCTGGAAAGAGAAGGCAAACTTGGAGAAAAATGAATTTAGATCCATATTTGTAACATCTATAACATCTATGTAGACATAGGGTGTGACATCTAGTGGTTACATCCTTCTTACCATGCATGAAATCAAACTAATCAAACTAGCCTATAACCTACGCCAAGCAAAACCTCATACCAAGTGAACCAGGCAACATATAACCTTCCTGATGGACAAACAAGAGCCAATACTTCTACATTATACACTGTCATTTATGTAGTTACATGAAGAGACAGCAGTAAACCTCATTACAACCACAAATGGGTTATTACATTACTTTGCAACCGAGAAAGACAACAACCTAGGAGTACATATTGCCAATCTTATACATGTATTAATGTGCAATATACTAAATTTGTCTGCACATTCAGAAATTCTATAAACTCTCAAACCAACATTTGTAGCAGTTTACCTGACTCAGAAAAGCTTGGAGACACCATTCAAATGTAGGCAAAAACACCGACTTCTTAACATAATCAAAAAAATAAAAAAGGAGGTAACGCTAAGCATAGCCTCTCAAAAATCACTTAAACTCCATATCAATGAATGCACAGGAAACTTAGATGATTGTAGTAAATAATCTGTATTCATGGACTCACTTTTCGATGTTAAAGTTCCTAAATCAAGATTCATTTATGACTATACTCAAGTGACCACATGATAAACAGTAACCGATTGTCATTGCACCATGTGTATTAACTGGTATTCCACTGTCACTCCATCAATTCCACGAATTTATTTTAATCTTTAACCCAATCAGCTGTACATGTGCAATACAGGAGAAAAAATGGTTTGTTATAAAATAGATTTTTTTGCAGTCCGAATAGATGCATGTGAGTGAGTGATTATGTAACTATGATAACTCTAAATATAAATATTTCTCCAATTTGCTTCTTAAAGCCTAACTATCATTCGGTAACGGTGACATTTAGACAAACCATTACCTGTAAATCACATTAAGCAACACTTAATTTGGCTATCTGTTGCAGCTTGGGAGCTTGCATGAGACCTGTGATAAAGTTACATTATTTTGAGCTAACTACGTGCCTAAGTTCTCTAAAAATAACCTAATGGAACATAGACATTAAACTGCACAGTGCATAAATTTCACATCATTGGTTTATAATTGTACCGTCCACCATTCCCACTCAAGGCCAGCTAGCGGCCACGGTTGCAAGCTAACTCGTGTAAGAAATTGCCATCATATTCTAGCAAACCCTCATTGATGCATAGCTATCCCACTGACTAGCGGGCTAACGTAGCTACATAGCATGCAAGCTAAATGTCATTTCAATTCAACACTCACATTGGCTCCAGGAGTTTTGCTAGCCACGTCTTCAAGGCATCCACATTGTCTATGATCATCGTGAGAAAGACTAAAATACTGTCTATAAAATGAAAGTGCGTTTCAATAGTTCTACTTTCATCGTCTATAAATTTATAAGCTTTACAGGCCTTCAGTCTCTTCACTGGCAGGTCGGACAAAGTGTTTTACGGCATAGCAACACAGGTCGAATTGTCGTAAATGCAGGCCTGACGATGACAAATATAATTAACTTTACCTTTAATCAAACAAATTAAATACTATATTTGTTAAAATAATTCTATAAAAATAGATACATCGAATATGAAATATTCGATAATTTCGCTATATTCCTATCGATACGCCGGCGGAAAAGTTCCTAAGAATACATTTCCCAGAGGGCAACGCGATGTACTGACCGTGTATGTCATCAGCCGAATACCGGCGGCGTGGGTTTCTCTTGTCAATCTGGAAACTGTTGCTGTTTCTTCTGTTTCAGAAAAGAATAGCAAATTACCAACTGCTTGAGTCAAAATGACGGTAGGTCCACGTTGTAAACATCTATAGTTTTAGGGTGTTCATGAGGACTTGGAGGGATTGAATAACGTTGTATCACAGTACGTTAACTTAATGTGGCTATTAGCGAACTTAGCTAACAGCTAGTTGTCGAGCCAACTGAAGGCAAGAGAGAAGATAAGTGATCACAGCTGTTTTTCTGCAATACACGTGCTTTAACGATTATTAAATTCAAGTATATTTGATATAATATTATTTAATCTATTTAACTTGTTAACGATAAATTCTGTGATTCAAACTAACCCGAAGTAGCTCCACAGACTGCTATCATTTTGCATACAATCTAATGAAGTGTCATCTTATATTTCAGGAGCGGAAAGGAACAGCAAAGTTGGACTTTTTGAGAAATATTGAGCTAGAGATCCAAGAGAAGTGGGAGAAAGAGAGAGTTTTTGAGCATGATGCACCGACGACAATTGGGGAAAGCACTCAGTAAGTACCTGTTTATGATGGCTATCATGCTAAAGGACCCAGTGTTTTATTATTACAGATCGTTTGTTTCTAAGACAGGGGCAGTTCTTTATTTGCCTGCTTGACTAGTTTCAGCTACTCCATGCACTAACCTGTCTGAGAAACGAACGATCTGTAATAATTGTAACTGGTAGACGGTATGAAACTTTACTAGATCTAGTGTTTTTTTTTTTTTTTTTTTGCATTTAGAAGTACAGTAATACCAAGAACAGTTCAGCATAGATACCGTAATAAAATGCCTAGGACCTTAGAGCACTATCAGCCTGCAAATATACTTCCTTCAGCTGGTCTTTTCCTTGTAGACTCATGACCACTTAATAGTCTTAAATATTTATCACAAGCGAAGGTAGGATTAATTCTATCTGTCTTGATGAAAGTTGGAATTACTTTATATTATGTTGGATGTTACAGAGTCTACTCTCAGTTGTAATGGTTTCTGCATATTCAACCCTGTGCTAAGAAAATTGCAAATTCTATCAAAACTACTGGTTTTGTATAAATTATATCAATGAATGATATTAATTGTTATTATTATTTTACAGCAAAAACAAGTATTTTGTTACCTTCCCCTATCCATACATGAATGGTCGGTTGCATCTTGGACACACCTTCAGCTTGTCAAAATGTGAAGTAAGTTGGCATACAAAACAGTCCTGAATGAACAAGAAAAAGCAATTTTTCCCCCCCAGTCAGTCTCAAAGTTACTGAACATGCAGATAATTATATTTAACAGTTGTGTCTTATTTGTTGCTGTTTTACTTTTCCTGCCTTTTCAGTTTGGTGTTGGTTACCAAGCCCTGAAAGGCAAGAACTGCCTCTTCCCATTTGGACTGCACTGCACAGGAATGCCGATCAAAGTGAGTGTTTTTAGCATTGTTGACAGAAGAGTATTGACAATTCCTCATACATTTGTGCTGATGAAAAGGCCTTTTGAGGATTTTGCCAATAATATCAATATATAATATATAAATATTATAATTTCAAACAATTTCTAAGTTATTTGCAGTACCATGTTTTTTTACAGCTTTCTCCATGTATAAAGCAAAATATAAGAATGATCAGTGTGGCTTCCACCAAGAAATGTACTTTTTTTTTTTTTATAAAGCAATGTCCATGTCCTATATCACTCAATGCACTGCCTTTTTGTTTTGCTAATTCTGGTATTCATAAATCTGATTTGTATCCATCAGGCCTGTGCAGACAAACTGAAGCGAGAGATGGAGCTTTATGGAAATCCTCCACAGTTTCCTGATGAGGAGGAGGATGAGAGGGAGAAGCCCCAAACATCTGATGAAATCATCATCAAAGACAAAGCCAAGGGAAAGAAGGTCAGTGTCTAAAATATATTTAAAAAAAAAATAATGGCAATATGAGATTAAGTATATCATCTATAAATTTAGACTTAAACACACTTCATTTTGACATCATTTCACATCAGAAATCACATTTCGATGCAGTAAACTCTGCAGGCAGCAGCAAGAAATACAAACAGTCACTATATATACAGAATAATATATACACAATTGATTAAGTATGCATATAAAAGAAACTATACATGAGTATAATAAACACTATGGTTGATTAAAAAAAATATATATATATATTTTTAGCACTGCAGTTAAATTGTACATTAGAACAGTCCTGTGTAGGTCAGGGAGGAGGGGTAATATGTTGAGTTCAGTAGTCTTATTGCATGTGGAATGTAACTGTTTCTGAATTTGGCTGTTCTGCTATGAAGAATTTATTTCCACTTGTAATTTCCATCCATGCCTCTCTTCTCTGTTAGAGCAAAGCAGTGGCAAAATCAGGGTCTGCAACCTTCCAGTGGGACATTATGAGATCTTTGGGCCTGAAAGATGAGGAAATTGCCAGGTTTGCTAATGCTGAACACTGGCTGGAGTACTTCCCTCCTCTGGCTGTCAAAGACCTCAAACAGATGGGAGTCAAGGTGAGTAATTCTATTAAAGCCATTCAGCTCCAGAACTGTTCAGCACATTTTTCCATCTACTTCCATTGAACTTTTTATACTATTAAATAAAAATAAACTTAAATATAGTTTGACATGCATTGTTGCTTGAGAATAAAATGTGTTTATATATTGAACCTATTTGCAATATTATGTTGAGGGTTAATAATGGAAAGACCTCTTGGCACCACCCAGAAAATCCCAAGACTCGTAATCATCTGTCTTTCTGGCTTCCAAACTAGTTTGCCAAGGATATATTGTGTTTGATTGCATTGTTTAAATGCTGATGCCATGCTGTCACTTCACAGGTGGATTGGAGGCGTTCATTCATCACCACAGATGTGAACCCGTTCTATGACTCCTTTGTTCGGTGGCAGTTCATCACATTGAAAGAGAGGAAAAAGATCAAATTTGGCAAAAGGTGAAACTATGTAATCCCTTATTAGTGTCATATATTTCCATAGTTTTACAATACATACAGATGATGATTTAGCTCATTTCAGTATGAAGTTGAAGCATTTGTATGACGATGTTTCCTAATCCACAGGTATACCATATATTCCCCCAAGGATGGTCAGCCATGTATGGACCATGACAGACAAACAGGAGAGGTACACTTACCTGAATTAATGTGTTAAACAATATATTGAACTACATTTCATTATATTTAATAAAAACTACCACTTCAAAATGTAATGATATGCAAGTAGTTCCATACTGCTACTGCATGCTCAAAGAACTTAATCTCCCAGTTACTTCATAGAATGTCTTGTTTTCTGGGTATATAGAATTTTGTATTTAACTAATTCAAGTCTGAAAATGTAGTATGAACTGAGATCCGAAATGAGTTCTTTTTCAAACATTTGCATTTCCTGTTTAGGGAGTTGGACCTCAGGAGTACACTCTCATCAAGATGAAGATAGTTGAGCCGTACACTGCAAAGTTAAAGTCTAAAGTCTTTTATAGCAGGTAGGAATGCTCTCAACCAGCAATTCATGTTACAGAGATCATGCACCAAGAAAAAAGGCTATCGTGTTATTTCTGCATTTTTTTTCAACACATTATAGTGAATCGTTTCAGAGTTGATGTTTTGTTCTGTCTTTTTAGTGGCATGAAGGGCAAAAATATCTTCCTGGTGGCTGCCACCCTGAGACCGGAGACTATGTTTGGGCAAACTAACTGCTGGGTGAGGCCTGACATGAAGTATGTTGCCTTTGAGACAGTGAATGGAGACATTTTCATCTGCACCAAAAGGTCTGCCAGAAACATGTCTTACCAGGGTGTCACCAAGGAGAATGGAGTGGTGCCAGTGGTCATGGAAATACTGGGACAGGTACACACTTTGCTTGCTAGTTCCACACACTCACAGGATGCTGCTGTAACTTGCAAGCATTCAAGTAGGTTCCATGTGCACGCACATCCAAACATGTTATATGTAAAAATGTAAAATCCCGACCTTTTTTTTTTAGGACATTCTTGGATCTGCTCTGAGTGCCCCTCTTACTTCGTATAAGATAATCTACGCTCTGCCAATGCTCACCATCAAGGAAGACAAAGGTATGAGTTACACAGTTTAGAAACATATTAAAAATCATGGATTGTTTTTTATCCTCAGCCACACTGGCCACAAGGTATTATCATCAGTTAATCGTCTGTCTGTCTGTCTAAAAACTTTGCCATGTACTGATAATTCAGGCCACTGGGGACAGTAGTGGCTGAGGGTTTTCAAGTGCGCACATGCTATGTTTTTTCTTCTTTCAGATATTCTTGATATAAAGTATCATACGTATTTTTTGTATAGTGTTCAAAGCGTTTAGCATTTGACATTATATTGAACATATGAATACTCACATGCACTGTATGGATAAAAGGATTGTGACACATCGCACCCACTGGTTGTTCGGCATCGTTCTGTTAATTTGAAATATGATAAAATTATCATGTCTATTGTCACTAGCTATCAAAATAAATGTGAAATCAATGCTACTTTTGTCATTTTAGAGGCTAATTTGCTAACTTTGATAGTTAATAGCGGTTTAAAATTATTATTTATGGTCAGAATGCATCATTTTTTACTCATTGTTTAGTAAAAACAAAGTAATAACAAGCACATAAGCATTAAACACAGATAACATTGTAAACTAAATGAACCATTATGAGGAAATAGAAATAGTGTTAGCAGCAAAATACTTAAATTTGTATGTGTCCTAATACTTTTGTCCAAACATTGCTTGAATGAAGGGTTTATGGTGGTCACATAGTTTTAATGTTAATTTGAGTCTGCATCAGCATGTGACTTATAGAGTGTCCGTTTATCAATGAAAGATATGATCCCTGAATCTGAGATGTCACAGAAAAAACACATGTTGACAGTTTATTCATAGTGGAATAAGACTTTAATGTGATATTTTTCTCCCCTCAGGCACTGGAGTAGTCACCAGTGTACCTTCTGATGCTCCTGATGACATTGCTGCTCTCAGGGATATCAAGAAAAAGCAGGTGGGTTTATAAAGCTTTCCTAAACGACCAATTGTACTATTCTAAGAGCTCCCTTGTCTGAATAATAGACTGCAAGCAAAGCAAAGAATCGAATGGGCTTCCTCAGCTGAAGCAATAAAATAATTATAAAATCAAAATGATGAATGTCTTTAGTAAATATTCAAATAAATGGGATAATGAGTCGGTTATTATGTTGAAATAAACCCCTCCAAGGTGATTCAATTCCTGCATCACCCTGTCAAGGTTCACTTCGCAGTAATGACTGGCGTGTTGCACTTAATCACACAGGAGCAATAATATTGTCTTCCCAAAGTACAAACAGGAGATAAATGAAAGAAAAAAACAAATGGGGTTGATCTCCTCCAGTAGGACACTGGACATCAGGGGTTAGTGAATGGATTATGTCTCATATTCTGTGGGATTTTACAGTGAAAAATTCAGAACCAAACTGAACTTTAAGTGAGTTTTTTTTTTTTTTTAAATATACCCTTGCCTCTCAGAGGGTGGTGGTATATATAGATATACCAGAAATTCCATCTGTTCTTCAGTCCATCCGTCCATCTGTCTTGAGATTTTTGTCCAACCCTGTGCTCATTACTCTTTTAAGTTGCTCTACATTATAAATCACCACCACTTTAAGCAAGTATGAAAATGTTTTGCTAATAATAAAATCAGTATCCATGAGGCTAATCTTATGTGTTTCTAAAAGGCCCTAAGAGAGAAGTATGGAATCGAGGACAAGATGGTGTTGCCCTTTGAGCCGGTAAGCTGATCCCCTAAAATAATTATAGAAAACAAACTGGAGTTGCAAAAATATTTGAATCTGTGCGTGTGTGTGTGTGTGTGTGTGTGTATGCCAGGTCCCCATCATAGAGATCCCAGGCTATGGGAACCTGTCTGCTCCTTTGGTCTGTGATGAACTGAAGATTCAGAGTCAGAACGACAAAGAGAAACTGGTCGAGGCCAAAGAGAAGGTCTACCTTAAGGGATTTTATGAAGGGGTGAGTAGGTTGACATTATTTTTACACAATGCAGCCTCTTCACACCCCCTCTATGCATAATGTTAAAACCTGGTTTGGTTGAACACCAAGGTAAAAAAAAAAAAAGAAAAGAAAAGCAAGTCAGGGATTCATTTATTCATGGGTTTTTCTCTCTGCCTGACTCTTATGAACTAAATATGTACACGAGTCAGCTGCGTCAGCATGTACAGTACATTAGAGCAGCTGTAGGGTATGATCCATAAACAGCACTTTAATTTATAATATTTTATAATAATATATCATGATATACTGCAAGTTGTACACAGCTGTACACAGTTTAGCCACTCTCCTTCTACATTAAAAAAATGTTTACAGTGTAAACAGAAGAAATCACAATTTATTATATTTTATCTACTCACAATTTGTAATCGAAGAGTGTTCAAGAGAGATGTGTGATTCATGCTGCTAAAATGTGAAAAGTGAGGTATTTTGTATGAGTGTCTGGGAATTATTTCCTTTTTCAGATCATGCTGGTTGATGGATATAAAGGTCAAAAAGTCCAGGATGTCAAGAAACCCATTCAGAAGATGATGGTGGAGAAGGTAAGATTGTTATTATTGCTGTTGTTATGATTATTTTTTATTATTATTGTTGTTGTTGTTGTTTTTATTATTATTGCTATTATTACATAATATAAAACTTTTGCATTCCTGTTTTTGACTCGTGCATTACACCTGGATAATCTGATGACTGTTGCTCTGTTCGTCTATTAAAGGGTGAAGCCATGATCTACATGGAGCCAGAAAAACAGGTCATGTCACGTTCAGCTGACGAGTGTGTTGTTGCCCTTTGTGATCAGTGGTGAGTGTCAGTGCCATTATGAAGGCAACCATAGTTCCATTTGTCTACATCTATGTTAACAGCCAGTGTATTGATTTCTACTAAAGGTTTCAGTTTGGATATCATCTAAAAAATCTAAACACTTGCTTCTACGGGGCTTCTGTGGGTCATTAAAAAAGCATTAAATTTCATTAAATAGACTGTTATATTAGATTATTTTAGATTCTGAAAATTAAGGCCTTAAATGGCATTAAAATTGATGTCCAGAGCCATTAAAAAATAAAATGCAATAAAAAAAAAATCATTGTTATATAGGATTTATTTTGACTATATAAACATTTAAAAACTTTGATACAATGTATTGTGTGATGATTGACAGGTGGAACCCTTTAATTGGCTATTGTTTAAGGCTGATGCATGAAGTCACAACACTGGATGCTTAGAATGCAACATGCTGTGAGCGTGCTCATGCTGTGGCAAAGGAGCAGAAGGAATATTAGCATATATCAAAAAATGGGAAAATGCAAGTTTTGGTAGAAGTGATTGGAGGAGGAACTATTCAGAACCTGGTGATAAAAGCCTGCATATATGTAAAACTATATGTAAAACTGTATCTGCTGTTGGACATGGGCATTAGAATTGTTTAAAGTGGTATTAAAAAGCATTAAATTAGATTTGCTGATACCTGCAGAAACCCTGTTCTAAGTTCTTTAAGCATACATAAATCTGTACAAGTACTTTTTTTTGTCTCGCAGTATCTGTTCAGTTCACCTTGACTCTGTTGGGCTTTTTGTGCATTTCTGTTACAAGAGACTTAGGACCATCACATACCATCAGATATTGTCAGTAGTCCTGAGTTCACAGAAGTTTTAAGAGAGTTGAAGTAAGACTAAATGTGACAAAGTAATGCTGGTCACAGATTGGTGGTCTAGGATCTTGATTGTGTCAACACATGTAAATGGTAAATAGACTGCACTTGTATAGTTCTTTTCTACACCTTCATGGAGCCCAAAGCACTTTACAAAGCTTCACATTCACCCATTCACGCACACACTCGTACACCAGTAGGTGACTGCTGCCAGGTCCTACTGGGAGCAATTTAGGGTTCAGTGTCTTGCCCAAGGACACTTTGACATGTGGACAGTGACATTAGGGAGCAACTTAGGGGCATTAGGCTTAGTGCTGGGGCAATTTTCAAGTCTGCTGTATTTTGATAAACCAACAACAGATTTCAAACTTACACAAATGCATCCCTGCCTGAAATATTTTCATTCATATATCAAATATATTTTCATATACTTTGATTTTCTCAAGTTTATATCTGATATATCCATTTTCTCAAGAGTTGGTGGAAAGAACAACTGAAATAAAGTAATGTAAAGAAGATAAAAATGAAACCGGTCTTGATCATTGAACATTTGGGTGTGACCATGTAGCTGTGATTGTACATGTATAGAAAATAAAATCAGGCCTCTGGGTTATTATATATTGAACCTTTTCTCCCAACATGAAGCAAATAGTTCCAGTTTGTGATGTACCAATGTTAAATCCATGACAGGACTGGCTTTTCTTGAGTCAACCATTTCCTAGTCACTGTTTATTGACAATCAGTAAAACATTGTTTAGGTATTTGTCTTTCTTCCCCCAGTAATGTAGTATTCACCCGAAGTATAAAGTTTTAATTTAGATTTTGAATGACATATATAAAAATGTTCTGTAGGGTATTATGATTGTCTCCAATATTGTTTAACAGTGTCACAGTCCCACATACGGAAATTTGCTTAGTGATTTCTACAATTCTTTCAACAAACAAAGGGAGTTTCATCATAATGTGATTCCTGGCTTTGTGTGTTTAAAGTATCTTATCAAGGTTTTCCACCCAAACTCTCTCCAACTTTGTGACTTACACCACCTTTTAAGTTTCATCCTCCTCCGTTGCCTCACTTAGTACAGCCGTCGTCCTACAGGAGTTTCCACTGCATGGCCTCCACAACAAGCCACACTGAGATAATACTTTACCTGCAGTTTAAATACAGTGTGATGTTCCAAAACTAAGCCAAACTGGGGCGAGCCAAGCAGATACCGCGAGTGAAGAAGCGGCACTAGAGAACTTTTAAATGGACATCACTTAGATTCCATCTATTCAGGGGACACTCTGTTCCAGGGTGTTATTGTTTGCTAAATGTCAGCACCATGAAAACTTGCAACAAATAAATCAAAATCTTTTCTAAGGACACAGTGTCTGATGCTATTAGAGCACTGCTTACTTCCATGTCCGTACTGCTGTCTGTGTTTCTTTCAGGTATTTGGACTACGGAGATGCAGAGTGGAAGCAGCAGGCCAATGAAGCCCTCAAGTCTTTGGAAACGTATAACCCTCTTATTGATATATTTAACTTTATGCAGTGTTTATCGATTCATGATTCATTGCACTTCTGAAAGCTCAAAACAAATATTCATAGGTTTGACAAATAACCCCTGCTTCCAACGGGGTCATATGCTTTAGTTTGTCAACATGCACAGAAGGTATCTGATGGTTAATACTGCACACTGTTGTACAGATTTTGTGATGAGACCCGAAGAAACTTTGAGGCAACCTTGGTGTGGCTGCAGGAACATGCATGCTCTCGAACCTATGGACTTGGTGAGTGTTTTGAACTGTTAGCAAAAATATCACAGAATTTTGTTGCATCTATCAATGTCCCCATCAAGAACAAGAGTGTTTCACACTATAGTTACGTTTAGTACACTGCAAAATGTGAGCTTTATGGTCTTTCATAAGACAGATCAGTTTGGTCTGTAGGTGGAGACAGAGGATTGACAATAGGGCGCCTTCCATCTCTGTTGAAACAGGAATAGATGCAGACTGGAGGCCAGATGGCAAACGGTATAAACTAGTCCAGTCTAGGCCTGTCGCTGACTCCTACTAAAAATATCACCCCACACATTTTCAGAATAAAGCACACAGTCTGACTCATATACCAAAGATGGTAACTGCTTTGATTTTAAAGAAAATGTTTTCCATGTCTTTCTAAAACCTTTTTAGTTTTATTTCACTTTTCTTTCCCCCCCACAGACATTAGTCAGCCTTTCAGCCAATGTAATCCCTGCACTATGTTTTGTATAGTTATAAAAGCCTTTATACTTTTACTTTTTTTTCCTCAACTTTTACTAGTACTTCCATGATGCAGACAAGTTTTAATGAATCAACTGCTATTCAAACTTGCATTATTTCTCTTTTTAGCCCTCACACTTGTAAAAGAACATTTTTGGTGGAAGAAAGACATGCTATGAAAACATAATAACAAGACCATAACTCCGTTTGAGACTGAACTGGGAATCAGCAGTAATAATATTATTAGTAGTTGTTCTAGTAGCAGTGAATGTGTAAATTGCTAGCAATGATTGAAAAATGGTTAAATAACTGATTTAAAAAAAAAAAAAACATTAAAGGATTTTGAACATACACAGGTTCTTTAAATTAGGCTGTAACCTTTTTTGTATGTTTGTATTTATGTGCTTATCTCCTTGTTACCATAGGAACACGGCTGCCTTGGGATGAGCAGTGGCTGATTGAGTCTTTGTCAGACTCCACTATCTACATGGCGTACTACACTGTAGCCCACCTCCTCCAGGGAGGAGTGCTTAATGGACAGGGAGCCTCACCACTGGGCATCAAGTATGTGCACACAACAAATAACACTGACAAACACCACATCACACACAAACACGCTCAGCTATGTAATATATCTCTGTCTGTCTAACATTTAAAGTTGCTCATTTAACTCTGCCACAGGCCAGAGCAGATGACCAGAGAGGTGTGGGACTTCATCTTCTTTAAGACGTCTCCATTCCCGAAGACAAACATCCCCAAAGAGCATCTGCAGAGACTGAGGAGGGAATTTCAATACTGGTATCCTGTAGACGTCCGTGTCTCCGGCAAAGACCTGGTGCCTAATCATTTGTCGTACTACCTGTACAACCATGTGGCTATGTGGCCCAAAGACAGGTGAGAATGCAGACTCAAAACAAAGCCAGTACATGTGAGGTTGTATTCACAGACTGTTCTCAATTCTAAGTTTATGTTGAATCATGGTTAAAATAAAGATATGATATGTTTTTTATGGAATGCTTACATGCAAAGGACTTTTTATCAACTGTTGCTACTGCATTTGCCTTATTTTCACTTATTCTGGAAAAAGTGATTAAATGATGAATAAATGATGGTAATTATGATCATGGAAATGAACTTTGTTCCGCAGTGGGAAGTGGCCTCAGGCAGTGAGAGCCAATGGACATTTACTGCTCAACTCTGAAAAGGTGTGTCATTAATACATGTCATGAAATATTCATCTTTAAACATTAATATGGATATTATTACCTTGATAAATTAGAGGTTATATTTTGGAAGAGAAAAGGTGCAGTACCTTGTCATGTTGCATGCAAATACTGCCAAATATGAAATAATACCTCACTAGGAATATTCAGTTTTGCAGTTGCCATACAGTATGTTCGGCTCTCTGGCATGCGGTGGTAGATTTTACACCAGAGTTGCTGAGCTGTGAAGCCATTAAATTACTGTGTGCCGTCGATTTGCGCTTAATTTGCTTTAGTACTTCTAAACACAGTGAATCACAAGTTTTGTCTGACAGTGCTTTATAATGAACTTGTGTGGGTGGGCCTGCTTGAGAGCTTTTAGCTGCTAACATCTGTTTTTGTATTCACCAGATGTCCAAATCAACTGGAAACTTCCTCACTCTGAGCCAAGCCATCGACAAGTTCTCTGCAGACGGTACCCGCTCTTTCCTCTTGATTTATCTCCCTGAGTCTTGCGCCTCATTTTCTATTCTGCTTATTTTCCTCTCCAAAGATTTGCTTTCACTAAAACATGGGAGAATAAGAAAGCACATGTGGTTTCATGGTGCATAAACCATTACGCTCCCACTGAAAGATCAATAGAAAAGGCTCCATCATAATACTCAGCCGGCGTGTTGGGTTTGTGCTCACATTGACTGATATGAGCAGTGATTGTGTCAATTTAAGTGGGTGCTTTTCTTTTTTTTTTTTTAATGTAATGAGTATCTGTGTTTACATCATACAGTTTAATGATATATTAAAATGTCGGACACCTTTTTATGATATTAAACTGTAATGAATTTGCAGGACTGTCAAAAAGTCCTTGTATATTTTCAGTCAAATTTGGAGGAACCTGTTTTGCAAAGTTAATGATGTATTCAGATGTGTGGCTGTCCGTCTGCTTTCTCCTCATTTTTTCCTCATTTGGTATTTCTTGTGTATGCTCTTCCTTTTCAGAGTAAATTGATCCATCCTTTTGCTTTTTTTTTTTTTTTTTTTTTTTATGTATTTTTATGTTCAGACTTAGTTGAGTAATGGATTGAAGCATCTGTCTCTTGGAGCCTCTCCTGTTATGGAAGCAAAGAGCTTCCTGGGCTGACAGCAGATAGGTGCATGAAGTTGAATTTCTGTCTAAGAGTCTGAAGTAACATCTGTTGGGTATTTGAAGTTCATTTGGATATTGTCTTTTTTTAATTATTATTATTCCTTTTTTTTTTCATTTTCCCTACCTAGTAAAAGAAATCACATTTAAATCATTTACAAAATCACTGACTGAACTGAGAACAAATGTAATGAGGACACAAGGTTTTTACTTTGGAAAATAACTGCTAAGTAGTTCCCAGTAAACCTTAAAATACTCCCTAGATGGTTGTATTTAGGCAGGAAAGTTCAATTTGAGAGCATTATCCAAAGCAGAGGCCGGTGCTTGTGTAATGTCCTGGCACTTTTCTTCATGTAAGCTCTAAATGATTTGTTGCTAAGCCGTAGCATTAGCTTCTTTTTGCAGCAGCAGCAGTATAACACATGTTGCATCTTTCAGGTATGCGTCTAGCTCTAGCTGACGCCGGAGATACGGTGGAAGATGCCAACTTTGTGGAGACCATGGCTGATGCTGGAATCCTGCGTCTCTACACCTGGGTGGAGTGGGTGAAGGAGATGATTGCCAACCAGAACAATCTGAGGACAGGACCTATGGATACTTTTAATGATCGAGTCTTTGCCAGGTATGTGGGGGAATATATTGGAAATAGGTTTTAGATTAAATCCTAAATTGCCTAAAATTCAGCAAAGAGCTGAGAATGGCGGCATGAGTGTGTGAGACTTGAGTTTATAGACCAAAGAAAATGAGAGAAAATCAAAAGACATCTATGCATATGAGGGTCTGAAAGGGTTAATTTCATGTTGTTGTTTTTTTTTTTTAATTAACATGAGCAAAAGACAAACTCATGTTATCCACTTAGAAATTATAACAAATAATATGTATATTATGTTATATTATTGATTTAATATTCTATGTTGTATAATATACTATTTCCACTGCTTTTCCATGCTGTCGGACAGTGGCTTGAAGCCCCAAAGACCTCTTCAGAGTCAACACACACCCTGCAGCAATTTCACCTCACAGTCGGCTACCCTGATTGGTTGAAATTACTGTCATTGTCAAGGGATTGTGGTGGCTTTCAATAGGATGATATTGCATGCTTTCCCCTGTTGGAAAATGAGCATGGTTTCACAAACTCCCACTTTGAGCCCACACACATCTGATTAGAGGGTGCCAAGAATAAGACCCAAATGGTTGACTTTACATGGTTCAGGACAATTTAAAAATGACCTGTTCAGTAGTTTAAATCCACAAATTCAGATTTTTTTTTAAAGTAAATTTTCCAATTTTTATTAGTATTACGTCCTACGTTGCTGTGAGTCTTAGCATGTAAATACATTTATAATGATGGATATAGTGAATATCATGTTTGATCCTATTACTATGTACATCACAGTGAGCTAATGTTGCTCTGCATCTCTGATGAATGTAACATTGCATCCGTCCAGTGAGGGAACCAGGGATTTGTAATAAACATAAATACAGGCTGCAAATAATTGTGTGCCCTGTATTGGTCAAATTAAGATTTTTTTTTTTACTCTTAGATTTTAGTTTGTTCATTTCAGCTACAGCTCAGTATGAACACATGCAAAAATATGCATCATGCCAAGCAGTGATTTAGCAGTTCAGCAAAGCAGAGAAAGAAACACAAAGCAGTGATTTCTGAATTTACATGATTGTGATTACTGAACTTCCACACAGAACCGAGACAAGATCTTTGATGTTTTATGTGCTCAGCTTCATCTTTGTAAAATGCGGTAAACATCCTTTCTTGCTATTCATGTCCACAACACAGGCTCCAAAACTTGTGCCAGGGGCGATTTAGGACAAGTAAAGATAAAAGATAAGATAAAACCCATGATGTGATTAAAACACCTGATCCTCTCATGCATCGGAGCACAAATTGATGGTCTTTGGTCTGTCTAAAACATGGGAGAATAATGGACAAAGCCTTTCCTAGATCCAGCCTTAGTGCATATCATATTTAAAAAACACTTTTTTTGTGGTTGTTTTTTTTTTTTTTTTTTAACATAATTAATAATCCAAAATTACCCGCATCCCAATGTGTTTGAATTTCAGCGTCAAAAGCCACTTTTACGCAGCACTTCTGTTTTGGAAGCATTTCACCTTTATTCCAAAATGATAAACAAAATGGTGGGATCATTTGGTCTCACCTTTATCATGGTTCTGTAACTTCTCTGGAGGTTGTAACAGAACCGTGATAAAGATGGAATCATAATTTATGGAACCCTGTGCAAAAGGAACACCTCATTGTGCAACAGAGCTGTGATGTTTTGATGACATATTGCGTGTATTAACCCTAACCCCCCCACGCCAACGGGATTTAAAAATGGGCCTGAGCTATGTACAGTAAAAAAACATCCATGGAGTAAGGCAGTGGAATTGGGTCAAATTGAGCCCAGGGAATACACAAGGGATGTCAGTGTGACCAGAAAGATGTTGAACTGGGGAGACACAGAGATCTATGAGCTGTTCTCACTTTGGGCAGAGGACTCTGTCCATGCCAATGCTTGTGGAACGGTGATAGACAGACAGGCTCTGGAGGGGTTAGTTAAACTATGTGCAGGCTGGGGGTTATTTCAGATCTGCAAGTTTTACGTCACACTATGTGCTGCACTGTGTCACCGCCTCTTTGATTCCAGAACACAGGTCCACTGTCTAAGTCCAGCCTGTCTCACCTCTGTTACTCATTTGACTTGGCTGTGGAAATCGGTCCATGGTGGCAAAAAGGTGGGATCACCATCTCACCTTTTTTTCTGGGATCTCGGTGTAAAAGTGGCTAAAGTTTCAGATCTGAATATCAGCAACGGACAAATATTTACAAATACAATGTAAATGCGCGACCAAATAGACAAACTGTCTGTTGACATTTAGAAATCACTGCTTCCTGTTTCACGTGCATCTTCCAAAGTTGGACCGAATCCAAGATGTACCAAGTAAAAATCAGATGCTATGTTCAGTCCCAACTTTTGAGGTTTATTTAACAACTTTATCAGTGTTGTTTCTCTCCTTTGTTTTGTTGTTTCACCACCTTTTACACACCAAGCTTTTCAGAGCTTTTTGAATTTCCTTGAACCCCAAGTGGAAGATGAACCTGACTTTTCCCTCTGATTGAATGGGTTTTGTGTTCTTTCTAGTGAGATGAATGCAGGCATCTTAAAGACTGAACAGCACTATGACAGAATGATGTACAAGGAGGCTCTCAAGAGCGGCTTCTTTGAATTCCAGGTAAAGGGGGAAAAATGTCAGAAAAACAGCTGTAAGCTCTGACTTCAGCTTTTTGTATTGATACACTGTTCATCATTTTTGAATATTTAGTCATATAATACTGTTGTATGACCTAGTATTCAGTTTAGTATTAGTAATAGTAGTATTTTTTTGGTTTATTTATTTATTTGGTTTTGCATGTGTGCAGGCGGCCAAAGATAAGTACCGTGAGTTGGCCATTGAAGGTATGCACAGGGACCTTGTCTTCCAGTTCATTGAGAGACAAACTCTATTGCTGGCCCCCATCTGCCCCCACCTCTGTGAATATACATGGGGTCTGCTGGGCAAGGTAAGTTACCTATTGACTAGTGGCTGCACGTCTACATGTTGTTGCACTTCATCTTCTTTTTCATGTGTTTGTGTGGTTTATCCCCTGTAGACTTTCAAGGAAAACAAAAATATAAAAGAAACATTCAAATTTTCCATGTTCATTTACATCTGTGAATACACTTGGGATCTGTGTGTGTGTGTGGGGGGGGGGGGTAGTGGAATAATACACATCGTATATGCTTGCTGTAGTGCCAGTCCCACAGCTCATTTACCTGTGTGAAATAGCCACTAACACACACTCTCACTCTGTCAGTGTTCACGTCTGCTAGGAGCCTGTCTTCACACCACAGGCTCTTTTTTTTTTCCATCATTCCTTCTGAAGGGAAAGGAAGCACAGGCAGCGAGAATATTTTTAACACTCGAATTTATGAATATGAAAGAGCGCGGCTCCGCTTGAAATGGGTTTTTCAGTTGTCGCTTAGCAACAACAAAAGCCCCACAACCAGTGTTTTCTCCAATCATGTGTTCAGCACCGCTAACTCAAGAGCTAAGAGGCACTCAGAGGTACACAGAGCAATTTAGATTCTCACGCATACCTAGTTATTATGGTTGTATGCTTAGCAGGTTGTGAGGGTGCTGTGACCTCTGGTTATGTAGTTAATAGGATTGTAAAATACCACTGGGCTCAAAACTTTTGTAGTCTACTTTTTAACTTTAATTTAGTTTTCTATACTTGCATACAGACTGAAGTGTAACAGGTATTACAAGTGGCAAAACAAACAATTTCAGTATATTACAGACTGATCAGCTTCTACAGCTATTGATGGTTTACCATTTATTATTGGCAAATGCATTTGCAGGAAAGGACATGGTATCATTATGTGGACAAAATAAGATTGTGAGGCCAGTGAATATTCATACCTGTACTTACAATACATTGCAGAGAAATTTTATATTTTGTCATTGATGGACAACACATGGGTACTAATATTGGGAAGATGTTGATGTTTATAGTATAGATTGTTGGAGTCTGATTATTCATTTCGATTAAACTTTATCCCAATATGGACAGAGAAACACAATAAAAACAAGGGAATTAAAGAGTCACTTTAACAAGACAGCTATACCAGTTCTTCCACATTCAGGACTGGTAGTGAATGGTACTACATATGATATCAACCAATGACACAACTTCTTGATTCACAGACTTATTCAATTGACAAGAGGAAATTATACATGAGCTTCTGCAGTGTGGCCTGCAACATATTTATTTCAGCTACGACAAACACCTGACTTTACATTACATTACATTTGGCCTGACGCTTTTATCCAAAGCGACTTACAAGGTATAGACATGTATAGCGTAAAGGGCCTTGCCCAAGGGCCCACCTGGGATTCAAAGTCAACGGTGTAAACCACTAAGCTACCCAGTCGCTAGTTGAGCTAGTCCATCTCAACCTCCAAAGCGTTGTTAATGAAAGCCCTTCTTAACTAAAGGGAGCGGTAGGAAAATGGAGGATATATTGTTGATGGGGAATATCACATCGGCTGTAAACAAAATGAAATAAAATCATACATTTTGCTCAAGAAAAGGCATCCCCTAGTCATAAGATTCAGTCTGCTTCTCATCTTGACATTCCAATAAAATCAAACTTGTTAAATATTAATGTCCAGTTTTTAATTTGGGCTCATTCAAACACTGAAGGTCAGGGACCTGACAGCCAATACTTGCATTCTTTCCAGCAACAAACAAGAAGCTGAAAACTCAGAACAAATCTCAGTAGGAAGCAAATTGTTCTGGAAATTGCGACCCTGCAAGTTTCCTCGTCAAAACTCATAAATAACACACTACTGCTAGCATATTTGCTCCTAAATACCATGTACAAGTGATTTAAGACATCTTGTAGTATTGGGATTTGTAAGTGGTCCTGACCTGTTGCAAGCTTAGTTTGATTAATTTTCCTCTTAATGATACCTGTACATTTCATTACTCTCAAGCAATTTGCAGTCTGAAAATCCTATTCACTTTACATTTAACTCAGCTGGGGGATGGGGTCGCACTGATTATATTAATGTAAGGTCATTTACAGCCTTCGAAGTATTGATCATTTGCTAAATGTGATATGGCACACTGAGAAGAGCCTGGTACATTAAAAAATTAAGAGGAAGTTCAGGTGAGAATATGAAACTGTTCTTTCATGCAGCTCACTGTTTTCAGATGTGAGAGGGGGTCACGCCATAGACTTTTTGAAGGACTTTAATAAGACCAGTGAAGATTCACACTTCTACTATAGGATAATACTAATGCTGTAAGAAGTCTGTTATCTGCAAATAAAAAAACAATAGTTTTTTCCATTTTCTATGTTTTTACCCCGATAGCCTGGTTCTCTGATGAAGGCGTCATGGCCTGTGGCGGGTCCAGTTGACGAGATCCTGATCCGTTCATCTCAGTACCTCATGGAGACGGCGCATGACCTCCGACTGCGACTCAAAGCATACATGCTACCTCCCAAAAACAAGGTACAATGTGTGTCTGCATTTGCACATGCTTCACTACCACTTTACTTATAGAGGGTTATAAAGTAATTATACAATTATTGATTTCAGAATTGATTGCTCTTTTGTTTTTAATAGTTTTTGTGGAATCCAACACTTGTTTCCATGTGTAGATGAAGTAGTAAATAATTCTGAGGTAGCAGTGCATGAGGTTCTCTCCCTCAGGTGTTTATCGGTTTCATGGTTTCATGCCATAGTTTGATTGGGAGCACAATGAGCCAGAAAATAATAAAAGCGCACAATAAAAAGTTTCAAAATATCAATATATAAGAGCTGATATTTAGGAAATTAAAAAGCTTTTAGATTTCATTTTATCAATATAGGCTTGACTAATTCAACCATAACGGAAAAACATAAACAGCTTGACAATTTTATTTTATCTTTGCCATTTATATGAAGAGAAAAATTAATACTCAAATATTTCTCTCCATTGTTTTTAATGTGATCATATAAAAAATAAACAGGAAAATTCCACAACATATTAATTAGTCTTGGATTCAAAGTGGTAAATTGAATTAATTCACATTGGCATCTTAGTGGCTGACGCAACAGAAATTTACATGGAGAAAAAAAAATAGAATATAAAAATATTTGGGCCTTTGTTGCTCTTTCCTCCATGTCTGCCTCGTAGCAGTTGTGGATTATTGACATTGTCTCCATCTGTTCTCTGCCTATTCTCCGCCACAGCTTCCAGAATCCTCTTAGATACGGCTGAAAAATGAAAACTGTGGCGCGTTCACAGCAGGGAACTTAGTCTATTGTTTAACTGTTCAGCACTTCGATAAGTGGCTGTAGGTAGTAAGGAGACGGGCAAAACAAGTATTGACAAGCCGATATCTCAGACTCCCAGACCATTTCTATCGATTCACCTGTAAATGTTTTGTTACTTCAGACCCAAAGCCAAGAGATGGATTGATGATGGGAAAAGGGGAGACAGTAGAGGTAGCCCTTTTTGAATAATGGTTTTGTACATGGATGTATGTAAAGTGGGCTGTGGGGGAAATACAACTGTTTTCAAATCGTGTGTAATAACAAAGATTAGTCTGAAGTATCTCAGGAATGACTTGAAATAATGTATTTTTCATAACCAGTACTCAAGAATGAACTGAGAAGATGTTGATGGTCAAAGGTCAAAGGGTTAAATCACTTTGACCTCATATTAATGCTGGAAATCATCCCTTTGTTAAAAACACTTCAACATACTTATTGGACTGATGTAAAGAGAGTTTATAGAGCATGGGCAGGAAAAATACAACTCAGAGAAATAGCAACAGGGACCAGTTGTAAGCTTTAGTGCTCCACATCTCCCTTTTTTTATAGCCTGTACAAAACATTCCCACTTGGCTTCAGAATTGTTTTGTTTTTTTCTCATTTTTGTTACCATCCATCTGGAAACTCCTGACCTTATGAATTATTTATGTCTTTATTTGACACAATTGGCTAGTAATGTCACAAACTTGCACAATATAGTTGTCTTCTGTCATTTTTTTCTTGCTGTCTAGCCCGTAACCCTCTGCTAATGTCCTAAATAATTAAGATTTTCCTACTGATAGAACAAATCTAGTTTTCTTGCCCCCATACAGTAGCAGTTTTACAGGACGTCTGTACTTAGTTTTTAAAATCAGTTGCAAAACCAAAAAAACACGCTCCATAAGGGCAGATAGTCCCGTGCAGGGCATTGGTTTTCAATCCCCCCCCCCTCTACACGTCCAATTGAAATCATGGTTGTTGTTAAATCCTTCATTTTGGTAAAGTCATGTATATGAAGTTAAAATATTTGAAGTTTTCTGCTGGTGCGGTACATGTATTGAGGAGTTTAATCTAATTTCCAGTGCAAATATACAGTGCTGTGGTGAAATGAGCATAAAATACGTTAAAATTCTAAAGCCATCGTAGTAGAATCAAATCTATCAAATAACCTGTGCAGATTTCTACATTCTTGTTCTCTTACTTGCACACAAAGTAAAAGTCTTGCTGTCGTGTCTTCCTGAAATATTGACAAATTGCATGTGTCCTGAATAATTATCTTTGATTTTGTTGTGTTGCTTAATAGAAAGGTGACTCAAAGCCTCCAGCAAAGCCCTCTCACTGCATTATCTACGTAGCAAAGTGCTACCCTCCATGGCAACACAGTGCCTTATCCCTGCTCGGCAAACACTACAAGGTAAGACAGCCATCCAGTTGGGTTACATGGAGATCTAGAACAGAACATGTTTGGTATGTTGAGGTTAGGTTTAAATTGAGTTGACTTTGTATAAATTCTTGTGATTTACATGTCCACTATATATGTCTCTTGTGCCTTGTCTCCCCCCCCCCCCCTTTTTGGCTTGTCCACCCAGAGCAACAACGGGGCCCTTCCTGACAACAAGGTGATAGCGAGCGAGTTGGGTGCGCTACCAGAACTGAAGAAGTACATGAAGAGAGTAATGCCCTTTGTAGCCATGATCAAGGTAGGTTTTTTTTTTTTTTTTAGGCTTCTTTGTTTACTTTTTGTTTTACATTCTTAACCCATGAACATGCAAACAGCAACTGACCAAAGCCATTTAATACCATCTAAAATGGTTAATACCTGTTGAGCCACTAATCCTATCAATACATGTAAACAATTGGTGTAAAATACTGTTTGTCACCTCTTCATAGTCATCAAATATGACCCATTTGGATGTTCAGAGGTTCCATGGTTACCATGGAAACACCTTCATCTTCTACAACATTGATTCACCAGTAAAACCCATGGAGTTAGATCAATGACAGTGGATGGAGACAGTTGTTTTTATGTTCCGTTATTGATACATTTGCTGAGAAATAAATTTTTTCTTCAGTTAATAATAATAATAATCCGCAACTTTACTCCTAGCTTTTATGAACATATACATGATCAGTGAATTAAATACAGGGAAATACATGGTTTTCACAGAAAAATCATAAAATACAGATTATAGTATTTTTATTTTTTTCCAACTTTATTTATTGAACATTTTATAACAAAACCCAACATGTAGCATGTAATTGAACAGTATGTCAGAAATTTTCAGTCAACCACATGTTAACAACCCCCACCCACCACCCCAACCCTAAGGCCAGACAGACACCCATTCTCGCGCACACACACACACACATACACACAAAATAAATAAATAAAATACAAAATAATAATAATAAATTAAATAAATAATAATAGTAATAATAAATAAGTAAATCAGTAATCAAGTTTGATGTAAGTAGAATGGGGGGAAAGAAAATAAAATTAGTAAATTTAGTAGATAAATTAAACATTTATACATATACATGTATAAAAAGAACAGAGGATAATATTATAATAAATGGTGATAAATCATTTAATAAAGGTGAAATCTAGAGGAAAATTCATTTGGAAACTGCCACAAAAGTAGCACTGGGTCTTTATGGGTTAAACCTTCTTTAACAGTATAGAGGGACATTTGTTTCAGCGTAGGTATGCTGCCAAACATATTCAGTTCCTGCCAGTTTCCATACTGCTCTGACTGCTCCGATAGGTTTGAAGTCTTCTCTGCTAAAATCGTCGACTGATTGGAGTTTGCATCTGTGAGATTTGCTTTTTTATTTTTCTTTGTGTCGAACAAAACTGTTGCCATTATGAAAAAACAGCTTCAACAGGAGAATTACACTGGAGTTTACCGCACAGCAGTTATTGCACAATGTTGATTGATTTGAATGCCACAAATTTTCACTTCTCTCAGGCTTTTTCTGTTTGTCCCTGTGTTTGTTTACCATAAAAAAAAAAAAATGTGTTTAACTGTAATCTCTGAGGTATTTAGAAGCTGTTCTTTCACATTTCTATGGGTGGATCATGTTAAATTGTGTGTGATTTTAAAACTGACAGATGCATTGGTCCCATTCATTTTCTTTTCCATCCAGCCTTGTGACCCAGTACATGATGACATACAAGACTGGTAAAATTCCAATAAATTAACAAATATCTTTGCATTGTATTACTTCTTTTCAATGAAATTACATATGTACACAAACTTGGGGTCAAGTTCTTGCTAAGTGATCAGAACCATACAGCCTGTCATGGGAGCTCACAGCATGTTCAGCTGTTGCTGTTTCACTGCAGTGATCAAAAGGAATGAAACTAATAAATAGTCATGATGAGCTTTGTTTTTCTCCATGATTTGTGTCTTCAAGCTGGTCTCTGCGCTTTCAAGTTGTTTTCTCTCTCCCAGCTCTCTGTGTTTGATGGTTTGTTTTGGCATCTTTAGTTCAGAAAGCTCTTCTTTTCCATAATCTCTCAGTGGTAGCATCCGCATGACAATGATCTTTCTCTGTAATGGTGAATTTTAGAATAAAACCTGCTGCTCTTTTGTGTTTCGTAGGAGAACCTGGAGAAGAACGGGCCTAGAGTTTTGGATCTGGAGCTGGAGTTTGATGAGCGGGCTGTGCTGATGGAGAACCTCGTCTACCTGACGAATTCCCTGGAGGTATTTGACATCACCTACTGTCACATATATGTTTTAGTGACAGTATCTATGCATGAATGAATAGAGGAGGATATAATTTTTAGGGATTAAAAACACTTCTTAAATTGTCTGTAAAGTGGTAATAAATGTGTTTTGACTTGGTCACAGGACAAAACAATGTATTCTAAATGTATCACTCATTTGAATAGTTAAAAATAACATGGATGTAAAATTAGGTTTCAAAACTGCTCAAAGACAACTGCGAGTGTAGTTTCAGTGTCTGAATAGGCCACTCCCCATCACTGAAACCACACCCACACACAAGTATACTCCTGCTTCTCAGTTGGTAAATACTAGGGATGTAACAGTGCACTTGTTTGTACTGAACTGTTTCAGTTTGGGGCCATTGATATAATACAGAGGTGTACTGATCAAATACATACAGCCTATCTGAAGAACGTAAACGGTACACTTGACTATAACCCTCAAACATCTGCGGACAGTCTGCACTGCTCATGGTATGCGCTGAGTGCACCCGACTCCTTAAGTTTCACTTTTGGTTTTCAGTAGTTACAGAACACCCCCCAACCACCATACCTCCACACCCCCCGCCCCCCCTTCCTTCACTGGTTTCCTTCACTCTAACAAAAAAACAGGAGATTTCTAGCTTTTGGGTTTGATGATATAAAGAGGAAATAAAATTTAAGAATGCATATGCATTTTGTCTGTGGTTCATCTTCATGAGTGATGGTGCAGCTGCTGTAAATAGACTTCACCTGCTGCAACACCTTAAACAGTCACATTTCTTACAAAACAGTAATTTGATGGTAGGTCTTACCAGATGGCATCATAATTTGCCGGTCTATGGATCAGATGTCAATGATCATCACAAATGTCATCTGATTGTTCTGAAACCAACAGCTTTCACATGGTAGATGTTTATTAAATGAACTGAGCTGTTTCTCCCATTGGAGGATGGTCTCTATTCATAGATGTGATTACAGCTAGTCTTCATAATACAAGCTTTGTAGACACAGTGTGAGAATGACTGAAAAAAGATAGTTATTAATGGATTAATTTGTTCTGTCCTATCTATGATGGTTTGCTGGACATAAGGAAAACTAACAACAAGTCAGCGATGACTGCATGTTCAGCAGATAGAAGTGAACTTTATTTGGATTGTTCTCATCTTTGCAGCTCTCCAAACTGTAACAGGCATTTACCATCTGTGGTTTTTCCTCAATAAAAATATCTCCACTTTTAAAGCTGGGTTTCACCGCCTCTGCAGAACTCAGCTGAGACAACCCTGAGCTCAGCTGTCAGTCAAGAAAGCCGCTAATACTTTTGTCTGCACGGAAGCTTAGACAAAAAGTAAAACCCAAGCCTCAAAGATACTTGTGAAACTAGCACAGCTTTTAAACTAGCAAAAAAAAAAAAAAAAACTGTACAGAAAGCACGTCAAACTAATACTCAGAATCCAGTTCCCTTGTTTCAATAGATAATAATACTTTGAGGCCACTCAAAAGGCAGAATGACACCAAAATATGCTGTATCATGTACAGCTGCTATTGTTTGATGTATTACCTACTGTAACACTTGAATGAGATTCGTCCAGTGTGAAGTGATACTCAGCTATAAAACTGTCTGCACAATATCTCCAGCTGGAAGTTTAAAGCTGCCCTATGGATGGAGAACAGAAACTGTATGTAGCTGTACTTCTAGTATGAGTGAGTTTCTTCCACACAACTTTTCCCCCAAGGGAAATGTTTGACTCTTCAGATTATTTGTAAACAGTGAATCCAAGCCACTGTCGTCCATAAAGGACAAACAGACTGACACTGAAATGCCACCCCTGATTGGGATTGTGTTTTAAGAGTCTAACATCCTCCTCTGTCTGATTCTGGAAACTGCCATGAAGACATAAAGGTGGTACGAGTGTGTTGTGTAGTGTGTGTGTGTGTGTGTATGTGTGTGTGTGTGTGTGTGTATGTCCAGGAGTGGATGTCAGACAGGAGTAGTTCAGGGATGCCCAAGTGATAGAAAATCATGAGACACTTATGCAAAACAATGTATGATATATTGAATGGCTGTGGCTCAGGAGGTAGAGCAGGTGGTCCAATAACCAAAGAGTTGATGGTTCAAATCCCCTTCCATCCTAGCCATGTGCTATTGTGTCCCCTGGAAAGACATTTCACCCATGTTGCCTCCAGTGTCACTCACACTGATGTCTGAATGTGAATGAACACTTGGTGGTGGTCAGAGAAGCCACATGACACATTGGTTGCTATAGCGACAGATGTAGTGATGTAGCGTACCACAAATAGTTTGTAAAGTGAATGAGTTATGGATTTGGTTTAAAGCACTTTGAGTGCCTAAAAATTGCTTTATAAATCTAATTTGTTGTCATTACCCCGCCCCCAAAAGGGAGGCAAGGGGTATTGTTTTTTTTTTTTTTGGTTTGTTTGTTTTGTTAACACTTTAGCAGCAAAACTAATGGTTCAATTCATACCAAACTAGGTTTATAGGCAGTGACCCAGAATAGATCTCATTATATTTAGGGAAAAATAGGTCAAAGTTAAGTGTTTTTAATTGTAATCTTCCCATTTCTTTATAATGGGTGAAATACATGCTAGTGGCAGGGATTGTTGTGCCTGGCGCCACTTACAGGAGGCTCTGAAGACTTTTTCAGGCTAACAGAACTGTTCCAGTGTGGTTCCTTCGCTACTCAGGTAATGAAGATTTGTTTCCCAATGGGCACCCAGTAAAACTAATCATGGTTGATTAGAAAAAGTAACATGAGACAACATCACCAGGTCGATCCAGGTCAGAAGCAGAAAAATGAACAAACCAAGAAAACGTGAGTGTGGAAAATGGCTGAAAAACTGAATTATAATGTTCTGTGTTATATTAAATAAAAACCATCCTTTGATGGTTCTATGTCATCTTTATTGCCACTTGTACAGTCACTTGCTGATGTGTTTTTTTTCTCCTATAACCTATCCCATCATACATCAGTCCTACATCTATGATAATTGTCGAGGGACAAAACAGCACCAATAGGATGTTTCCCTTTTTCTTTTTGGGTGGTGAAGCAACGTCCTCTATTGATGGCATGTCATGGACTTGTGTAATTGTAAGAATGCAGGTCATTCATGGCTAAGCATTTTGGTTCCTAGTGTCAATGGTACTGGAACCAGCTCCGATACTGAGCTGACTGGTCGGAAAACAGCTTGAGAGGCTTAGTTTGAGTTCTTGTAATTTTGAATATTTTCATCACTTTGTCAGCATCATACAGCTGACCTAAAGTCCAAGAACTGAAGGCCTGAAGTATCCTTAAAGTTGCCAAAGTTCCCTGACTAAAAGATTACACTACACTATTTTGGATTTAAAACAAAGTAGCGCAATAATAAGTGATTAACAAATGAATTGATCAAATCAGCAGTTTTATGAAGTAAAATGGCTGCATGTGTGTGTCTGGTGGTTTATGAGGTTTGGGTGGATCTGACCGAAGGACAGATGGATAGAACGACTCTGATTAGAGGCAGTAACAGTGATTTAATTTTGTTGTATCTTTTTTTGAATAGAAATTTGATTACATAGAGTTGTATTAAAATGATACGGCATGGAGGAAGAATGACTCAAACACATTTTAAAACAGGAAGTGGGGAAGTGATCTGTTTTTACCATCAAAATGCACAATTTCCATATTTTATTTTAGTGTTGTATTATCACTTTAAAGACTAATTTTACGTTTCAAGTTGAACATAGCCAGGGTTGGCTGTTGTGCATCACCACCTGTGGACACACCTATATGTGGACTGGACTAATTGTTGCTCTTTGTCATCCTTTCTCGTGTACAGCTGGAGCAGATCGACATTCTGTTTGCATCCGAGGCTGATGACAAAGTAAAAGAGGACTGTTGCCCAGGGAAACCGTTCTGTGTTTTCAGATCAGAGGTATATTTATTTGTGTCAGCTCCTCTAAAAGGAGGCTATTTTTATAAATGTGTATGTATCTTTATCAGATGCACAGTTATAGGCTTTGAAGTATTTATTACATTTGCATTTGATATGTGTATGTGTGGTTTGGTCTGTTTTGCATCCTGCTGCTGCTGTGTTGGTGTGTACGAGATGTGAAAAATTATCCTTCAAACCCTAAAAACAGACATTTATGTTGTACCTTTGTCTTTCCAGCCCGGAGTGTGTGTGTCCCTCATCAACCCCCAGCCGTCCAACGGCCTGTTTTCTACAAAGGTTGACATCCGTCAGGGGGACAGCAGAGACAGCGTCATCCGTAGGCTAGCCAAGGTCAACAGACTCATTAAAGGTTAGTAAGCACAGTGAATATACTGAGTTTGATAAACCTTATTTGGAAGCCTAATGTCAGTCTGCTGGCATACAAGAAGGAGAAGTTAATCTGTAATAGAAGAAAAAAATGTTAGATGTGAAGGCAGGGTAGGAAATGAAGGCACAACAAAGCTGGAACATTAAAGACATAAAAAGAAAAAATTGGACATCCCATCATATATCATGCTACTCTGCATTCCAGATGTAAAATGATGACATGCCTACTATGCCAATGGTCTCCCTATTTCCTGATTTGTTTGTGTACTAAAAATAATTGCCACCATATTAGAGCCAGGCAGCATGAAATGTAGATCCAATATTTGGAACCAGTTTACATTTGCAGTAAAAATGAAAAACGTGGCGTCAAAATTATGAATAACACAAGTCCAACGCCAAAGTTTGATGAAATTCTTCAAGCATTTATTTAATTAAAACAGAACTCTTGAACATTATCTTTAAGAGAGCAGGGAACTCCCAGCAGCATTTTTGCTTCTTTGAATTTCTTTGTTGTATTAAATTAATAAACAAAATAGCTTCTTTTTATAAAGGAAGTACAAAGAAGTATGAATAAATAGAACTAGAAAAAGCTCAATGTGTACTGAAGTTTAGCTGCAGAAAGCAGAGTTACTCAGCTCGCCACTACACATTTTCATTCATGTATGTTTGTCATTGGATAGAAGGAAAGGCTGGCATGACTGGTCTTGGTGCTCATGCACAGCAATTCCAGGGTTCCATCATTATTTTGATGCTAATAAATTCTAAGGAGTTCAGTAATGTCATGGAACATGCTTCCACGGTAATCTTGAATGTAATGACACATGAAATCTACATTAGTGAATAGGTTCAAGACAAATCCATCTCCTACACAAATGTGGCAGAGGCTCGCCCAGACACTGTGATGCTACTGGGCACTTTATCAGTTCAACCTGGGCTGTGATGGACTGAACACTGACCCCGTTCATCAGACACTAGTCTAAGACGACACATTATCATCCAGCGCTGGATCGCGTTTCTAGGACAAGGGCAGAGTGTACACATAAAGTTTACGGCTCCACAAACATGTGCTTTCCACTCAACCTGTTCACTGACTGCTGCTTGTTTGCTCACATTCGATCAAACATTGTTTATGGGCGATCGTCACTCACAGCCGGCAATGGCTGCTCCCATAGGTTCTGCCCCCGCACGTAATTTATGTAATAAAAAGGTCCAATGTGGTGCGTTTATGGCAGGTTTTACTGAATTTGTGCCTCTCTTGCTTCTAAGTAATACATAAAGCACAATGAATGTAGTAAGCATGACCAACACAGGTACATTTTAAGAAGCAGATGAATAAAATCATGTAAAAGCAGAATAGTACTGACATGCTTACTCTTATTTTAGACTAGTGTGTGAAGTGGTTTATTCAAGATGCTGTTTTTTTTTTGTTTTTTTTTTGTGGGGAGGGGGGGTGCCTTTCCTTTTACCATTTTAACTCTGACTTCATCACTTTTCCTCCTCCTTCTCTCTTCTCTTGTATTTCCTCCCCATTTGGGGGGGGGGGGGGGGGGGGGGGGGGGGGGGGGGGGGGGGGGGGGGGGGGGGGGGGGGGGGGGGGGGGGGGGG
>JAPSES010000044.1:8867996-8878903 GCA_029822895.1 Maxillicosta whitleyi | reverse complement strand
AGATAGATAGATAGATAGATAGATAGATAGATAGATAGATAGATAGATAGATAGATAGATAGATAGATAGATGCAATCAATATGCTGACATCACCAGATGCATAGACATGATGACATCAGCTGGATCGATGCCAAAGTAAGCCCAAATATGTACAAGGGACGGGGTTTGTTGTGCCTACTTTAATGATTTGTAGGCTATTATTTTTAGTATCAGTTACACAGCAGTGACTGTATCAGATACAGAAATGAAGCCTTATGTCTTTATATAAATGTAAAACCTCCTGACATCATGTCAACATTATTTCAGCATCTCTTTCCATTAATGATCTCAAGACGTTGAAGATGCAGATGAAAATGTGAACTGCTTATGGTCCTTCTGCTCTGATAACACCTACGTCTGTTATTCAAATAAATTAACATGGGTGCAGGAATTGCAGCCTCTTCTCCCGCTGCTCTCTGTTCTCGTCAGTGCCTCCTCCATGGTTAACTGTCATGTCACTTTGCACCACTCATTTAAATACTCTCCTCCCCAGAGTTTGAACTCTTATAAATCTATGTGCAATGAGGTCACGTAAAACTTGTCCACACCTTTAAGAGGCACTTTTTTGCACTGCACCCTTTAGTAAATCTTGACAGCAGCTTCTTTTCTGAACGATGCTTTGCTTTGATGCAAAGTGCTCAAAATTAGGCAGTATCTTTCAGAAGAAAAGAGTTCACAGACTTGTAGAGTCAACAGCTAGATTCTTTGAGGCTGTCTGGCAGCACAGAGTGGTTCAACACTTCACTCAGGCTATGTTCACACTGGAGGTCTTAAAGCTCAATTCTGATTTGTTGCTGTTGCTTGTTACTGATTTTTTTAAAAAATTTTATTATTTATTGTCACCCCACCTCCTAAAGGGTAAGACAGGTGTTGTTTTTGGTTTGGTTTGCTTGTTTCTTTGTTTAACACTCTAGCAGCAAAATTGAGTTTATAGACTGCCAGTGACCCAGAATAAATGTGGTTACATTTGGAGAAAAGTAGGTTAAAGTTAGATTTTTTTAAAAGGAATTTTCTGAATCTTTTCCCTTCAAATGTCTATAAAAATTATTTCAAACTTGGCACATATGTAGAGGCAAATCAGCCAAAATAAGCTCCACCCCCCATTTACTTATAATGGGCAATGTTTAAAAAGTCTATAGCAGCAAAACTGTGTTTATAGACTGCCGGTGACCCAGAATAAATGTGGTTATATTTTGGGAAAAGTAGGTCAAAGTTAGATTTTTTTTTTTTTTTTATGAATTTTTAAAAGCACCAATTGTTTTGTTTTTTTCTTTATTATTATTCACATTATTATTTAATGCCATCAGATTTGTGAGAACAGTTGACAGCCCTAAAATGACCCATATGTGCAAGAAGAAAATGTGGTGTCACACACTTCACACTTTGTTTATGGAAGTAAATATGGATCCTGCCAGGTCCAGTGCAGAATTACATTATCAGTCACATTTCAGTGATGTAAAAGTTGCATGAAATGAACATTCAGACTGAAGTTGCATTGGAGAACATTAGACATGAATCTTTTTTAGGACAACAGGTGAAAGTGGCCTGGAGCTGATTTGAAATAACAGCAACATACCATGAAAACATTGAATTATGTCCTTACTTCGTGTCCTCTAGTATAAGTATTTTGCAGGCATTCTTGTCGTCATGGATGTTAAAACTAATGCTCGATCAGACTGTTTAAACAGTTTCTGATGTGATGTGCTTTGCTTGTGCTAATATGAATTTTTCCAATTAAGCCCAATTGAAACCGGACTTAGTGCTCCTTGAGGGATTTCCTAAATATTACTATGAGAGATCAAGCTTCAGGCTGCCATTTTCAGTTTCCAGAATAAGGTCCTTGTTTGTTGATTTGTATTTCCTCTGGGATTGTAACTGGAACATTAGTCATCAGCTTCCACATCCAAAACATCAGTAAAATTAATTAGCAAGAAATAAAGTGCATTGGTGTATTTATACACACTGCACACACACATACACAATAAGCACAACGAAGGTTTAAAAAAATGAAGAAAAGCGTATTGTACTGTGCCAAATGCACCAGATTCCAAATGAATAAACAACAGAATAAAACATCAAAACAGCATGTAGCTCTGTGGAGCTTATTAACACATACACACGCATATTTCCAAAGGACACTGCTTTGACTTACATATATAACACACAGTTAATGGCTTAATTCTGAAAGATTGAACAATGTGTGTGGTTTTATATGCATTATGTAATCCCAATCCCATTGTTCCTGACTCATCAGTCTCTCTGAATCTGAATGTCTTCTCACTAAATTCACTCTGACTTCACCATTAAATCTTATCCAAGTACCTGGAGAAAAAGACATTAATCTGCTCTATTTCTGTCAACTTTCAATCTTACACAATACTGAAACTGGAACATTTTATAGTAATAGAAAATAACCGGCAGGTTTAAGCTTAGGTTGAATAGATACTTACAAACACTACAACTGTTGGAGAATGTATGATTTACCTTTTACCTGCCAACAGGTTCAAGTATGTTATAGTCTATTTTTTTTTCTTCCACCTACATATATGAATAAGCTGATTAATCCTTGAAAATTATAGTGTCTGTGTCACATGGAGAGAAAGAGAGGGAGGTAAAAGATTAACGCTGGTTTCTATCATTCAGCATGCTCACAGGATACGAGCCTCCAGTAAATGGATTACCTTATCGCAGACCTCTAGACATGTGTGTATGTGTATGTTTGTCACAGTTGTCACTTGGAGATATGACCAAGAGTTTTCTTAAAGGGTTGGTGGGTTACTATGAGCTCCTCTTATTTGTCTCCCCATATCTCTCACTCGTCATGCTCCCTGTCAGCCCACCAGACTGAAAAAATGTCCAAAGATGATACATTGTCTCCTTTAAGTTCTCAACTGGTCTGGTTTCAGGACCTACCATCACCCCTCAATGACAAGCTACAACTAAAACTGATAACAGGTAAACTTATCAAATATGTATGTAATAAAAAGGTGGTTTTGAACCTGGGATAATACAGAATATCACAGTATGCCAACGCAGAAGACAAGTGTAATAAGCAGGTGGTGATGCTAAATATGGAAATATTCCCATTAACACTAAATTAGGTACATTTTAACCAAACCAAAAATGTGCACTCAGTTAAAGATTCAAAATGTATTCAGTCACTTATTTAAGAAACACACAGGTAGACTGGCAGCCAAACATCAGTCAGCCTTCCCCAGGGGGTGCTGTGGCTACAAACATAGTTTACCACCACCAGAGTGTGAATGTGAGAGTGAATGAATAATGGAAAAATAATGCAAAGTGCTTTGGATGCTTCGAAAAGCTACAGAAATTCAATCCATTTATTATTATTATTGTTATTATTATTAAAAAATATAGGGAAGGAATGGATTCTATTCTATCTGCTCAGATTCAGATAAATGCTGCAAATCTGACAGGATAGGGTTTCACACTGTAGCTGGACAATGAACTAAAACATAAAAAGCAATCCATGGTAAAGAAATGGGATGTTCTTCCATGGTCAACTCAGTCACCAGATGTCAACCAATTAGAGCAGCTTTTGAGTTACTGAAGCCTAAACTGAGGGCAAAAAGACCCATAAACAAGCATCAACTGAAAGCAGTTGCAGTTTAGACATGACAAAGTATTGAAACTTTTAGTGATGTCCATGGATTACAGACTTCAGTATTATAGACAACCTTCATATTTATAATAATGTTAGTTTGTCCAGTTAGTGAAAATGGAGGGACTATATTTAAAAGGGTTACACTTCCTGATTGGTTAATGTGATGTTTGCTAAATCCCTTCGGTTAAAGCTGAAAGTCCACACGATGATTCCATGTTCTATTTCAAATCCACTGTGATTTTGTGCAGAGGCAACATTAGATATAGTTGTGTTACAGTCCACATATACTCTATATGTCCTTACACACCGTCAAAGGCCAATAGCACAAATCTTAAAAAGCTTTGTAATTCGTACAATATGCAGGATCCACTATCCAACAAAAACTAGCCCTTGCCTATTGATGTGTGGGGAAAGAATTGCTAACTGTGGTTTGCAGAAATGTACAAAAGCAACATTTCATTCTGTCCACTGGGATCATATTATAAGGTTTTTCCTGTATTTTTTTGAAGTCTAACTATACCTCCTAATATTATGTTTTACACCTACATTAGATTATAGATTAGATATACAGTAGATGATAGATTAGTACATGATATAGAATAAGCTTCCTTAAAACTAGCGTCCAATGTTACTGTAACTACTGAGAGGATTAAAGCATATAAAGGGGTCACAGATCTACACAGTCAAATAACAGTGTAAAATAGCCTACTAGCTCTATGTCTTTATAAGAAGTAGAGACTTATCACCTGCACATGAAGTCAACCAACAAAGTTCAGTAATAGTCTTCCAGCAGTTCATGAGATCGTTGAGTTCAACATGAGTAGATATTTTCAGAAACAGCACGAGTCATGACACTGCAGGACGTTAACAGTCATTGTTCTGATTATGAGATTAATATACTTTTGATTCTTAATTTGTACTATACAGTTTTTCCATCTGTCGTCTCAGCACTCTATCTTTTCTGGTTGTGAACACAAGCCCCGATGCTGTTCTTATTTAGGTTTTCTGAAGTTATTACATGGTTAAATGAGCACATTTCTTTTGTTATAACAGCCTTCACTCCCTTAGTTGCTTCATCCTGCTGTCTGTGACATGAACAGCTGAAATAACACGGTGAAATACAATAGATGAATGATTCAGACTCCTGAAAGGGTCGGACAGGGTCATTCAAAGCCTTGACTGGTCCTCCTGGATGCTGGTCTGCTTTACAGCTAACCTAAACCAGTAATGTCTGCAGGGTTACTGACCTACTCCATTCTATCACTGCCAACTCTTAAGGCTGCAAACAAATTGACTGGTTCTGAAATACCAAAGTACAAATGTATGTGCTTTCTTTTTCCTTTCAACATTCCACTTTGTTTCTCCACTACTTTTTTTAGTTCTTTATTTACAGTTTTCTTTTGTTTTTTTCTGAGTTGGCTGATAACAATATGTCTCTGTCTGGATAGATTTTCATATATAAACGCTATATTAACACTTCGAAAACCCAGCAAGGAAATTATAAAAAAATGTTCTTTTAGTAAATTAAGTATCTTATTCATTAGTTTTTCTTTCTAGATAATTCCCATGTGGATCCAAACTCTAAAGACTGCTGATTGTGACCAGAAGAGGTACCAAAACTGATCAGTCAGTTCTCGTCTCCCGACACAGTGTAGTTCTTCGATCGTGCAAGATGTAAAACCAGAAAATAATAAAACATCTTTCTAAACACAAAGTGAGAGAGTCAGTCATTGTTGTCAGCAGAGAGTGTTGTTTAGTCAAGAAAGGTTGTTGCTGTTGTACTTGTTGAATGAATGGTTACTAATAACAAGATACTGCCATTGTCAGCTCTCAAGTTTCTTATTGTGGAAGAAGAGAGATGTCACAGGTGAAAACTAAGCAGAAATCGCACTATGCTAACAATGCTAACAGTGTTCACTTCATGGAATGAAACCAGGGCTTGGTGCTCGTGTGCACACACTGGGCGGCAGGACCTCTGCCCATGGGGCCCGGCTGGGTTCGGCTAGCACAGATGATGTGGGCCCCACCTCTGGTGGGTTGATCACCCACTAAGGCAGGGCTTCTCAATTATTTTCTGTTACACCCCCCTAGTAAGAAGAAAACAATCCCCCCCACACACACACACCAAGTACGCCTCTGCATTATATTGTATCATTAATAACATTAAAGAAAATAAAAAATGTAGTTCAACTTACACTCCACTGCCTACTACTGTAGTGGATGTGCAATTACACTTTATTGTATAACAGCAGAAAAAAAAAAAAAGAGCATGTTCACCAGGGTCTCACGTGCCCCCCCTGGCATGGCACTATGCCACCCAGGGGGGCCCACCCCACTATTTGAGAAGCACTGCACTAAGGGAACTGTAGGGGTTGGGTGCAATGTGGATTGGGCAGCAGTCAACAGCGAGGGGCTCAGCAACCCAACATAGAGTATAATCTACTGCAGGTAATCTATTGATAGGCTGAGAAAACGATATACTGTGGGTAATTTCAGGGGGAAAAGTCTCTTTGTATAGAAAAACTCATCCAAAGTGCCCTCTTTTTTCCCATCTCTTCAATCTTAGAAGATTACTACAAACACTAAAGACTATGTGTGACTACTGGGGGCCTGATCTCACTATGTGAGACGTCTAATCAAAACACAGTCTCCAGTGTATGAACAAGTACAGAAGCCTATAAATAAACCAGAACGAAACTGCCTGTCTGTTTTCAAACACAGCCCAAGTTGGGATCGCACAAGCGTGTCCAATCTAGAGTGCCTAGGAGATGCTAACATCTTTTGAGGATGACATGTCAGTCAAACGAACAGGAAAACAATAAAAGGCAATGAAGCATAGACGAGAACGACTGGTTGCGGTGTCACTCAATGCATGTATAATACACACATACACAGAGTAGACACAAAATCACACTTAAAAAATGTATATATACACTGTAGCTGTATATCCACAAAAAGATTTATCATATCTATAAAAAAATTGTAATAACATTAATATTCAGCTCACAAATATAGTTATGTGTGCTGTAAAAATAGACAATAAGGTACACACAGAAACATTCATTGTGTACTGTTCAGTGGATGACAGTGGACCACCCCTCCAACTACCACCAATAGGGCTTCTTACAGAATCTGATTTAAAAAGCTATTTATTTAAAGGGAAAAAATACAATACCTCTCTCCAATACCTCTTCCCCCCGTAATGTATTTAATGTTAATCTTGATCAGCTGTAACTGGAATGCATTTTGTTGCTCTAAAATATGTGCAACGACAATAAAGCCATTCTATACAATAAATAAAAAAAGACAAGTGTCAAATATTGCAGATGTATGATTATGGTGCAAAACTGGGATGGACATGTCATCAGAACAGAACTGTCATCTAACATGTGAGGTCTAATGACACAGAATCCAGTTGTGATTATAGAGGAGGGACGACATTTACCGCATCGCTACACTGACGCTTTTCAAAAGAAAGATTCATTCAAGAATCATTATGTATCATCAAGGTGGTGCCACGTACCAGACTGCATTTTAGTGGATCAGGTTAAGTACAGGGCCTTTAATTCCATTTTGCCAGCAGCTGAGGCTTTGACTGTGATTCCGTAGAGATGCACACATGTATTCTCAACAGGTAATTTGACGCATATACATATGATGATGTTATTCAGATGAAGCTGCTCTAAGACTACAAGGGAAGCAATGTTTCTACCAAAGTTTAAGCCGAAAAAAAAAATGTGGATAGTGTCAGGCCATTCAGGCGATTTATTCTCATGAAAGCTGTTTCCCCCATGAATACCACATTTTTAATCTGTACTTATTAGCATTTTTGAAGTAATTTCCTGTAAACCACGATGATTCCAATCGGTTTCTCACATTGAAGCAGAGGCTGCACTCACTGAAGCAGGAAGGTGGGAGCATTAGTATAGTTAGTCATTCAACGAAATACGTAAAATAAGTCATTTCCTTAGCTCGGACATGTCATTACCCAGACTCATTAGGTCAATAAGGATGAATGGGGCGGGTCTTGAAAACCCATAAATGGGGCGGGTCTTGAAAACCCCCCTGAGAACCAATGAAATGACAGGACTTGTGGCTTTCACTTGTGATCGGATGAAACGGGGATGGGAGGTTTTTTGTGCCTGATAATCCTCTTAAATGTAGTTTGCCACAGCTAGATCTTCATCATTCAGAAGCACAGTCTGTTTACGGGAGAACTCACTAAATGTATCCATTGAAAAGAAATTGCTGAAGAGTCTGGGGGAAAAAAGTCTGTTTGGAGGGTGGAATTCATATACAAATCATATGTTTGTGATTTGGAAAAAATATTACTTCTGCTTCCCCTATTCTTAAGACCACTAGCCACCACTGATGTTATTCAAGTTACAAGAGTTTCTTTGTTCACGACGATTACAGTTTGCTTCATCACCTTGGCAACATGTCTCCATGAAAACTCACAAGCTTGTCAATATTATATCATCAACATTTAAAGGCCAAACCTGGGGTTATATGTATTCTCTCAATATTCATAGGTAGATGTGTGTCATGTGAGATCTGGTTCTGGCAGACGATGCATAGTTGAGTTTGTTGTTGTTTTGGAATTTCATGGTGAAATATCGTCACACCACCGCATTTGTTTCTTTCTTTTACTTTTTTAAAAAAATTTCAGACACAAACATAATACAAAATACAGAGGGAAATAATAATAATAATAATAATAATAATAATAATAATGAAAGAAGACAAACCAAAAGAAAAAAATAGAATAATAGAAAAAAGACCAATTGTTGTGCCTGAAAAGGAGTAGGAAGAAGCCAACACTTATCCAGTCCCACCCCCTGATTCCAGTCCTCAGACTGTTAGTGCTTAATCACTTACGGTACAAATACCATAACATAAGATTATTTTTATCTATAAACACACCCCTACAAACATGTTCACTCATACACACACAGTCACATACACACCAGTGTATATCTACATCTGTACACCAACCCACATCCACACCCCATGTATTTACACACATACCCTACAATGGAACAACCCGACAATCCAATAATGTTCACAACCTTCCTTGAGCCACATATTGTGAAAAAAAAAAAAAAATCTTTGTACATTTTTTTTTTTTTTAGAATTTTTGAATGTTTGCATTCAGATCGTTCAACACAATTGTGTTTGTTACAATACTACAACAGCAAATTCCCAAAAATGGGCACCATATTCCAAATGGGAACAGATGTAGGAGTGATGGAAATGCCAGACATTTGTTGCCACTGTTTGTGTGAGTACATATCCAAGATTTGCCCGGATGTTTATGATTATTTTGAGAGAATACTAATCTTCAGTTTCAAGGGGAATTTAGCTCAATGTTTGTGTTTGAGCCTTAAATATTTAGACAGATGAGACAGGAAGTAAAAACTTTCCACTGTAGAATCCATATCCAGTGAGACACACATTGGCAACAGGGATTCACTTACATTGTACTGTTCCTACTGACGCTCCCACTTCCACTCTACCGCTACACTTCCTGCAACACAAACAACAGCAAAGCGAGAGTATTGTGTGAATGTGTGTAAACTGTACACATGAACTATATGGACTTAATGTACAGTACTGTATGTGTCTAAGCTTTTTCTGTTGTTGAAGTGAGTCTGGTCTGAGACGAGCCCAGAGGAAAACTTAGAACAAGCATCGACATCAGTTATCCTTTCATTAGAATGTCTGAGAGAGATGCACAGATAGAGAGAAAGTAAAGGACAAATAAGTGACAGGATAGAATAAAAGATGAGATAAAATAAGATGAAATAAAATCAGAAAGATGTAATAAAATAAGATAAGATCAAATAGGATAGGATAAAATAAGATAAAATAAATTGAAATATACTTATACAATAATATATACATATTAGGGCTGGGAATGTTAATGCATTAAGATTAGATTAATGTAAATTGTGATCGTGAATATTTTTTTTAATCACGATCAGAGTTTGCCAGCATTTTCTGCCCTTCTACCATCCACATGCAGCTCCTCTGGTTGTATTAATTAAACTCATTGTCGATTAAATGCGTTATTTTGAGTTTGCTAGTTTGCTTTGTTCATTTATTTACAATTTCTCAAAGTAGCCAGTCATTAATTCGTAATACTTGTTTTCCTTTCTCTACACTCTTTTTGAAAATAAAAAAAGTCTTTATTTTATTCCGATTTAAGACACAATGGTCAGAAATACTTTGCATTGTGTGTTTAACTTTAGATTCGAACGGTCTTACTGCAAAATATCAATTCTACACATGCAAAGTAAATCAAGATTAATCATGATTAACTATGAAATTTTCGAGATTAGTTGTGGTCAAGAAAATTAATCTTTTGACAGCCCTAATACATATACAATAGTGCAGGGGGGCTGCAATACCATACAAAAACACAGGACAAAACAAAAACCCATCACAGTACAGGCACACGACAACAATAAATAACACTAACCATACTATGGCATGGTATCCTGAAACATGGGACTGTATACAGCACCAATAGATAAGTACATAAGACTATTGCACAGACCTGAATCCATACCAAAATATGTAAGAACATCCAAATAAATAAATAAAAGAGACAGTGTGATTAAAAATAATATAAATAAAAGATGAGACGCCACCACCAATAAAAAGAAGCGTAAAATGTAGTGAAAATAAATAAGTCACCGACCATTTTCACCTGAGTTACAAAGTAAGCAGCAGAGATTTATTAAAAAGAGAGATGGAGTCAGGGAGGAAAACAGACAAGGGGGGAAAGAATAGATACGGATGCAGCTTAAGACAGAGCAACAATTTATGTAAAAAGAGAGATGAGAAGGCTGCCATATGGTTTATGTCCTCCAGACAGAGGATTGGTGATGAACTGAAAGACAGGGGGAAAAAAGTTAACATTTCAAACTCAACACCTGGTGAAGCAACGTGTTAAAAGGAACGAGTAGGCAAGGATGAGAGAGAGAGTGAAGACAAGGAGCGCTGCAGACAGCTGGATAAAACAGTGACGGAGTTAGAGTAAATCAAACACAGAAAAACAAATGACAGCTAAAGTATGTGCAGCTTGTCAGATCTAGGACAAGGCAGACAGGAAGGTGAGAATAACAGGATATTATTATATTTAAAGCAATGATATGAACTCAGGGCCCTTGTCTCCATAGGCGTAATTTACAGGGGGGATAGGGGGGTCATGACCCCCCCCAAAAATTAGATCCAACC
>JAPSES010000044.1:8842173-8861568 GCA_029822895.1 Maxillicosta whitleyi | reverse complement strand
CATAAAGTCCAGACTCTAATTTAGGATGTGATGAAGACTGGATGCAGCGGTTCGATTCTGCATCATCAATAATCAAAGAATGAATGAAACTATGGATGAATAAATATTATGAACCTTATTGTGGTACTATGTAAGAATTATGTGGTAGAAAAGATGGGACAGTGAATGTGTTCTGTAATCAAAACTGAAGATGGTGCACTCAGATATTGCATGTGTGAGTTTTTTTTTTTTTTGTTTTTTTTGGCCAGTCAGTGTATGTTTTTTATGATTCTGACACTGAAACTAAGAAAGGGGCAGGACTCAGTAAGTCTTAGCTTCTTTCTGTCCCTTCTCAAACTGTGTTTATGAGTTGATTTATATGCACACTTATGTTAAAATGTATTGTATTTCGTTACTTTTTTTGTGATTGATGACCAGCGATGGGTGCATATGTAATTGACTTAATGATTTTATTGTTGTTGTTTTTTTTGTTAGTTTAAAAAAAAATTTCCTTCAAAGTTTGAGACGAGTAAATACATTTTAAAAAATGTCAGTGTTGTACATACACAGTTTGCTTCTTTTGTGGACTATAAACTATAAACAAAATTTACTTATAACACACACACACACACAATACATACATATCGGCATGCATCATGAATGAGAAAGAAGCAGCTTGCAGGCTGTGTGAGACATTAATATAGCACCATGTTACAGTATTTAAAGTGTTAAATTACAATGCCTTGTGGGGACACATTTTAACATGTTTCATTGACTTAGTGCAAAATCACCTTAAAAATGACATGAAGTCAGCAAAGTTTGTGTGTACAACAGTCTGGTGTATGTGCAGCCATGACAGTGTTGTATGGTATATTTAATGTTGCTTTAACACATTGAGATTACACGCTGTTAACTTCGCCACAAGGTTGTGACTATTTATGTAACATTCTGTCGGATTAATAGGATGCTCGTTAATACATGCAAAGTAATTAACTGAGCTATGCATGGGAATGGCTGGGAAACATCAGTGCCGCACAGATGCCTACATTTTGTTGTGGATTATACATTTTGTCACAGTGTTCTTTTTAGCAGCAATTGTGATGTAGAAATTTACAAGAGGTGGACTCTGCACTTACTTTGAACCACTGAATCAGATCATAAAATGGCCTACACGCTCAGTGTCGAGAGATCCTAAGAGAAGTCTACACCATGGAGAAAATAACCCATCAGCTCAGACTGAGAGAAAGTGTTTTTGTGACTAAGTGGCAGAAATGGACACAGTATGACACAGTGAACAGACTCAAATGTATGTACCTTATGTGATGATAAACATCAGTGAAGAGGTGGTTATTTCTTCTACTTTTACTTTTCTACTTCACACATCACTTTTATTTCTCTGACTCTACAAAGGAATACGTATTTTGAATATGTATCTCTTTTTTAAATATGAAAAACCTCAATAAAAATGTGAGGATAAAAAAAAAAGTCCTACAGTCACTTACTGAGCTGCAATATCATTGGAGTTTGACTCGTTATTTGAAGTCGCTGAAGATGTTTATTTTTTCTTCTGTAGAATTATATTTAGCTTTTTTCTTTTGTTCAAACAAGGTAGAGTTTTTAGAAGTTACCTGCTTGACAGTTTCAACTGTGACTCCAGTCATCCTCAGAGACCACCCAAGGCGGAGGAGGCGTGGTTGGCTCGATGGGCTCTGATTGGTCCGTTGAGCCGACCAGCTGATAAATGACATGTCAACAGTGCGTCGGATAATGCTTCTGAGGAAGACTGGAGTCACAGACACAACTGTCAAGCAGGTAACACCTAAAAACTCTACCTTGTCTGAACAAAATAAAAACGCAAAATACAATCTTTATAAAAGTGATTTACAGAAGTGATTAAGCTGTTTCATTTTGTAAATCTCCAGACTTATATATAGTTATTACAAAGTTGTGATCAAGTTTTTTTTGGACAAGGGTTTACTGTTTAGGTGATGTTTAGAGGCCAGTGCGAAAAATCTCCTTGGACAAGATGAGATTTGAAATTTTACTTTGAAAGACAAATTGCAAACTTCCTGCTGGAGTTAGCTCATGAGTGTCAGCATATCATCTGTGGAGCTCGATGAGACAAAGATGTTTGTTTTTTTTTTTTATGTCTGTATGACAGACCTAATGGATGCCAGGGCCATTGGTTTTTTTTTTTTTTTTTTTTTTTTTTTTTTTTTTTTTTTTTTAATGCAGGAGATCACTAGAGAGCACATTTTGACATCTATGGAGTTAATTTTTGCATTTTATAAAAATTTTCGCCAGGTGTGACAAGCATGTCAAATTTGGTAAGTTTCTGAGCATGGATAGGGGGTCAAAGTTCAATTGAAAGGAGCAGAGTAAGAATTATAAAAAACAAACAAAATACAATAGAGTGTTGCATTTCCAGGCCTTTCTAGCTTGGTCCCTGAATATGATAAATGGTGATAAAGCACTTAAGAAAGCTTAAATAGAAAGAAAAACTATTTTGGGAAAAGCCACAGAAGTCACACTGGGCCTTTTTTGCTGCTGTATATTATGAATTATTATGAATATATATTTTTGATAAACAAAGGTTGAAATATGATGTATATTTTTAATATGCAGAAATGTAACAACAACATTTTAGCCTATTCTGGAGAATCAAAGAGCTAAACACATTCTATTGGCTACTGGAGATAACACTGATCATAACACCATTACGATGTATCAGCGCTGAAGTAAATAAATGGTACCCAAAATTATACACAGATTTTGTTCCAGTCTTGTGGTCAATTACTTGAAGCTGAGAGTGGCATAAGATTGAAGACTATTAAGCTCATTAGAAATGATTGCTAGGAACCAACTCTAATATGACCTTGGTCGGTAGTTGTCAGGGCAACTAGCTCTGCACCACAGTACTGGATAGAGAACCCAAAGACGTCAACCCCACTGAAGCTCTGCCCTGCAAATATAATACATCTGTAGACATCCATATTGTCAAAGTATCTACGAGTTGACGTACATTTGAAATTGTTAAATATAAGGCTGAATTGTGATGTAAATGTTTGAGTATCTTCTCTGCGTGCTAACAAAATCCAATGTCACGCTTTATTCAGAAAAGTCAATATTAAAGGGAAAACACAAGGGCAAGAAGAGGGAGCCAATTCCACAAAAGCAGAATTCAGAAATCCAGGATAAGAAAACAAGTGAGGCTTGACCTCATCTAGCCAAGCCTTAGCACATTTCATGTAGCCTAAGCCAGGCTGAGGAGGTGTGACTAAGGTGAAGCGCAGCGTAAGCAGTTCTGATAAATGCACATGCACGACTTTGTGCTTTCTATAAGACACAGATCACAGGTTTACTGATGCTGAACCGGAGAAGAGGTGTGCTGCATACTTCACACTGAATCTGTAAGTTACTAATGGAAGCTTATGAGGAGGGAAAGTGTGGTCGAGACTATGAACCAGGAAACAGGACCACAGAAGTGAACTGACTCAAAGTACAAGTTGAGTTACTTTATTTGCACCTATAGATAAAATTGTTTTGCAGCAAGCTGTTGTCATCCACTTTACATAAGTTACAAGTAATATTGATATTCCAAATCCGAGTAAAATAACACTGCATGTTAAAATCCTCAGTGAATTACTCTGCACTGATAGTTTACATTATAGCTCTGCTAGCTATTAGCTTGTTCTCTCAATTGGGGCAGCTGTGGCCTAGATGGCTAGAAAGTCAGCTGGAGAGTTGCCCACTAGTGGTCACATAAATCTGCTGACTGCCAGTCCAAATATAATCATTTCATATTACTACAGTTTCATTTCATTGGTGTCTTTGGTATAACTCCAGGGGCTCTTTATTCTAAATACTTTTTAAAAAAGTTTCAATGATTAAGTAAATAAAATCTATTTCACAAACTGCTATTTTTAAATATAACCTTCATGTAAGGAATTAATGGTAATTTACACAAATTAACAACATGAACGTTTTAATTTAAAATCATGTGTTATTCAGCTAATTTCATAATTATTTATTTATTTAGATTTTATTTATTATAACCGCTAATCAACACAGTGATAATACACATCACTACCACAAAATGGATGTGTCTCTTATTCTTTCTATTTCCCTCACATTGATTCAGGCTACAATATATTTATAGTCCAGTCAATCTGTTTCCATCTGTTTCCAATATGAATAGATGAGCGAGAGAGAGAGAGAGAGAGAGAAAGAGAGAGAGTATGCAGCTCATATAGAATTAATATAACTGGACAAGGGTCTGCACAAGTACATTGTGTGAACTGATAAAACCAAGCCTTTGATTATACTAAACAGATGAAATGTGGCCCATATGTTATTAACTGTATCTCACTCTGAAAGGATTTCAGCAGTAAAAAAAAAAAAAAAAAAAAAAAAAAGGTATATACATCTAGCAAACAGGGTGTCTGACCAACGTTAGAATTCACCACAGCAGAGGTGAAAATGAACTGTCAAAAAGAAAATAAAGACTGTAGGTATTGAACCCAGATATGGATATAAAATAAGGACACAGAGGAAATTGGAGTTGGGAATCTAGAATGTTGTGAGAGAAGTAATAAATTCAAAGCACACTGTAAGCATGACTGTAACAGAGTGTATTAATCATTGTTAGCTTTTTTCTCTCCCAGCAGACAAGTGATCACAGCCAAATTAAAGGTCAAACAACACTGCGGCATCCCGTCCTTGTTATTTTATGAATGTACTGAACAAAACATGACTTACATGTATGTATGACTCTTATCACTGGCTGTATGATACATACGTATTACATAACATTGCTTATCGTGTAAACAATATAAACACCAGAACAGTAATGTGGTAGGAAAATAATACGAATTAGAAAAATGTGGACCAACCAATTATGGACCCCATGAAAGGTAAATGTGAACCTTTTCATTAAAGTCAGTATCTTAATCTGTCGGAGTGGGGGGGCTGTGGGTGTGGTCCATACATAACGTCACTGACGCTTGAGTGAAAAAAAACCTGAAACTTAACAAGCTTTCAATGTCCGACTCCTGACTTCTGTGTCTCTATTATAAAGCAGATCTTACACAAAAATTTCAAAATGCTGGGCCCCATGAATTTGTTCAGTTCACCCCCCACCCCCTTATCAGTGCCCCAGGGGTTAACTAGAGACTGAACACCAACGACACATGGATTAACCAACTCTGGCTGTTAGCCTGGTCTGGAACAGGTTAGCTGACAAAATAAATCTCCATGGTAACTTATGTGTCACAGCTTATATGAAACTGAATCACAGCTAAATTCAGCCTGTATGACTGAAAAATCCCTGCCTAATCCTCCAGCTAGATTTTGTGAAACAGCCCTCAGGCAGTCTGTCTAAAAACTCAGGTTATGTCACATTTACCGGATATGTTCTTTTTACAGAATTCCACAGAATAAAATGTCGTGGTTGTCAGATTGTGCAAGACATGGGTTCATGTAATCTCAATGTAATTTCTTATTAAGGGTCCTACTTTTTAGCCTTTCTTAAATGGGAATCCCAGCTCCTGTAAATATTTACATGTAGGCAATAAAGTTAAGGAAAAGATCTGGGTTGATTTATTCAATGGAGCTTTGCAGACGTTTTCTGTATTTAAACGTGTTAAATCCTAGAATACTTCTCAAAGATGAAAGTCATTTTGACAAAGAGTAAAGTAATTGTGTTACCTGTGTTGCTGTAACAGCATCAGTGATACCAGCATCATGTATGATGGCAGCCACCTACTGGTGTGTGTGGAATTTTAGAGGGCTTTGGGTGCCATGAAGGTGTTTAAGGGTGCTTTCACACCCGTGGCCTGTTTGTTTTGTTCTGATTCAGGGGCTAAATCGATACAGTTGTTTGGTTTTTCGTTTGGGGCATTTGTGTTCAGAAGGCAACTGTCTGTAGCGTTTCAAAGCTGTTTACAAATGACATACGCGAACCATCTGTTTTGTGATTGGTCAGAAATGACCGCGGAAGGAGTTTCTTCAAGAATAATAACAATGGAGCACCGTCAGCATGTGTGGCTAGTTTGTTTCTGTGGTTAATGTACCAGTGTTATGTAACTAATGAAAATATCCAGTTCTACCGAGAGGCCAGACTATTGCTATTGCATTTATTGAGAAGAAGACGACTCATTTTGGATTTTGGTCAAACAACTAACTACTTCTTCGCCTTCTCCTTTTTCTTCTTCCATTTTGGTTGATGCTTGGCAACCGGGGGCATCACTGCCCCCCTCTCTTGGGGGTTGAACCACAGTTATGAGTGAGTTGTTTCGGTTGCTGTGACGTTCATGTTCTCACTGCAAACGAACCGCTCCAGGGCTCGAATGGAAGCGAGCCGGGACCACCTCTTCTAGGTGACCTCAGCTCACTTGTTTTGTCCCGCATCCGAGCGCGATTGCTGTGTTTACATATACCAAACGAACCGATCTTTAGGGGGAAACGCTCCCTGTTTCGGAACAACTGCTCCAAACAGGACAGGTCTGAAAGCACCCTAAGACGTGCTATATAAGTTCAGTCCATTTCAGAACCTTTGACTTGCATTCCAAGGGGGTTACAGAAACATTCCCTGCCAACATTTTCTTTTGCTAATTTAGTATTTGCACTATATTTACCTACACACATATACTTATACCTCTCATTTCTAGAAGCTGCAAAAACAACAACATCAAGAAAAGAAACTTAAACTCAAAAATAGATTATTTGACCACCTGGGTAAAGTGACAGTCATCTCAAACTGAAGTCTAGCCAGTGATTATAAAGTGTGAAACCTGAAAGCCAACACTGTGTGGCAACAAAGAAGCAGTAGAGAAACTGTGACTACAGAGGACTGGAAACAGGCTGTTTTTTATGTGGATACCTGTCAACTGCTGCCAAGGTGGTCACTAGTGGTTTTAACAGTGGAGAACACCATTAGAGTCTGCCAACATGGCAGTCCAGTCATGGAGCTTGAAAGCCGAGTGTGGATCTGTGGAAAGCACAAGGGGCCAGTGTTAGGTTGGCAAGGTGAGCACTGTTGAGATTAAGAGACCCTCTACTCCCCAGGCTTCAAAGCAGGGTCAGCGGCTCAGGGCAGACAGGTGCTAACAGACAAATGAGATACTTTTTCATGCGTGGAGCTCATTAGTCAAGCAAGATCTCTATGTTGTAATACAGCTGTAGGAAATCCAAAATGAATGTCAGCTCGGTCCAAATGTATTCAGGACATGAATGCACATTTTCCCACAAAATGATTTTAATCACTGTATTAAGACTGTGAAAGGCAGAAGGTGGAGAAGGATTATAGAAGGCACACTGACGCTGATATTCCAATCAGACTGACAAAAACAGGGCCTGCAGCTCCAATCATTGTTAATGAGCAGTGGTTACGTACATGATGTCTACTTTTAGACATTAACTGATACTGTGGGCCCAGTCAGTCAGTTAAACTAGCCAATCATCTGTGTTTTGTGGCAGCTAGCCTACAAGCTAATCAGAAAGTCATCTAATATCTGCTCATTTTCCTAGTGAGCTGGCCACTTAACCAAATTATACCCATTAAGGTCATTCAGACTATAAACAGGATCTGTAACCACTGTTGTAATAACAATATTTTTTGTAATATAATATTAAACCTATACTGATATAGAACACGAATAGTTATTCAAAACATATGTAAGCTCATAAGAATAATGTCAAATGTCTGAAACAGTCTATGAAAGATGCAGCTTAAAAATCATTGAATTCTGTCAGAAAATAGACCTAAGACAAGTGAGTGGGACAAAACAGACATAGGACAAGACAGTGGGACAAAACAGACATAAGACAAGACAGTGGGACAAACCAACTAAGTGGTTGCTATAACCAAATGTGAAAGACACAACAACTAGTTAAAAAAAAAAAAAAATTCATTACTAGAAAAGCACTTGGAGAGCGCAAACCTCCGCCAAGCCAAGCAGCACAGTTCAGGTCACACATTTGCAGACACTATATGAGAAAACAGGACTGCCACTGCCATCTGGTGGACATTTGTTAGTACTACAACAGCGTCAATAATAACTAATAGAGAATCGTTTAAAAAATTCCTGGATCCTGACGGTGATCCAGATCACCTCCAAAAAGTAATCACTTCTAGATCTCGCCATTACCAACCTATCCTGAAAATTTCATCAAAATCCATCCATAACTTTTCAAGTTATATTGTACACAAACCAACAAACAAATAAACGCCGGCAAAAACATAACCTCCTTGGCGGAGGAAATAATACATTAGTGTGTGTGTGTGTGTGTGAGGAGAGGGGACCAAACAGAGAGGGGCTCTACTGCTGGGTGTTGCAACACCCAACACACAAACACTACAGTTTTAAAGTACATTCTCACCTGTCTCACTTTTAGATATGATTTTAGAAAAAATAAAATAAAAATGAACAAAATGCTGCAGGACAATTACCTTTAGATGACACTCAAACCCTGTCACTGCAAAGAAGATATTATCAGATGTTACAAAAGTAATACAGGTATTTTCCTCAATTTTCAAAATGTACAATTTTGGAGCTAAAATGGGAAAAGTTTCATTTGGTTGGGAGGAAAAGTGCTTTGGGAGAAAATGCAATTTGTGCCTGACAAAAAATGGATACAAAGCCATAGTACAAATACTCTAGTGTTTCCTGTCATTTAGAAAATTCAGAGCAAGATATAATAAGCATTGGAGATGGCAATGTGTCCATTTGAAACCATAAAACTGTGATTCTACAGTATCATGCAGCTCAAAGCTCAGTTTCACCAATTATGTTAATTCTTTTCAGCGATTACACTGAGGAGAGGTAACAGGCAAAGGGAAGTAATGTATTTCACTAAAGCAACCCAAAGTGGCACCAACGTGTGATGCTTTCTTTCTGCCACTGGGTGACAAATCGGATATAATAGCTCCTACTATTAGGATACTGTGGCACAACTCTGGATTTCATCCATCTAATTTAATTGGCTCAGTCATTACAGGAATGAGATGTACGAGAGGAGAGATGCATCTTCACAGGGCCCAGCCAATCACATTTAATGTATTCGGTGATTAGGTCTGTACCCTAAAGAGACAGGAACGGATGGAACGGGTATTTCTGTTGACAAGGCTTCATTTTCACAAACGAAATTTTCTAACAAGGTTTCAACCTCATGATCCCCATCTGATCGCCTGGGCCACTGCTGTGACATCACCATTACAGCTCTGGTTCCATCTCAAACCATCATGGAGGAAGTGTCTATTTTTCTGCTCCAGCAAATCTACTTTTTTCAGCTATTGTGAAAGGCTAATGCACTGTTCCACCCAGAGAATAGCCTCATCTTATATTGAGCTCTATAAATAGCCCTCTGCATAATCTATCTGAAATCTCACAGATTTATCTCAGGTAGACAAGCTTTCTACCTACTGAATTAACTCAAAGGTAGTGAAAGACCCTCTTCCTACACACACACACACACACACACACACAAGTGGAAACATACATTGAAATAGTCTTTTCACCCTTCACATTTAGGCTAAACCTATCAAAAGATGAATATTTGATGAGGAGTTATTGAAAAGGGTGCCAATAGGTCAAATAGTTTCTACATTTCCATTTCAAGTGCATTTTCTTTGGATTTGTGCACCTAAAATACTCCAAACCACCAACACATTTACACTATATATCCACAGACTGCATTATTCACTGAAGAAAATATAAATTTCTCACTTTTTTGTCTGATTTATGGTATCATCTAGTTTTCTTCTTCAAACAAAAACTAATAGCTGGATAAAATTCCATGCTAAATCAGCTGATAGTTTACATTATAGTTGTATTAGCTTAGATCTTTATTGTGTTGTCAGTAAAGATCTGTTTGGAGTTCAACAAACAAGGTCAGAACCATCACAGTTTAGTCTGAACCATGGATCAAAAAACATCAACTTAACCCATAAGGAACCAATGTGACATTTGTGGCAGTACTCAAATGAACTTTTCTTTATATTTAACCACCCTTAAACAGATTTGTCACCATTTATTGTAATATTGTCTTGTGTAGTTTGTGCCTTTTCAATAAATTTTAATAATTATGTAGGCATTCATAAAACATCAGAGTAAATTGAGGATTATTATTAGCAAAAATAGAGATAACTGAAGAAAAAGTGACTTTTTCAGCAAAATCTATCATTAACAGAGGATAAACCAAGTGTTTCCATCCACTGTCATTGGTCCAACTCCATAGATTTTACTGGTGAATCAATGTTGTAGAAGATGACAGTGTTTCTACATTCACTACGGAGCCTCTGAACATCCAAATCAGTCATATCTGATGACCATGAAAAGATGACAAACTAATATTTATCAAATATTCAAATGGATTAGTCAGTAAAAGATAATAACATCACATAATAACTTTATACCTTAAGAACCTCATAATGAAACTCACCCATGTTGATTTGTAACTACTGCAATTTTTTTCTTTCTTTTTTTTTAAGGTGTAAATATCTGGGAATATGTGGTATTCTTTTCCGTGTTTTTTTTTTTTTTAAACAATGCATTCATTGAATCATTCATAGAAATGTGGTGTTTACAAGCAAATATTTTCATTGTGTGTTTTCACTACCAAGTAAATTTACATAAAAAATATTTTTTTATACGTAAAAACAATCATTTTTTGAGATATTTATGTGCGGGCAGGAATGGAATGAACAGATTGTCGATTACATAATACTAAAACGTTACAAGGAGTGTTGCTTCTGATATGACAGTTGTTTTGGCTTTTTTTTTTTTTTTTTGCTACAATTGAGTCAGATAATTTTAAATGCAGAGTCTGGATATTCAAGAATTGCCAGTTGGTTCTGTTACAAGGGCTCGCAGTTTTACCAGAGATTTCAGAATTCAAATCTCTATATTTTTCTGTACCTGCCATGGGAAAGTAGGACATATTTTTGCTTTGTTGTACAGAAAATGGAACACAAAAAGATGAACGGCAGAGTGTATGGCATTTGGCAGTGGATGACAAATACATTATTGGTTTGCGCACAGCAGCAAACAATCCATGCGCTGCTTTGGAGAGTGAGCTGTCACATTTCCCACACCCAGACAGCATCACACCATAAATATCAATAAAAAGAGAGAGCAAGATGTCCTCTGGGAGACTGCAGCGAGGTACATGAATTAGAAATGTCACCAATAAGTTTAGGAAAAAGGGGAGGACTTCACCATGGTTCTCATTTCATTCCTGCACAAAACAAATTTTACCTGGGGGGAGATAGTATCAAATGATAGCAGGCTTTAGACTCCTGTCAGCTGTAAAGTGAACACCTGGATAACCATCTATCAAGGGCTGATGGAAAAAATAAAAAAAATACAACCGGGTAACGACAATAATAAAACACTCCTGAAATAGTGAAGAATTTCATTACTGTTCTGCTGTGTACTACTATAAAGCAGCAACCCATTTAACGCTTAAACATGTATTATTTAAAGATTAAATTAACATGCTATTTATTATTTAATGCACTAGAAATTCCAATTGAAAATTTGTTAACATTTGTTAATTCTATGTGTCTATATGTGTTTTCTGTTTTGTGTGATTGATCCAGTTTATAATGGCTTTGTATATGTATCAGGTTTGTCTTGCAAAATTTTGACCTACATATTAAACATATCTTCGTCAGCAATATTATGGATTAATTCCTCAATATTATAAAATCCTTTATGAGAAAAATTATGAAGTGGAAAAAAAAAACAGTACTTGTTAAATTTTAGCAGAAGACACAATAGAATGAAAACTAAAATCATCTGATATACTAACTATATAAAAATAGTGATTCTTGGTTGAATATATATTGATAAATTTCTTACTAATATAATATATTTATCTTATTTTATGTTATTTTTAAAGAGACCATTTACAACAAACTCAAGTATTTCTAACTGATTCAATGTAGCATAATTAGCATAATGCTAGTTACAAGTTACTGCTACTTTTGGCAGGTTATAATTCAAGCTTTTTTACATCACCAGAAAATTACTGAGTAAATACACATCATGCAAAACATCCACTCTGACAGCCCACTAAGTATATCTGACAAATTAACAGCCAAACTATTCATTCATTCATCTTCTGGACTACCTATGGGCGAAAGTGGGGTTCACCCTGGATATGTCACAAGTTCATCACAGGTCTGACATATAGATGGACAACAAATCACACTCATATTCACACTTGTGGACAATTTAAATCAACCGATTAATTTATTAGTACATGTCTTTGGATGGTGGGAGGAAGGAAAGAACTAACGCAAACACAGGGAGAACATGCAAACTCCACATAGAAAGGTCCCGCCCCCATCAACCGGTGTTGGAATCAAACTCAGGATGTGAAGTGCTGTCTACTGCACCACTGTGTTGCCCCCATAATATTGACTATAGCACAATAAAAGTACTACAGAGTAGAACAGGACATGGAGTCTGTGGTTTTCGGAGTTCAGTAGCATTTAACATGTATTTTTTCAGTGTAGCTTTGATGATGCTAACACATGCTAACACTACAGGTCATTTAATAATATTATAGCTGCAGTTACAATCATATCAAGACAGGGAATATACTGGAAATGTCACCAGGAGGAGGAAACCACGCTATTAGAGAACATCCAAACTCCACAGGAAGGTCACAGATGGACTCAAACCTCAGACGTTCTCGTTATGAGCCAACAGTGCAAAGCATCCTGGCATTGTTCATGGATTTTCTGAACTGCTTAGAGGAGAACATGTGAACTCCACACGTGTTGGAGCTGAAGCCAGAACCTTCTTGCTGTGAGGTGACAGTGTAAACCACTGCACCACCCCCATCCAGAACTACCACCGTTTGTGTCATCTGGTAGGTAACCACCCGCGTTCCCAAAAAATGTGAAGCAAATTTGATATGAATACTTAAAAAGTCACAAATAAAAATGCAAATCATGTAATTCCATGAAAAAGCCTGATGTGAAGTGGTGTTTTATTCTACAAATGGCTGTGAGGTAGAGGAAGCAGTCATTGTTTTGGAGTATTTCAGTCTCTTCTTCAGTCCAGTCAGTCATCCTTCCTCCTATTACTGGCTTTAGTGATGGATGGGAATATTGGAATGTTCAAGTTCAGTCACATGAGATATTTGTTCACTATGCCAGGAAACAAACAAAACAAAAACGTTCCCATGTCTATTTCCTATTACACGCACTGAGCGTCAAATCCATTTAAAAAACTGCACTGCTTTTCTCTACAAATGAGACAAAAATATTATATGCAATGCACAAAACAGCCACAAATGGTACCAACCAGACAGGATTTACCTCAACGACGCAAATACCGCCCGCTGAAAACTGATAAAGTCGTTCTATCTCCGTATTATCGCCAGATCTTCAAGTTTGTAAGGCTTGAATAATACTTAATTAAGGTTTAGTGATGTCAGGCATGAACTCTTCAGTCAGATCTTGGAGGGATCAGGTCAGAATGTGTATTTTCTCTGACTTTCTGGGAGTTATATGAAAACGCACCGATGCTCAGACGGCTCTATTACACACCCACATATCCATCCATGATTCCACAACCCTAGGGTGTTATTTTTGTGCATGTAGTCCTGTAAAAAAAACACTGAGTAAGCACAATATATTTTTTGAGTTTTATAAAATTTTGTTGTTTCCACATTTTCAATGTCAAATGGATGGAAATTGTTTATGGGAAATAAGAACAATGCACCCACATTGTTCTTATTTCCCACATTTCAGTGTGGAGTTTGCATGTTCTCCCCGTGTGTGTGTGGGTACTCCAGTTTCCTCTCACCATAGAAAGAAATACACTGATAGGTTAATCAGTTCATCTAAATTGACCATAGGTGTGAATGTGAGAGCGATTATTTGTCTCGATATGTTCAGCTCTGTAATGAACCAGTGACATGTCCAGGGTGTATCCCACCTTAACCCATAAGTAGATGGGATAGGCTCCAGCGACCCCCACGACCGTAGTGAGGATAAAGTGAGTTCAGATAATGAATGAAATAACAAAATTCTACGAAACTTGCAAACAAAACACCAACAAACTGTAAACTTCAAAATTTCAGGTCCAGGGTATACTCCACCTTTTCCAATTGACAGCTGGGATAGGGTCTAACAAAATGGATGAATGATTGAATGAATAAAATGTGAATTCTGAATTTTACAGAGTAAGGACATACAAAAAAAAAAAAAAACACATGGTAAAACAAAATTAGTTTCATAATTTAGGGACATGAGGCATCGTTTTTATCAGGATTTTTTAGTCTTTCAAATTTTCAATAAGAGTGCTCATGCATATTTCAGATATTACACAAATCTACAAGTATTAGTTTGTGCCTTTGGAAACATTTTTAATCAAAGTGTAGCCTCTCCTGCCACAGCCTGTGGTCAAGCATATGCAGTAATATATCATCCTTAGATTCATTGACTCAACCTCTAATTAATAGTAGGGCTGGCAGTGCCTCCACTCATCTCTAATGTTCACACCAAAAGCCCACTGAGATAGAAGAAACACTTGAACTCCACGGCCTTTTCAATTAGCTGTTTTATTTGCACTGGGGTAGGAAATAAAGATGCATATGTGCGACACCTGGTGAGACAGAAGCCTCAGTGATGGCCTAGTGGATCCCTGTTGTCCCCTTCTGGTGACTTCACCTCAGACACTCTGACCTGAGACAGAGCCATGGGTCAAGTGGTGATTTGTTGGCGGCTAAAACAACAAAATATGGTGAAACTGAACTTAAAGTCATGCTGTTGAGCTCAAAACTAATCCAGATTATCTTGTCCTGCTTTAAGGTATACTGGTTGGATGTTTCTTTGGCGAAGGAGAGGCAATGGGTATTGTTTCTGGTTTGGTTTGTTTATTAAGACTCTAGCAGTAAAATTATTGGTTGAATTCATACCAAATTGGGTTTATAGATTACCAGTGACCCATAATGGATGAGATCACATTTTGGGAAAAGTAGGTCAAAGTTACGTTTTTTTTATGAATGGTTTTAAAACTTTTTTCTCCCCCCCATTTACTTATAATGAGCAAAATTGCAAATGTCTATAAAACCATACATTTTGTTTCAATTTACTTCATACTTGGCACATATATACAGACAAATGATATGCTGACATCAGCACACACATAGATATGATGACGCCAGCTGGATCCATGCCAAAATAAGTTATAGCTAATATGTGTAAGAGACAGGGTTTACTTCTGCCTGGAACCACTTGTTATTCTATTTTTGCCTACGGTCTGCAGATGCATTGTGTAATTTCCCCTCTCCTGTGGTCTTATATCCTACAAAAGGTAGCACAGTGTTGGTATAAACCAAACTTGGCATCAAATCTCCATTCCTTCATTTACTTCTTCAGTCGTGGTCTAGTTATTTGTCACCTACAATAGGAGAGTTTACCACAGATTTCCTGATGTTTATATTATTATTATCATGAACGCCTGTGCTTTTCAACAACTAGCCATTTATTAAACTCGGTGTCATCCCCCACTGGGGAAAAAAGCGAACACCTCCTGACCTGCAGCTCATTTCAGTTTTTTGCGCCTGTGACTAAGACGTTGTGTAGAATCCTAACTAAGAAGTCCATATAACCAGATGGCAATTTATAAGCCTCTGTTGTCTCCCTCATTGCTAGACCTGGAGAAACACCTTTGTGACCTACAGACTAGTTTTGTCTCACAGTTTGTTAAGATCGCTAAAGCTACTGCAGTTGAAAAAAGTTAAGTATAAGTGAGTAATACTTAAATAAAGAATACTCCAAGGCCTTTGTTGTAGGAAGAAAAAAAAAAGCAGGTGGGAGCACTACTTCTGTTAATAACCATGTTTTTTATTTGAAGATTATTCCTGCAATGGAATAATGTGCAGTCTGGCACTTCATTTCTTTTTCCCTTCCCTAAGGCTATGTAGTGTAAATGCTGTTTCTATTGAAGGTCTTAGCATTTGACCACTGCTGCTCTGTATAATGAAAAATACCATTCATAACACTGTGGATGTTAAATGTAGTAAATTTACCACATCGGATAGGGTAAAACAAATATCTTCGGTGTGAAAGGGTATATTTGGCATTCAGTCGACTACATCAAGTGACTCACCGGTGTTTATCCATCTGCGACAGGTGGATGATCGAAACACAACACCTGGTTGAACCATTTTTCACTCCTTTTCCAGCACAATGTGACAATATTCATCCATTTCTAAATTTTCCATTTGGTGAGGAGACTGAAGGACTACACTGTGACCGCCAGAACATTTTCTCTGACCTCCAGGTCTGCACTGTTCCCCATCTTCCACTCATACGTGACAACAAACATGTAAATATTTACATCTAAACTGCCACTTTTTTCTTTTTTTATTTTACCATGTTCCTCTCATAAAAATTACACAAATCAAGTCAAATATTTTCTTGTCTTGTTTAGATTATGCAGTATATTATACAGTAGAGTGTAACTGACTGTTTTAATTCATTCAACATGTGATCTCAGTTTCAGAATGAGACTCATATGAAGCTAATACTAATTATTATGAATCTAGCTTTTACTCAAAAGCACTTCGCTAAATGTTCAAAGCACACTGAGCCAGATATCTCATTTAGACTGCCTGTCACACTCACCCACTTCAACCGATGTGTAGCAGCGAGTTTTTGGCACGAAGGTGTGTAATTATCTATTTTAGCTGCCCCAGATAGGCGAATCAAGACAGCACCAGCACCAGCCATCTGGCTGTGTGAGAACTCAAGTCTCTGCTGGCAGAAACACAAATGTGTTTTCACCCTCCCTGTTAAAACACCCACCATAAAAACCTCCGGTGTTCTTGTTTAACAGATTGTGTATTTGTCATGGTCACTTGGACGTCGTCTCAGTATGATTTGCTGTGCTCTTTTATTCCAGCTGTCAGTCAAATGGCCAGCACGGCTTGTTTTACTCCTCCTGGCCTGACAAGCATTTTTAGAGCATCACTGTAATTTCCACATAAAAGACGACTTCTTTCAAATCTTCACAATGCTCAAAGCGGAGGCTCTTTGTGAAAAATAATGGCATATTTAAATGAAGAAAAAATATGGAATAGAAGTGTTGTGTTATGAATTAAACAGTTCGCTATATATAAACTCACATGTGCACATCCTCTGCTTTTTCTGCCTTTTAAAATAAGGGACACAAATCGTGTAGCACAAGCATCCTATATATCACAAGTCACACATTGTTGACGCTGACATTCATGTATAGCTAGATTACTTTGAGCAAGCAATGGGAGCAACCCAATTACCCCCAACAAGAGTCACTCTGACCTAATGCAACCTCGTAACAAAGCCCAATCAGCAGCATTCGCACATGTAAACAATACATCACCACCAGCCACTAATGTAACACTGTCGTAGGCAGAGGGAAAAAAGAGCAACATCCTGCACCGAGTTGATCTTACAGAAGTATGCATAGGTCATAGCTATCTTTAGTTGTGACTGTGGGCCTAATGCAGTTGTTATCTGTGTGAAACAAAGCCAGATGGGGCCTAACCTTGGCTCTCTCTCCCTGCAGGGTATTGGTCTTAGCTCTAATTAGCTGCTTTTAGAAGGTTGCCAGGCTAGATATATGATTCTGCACACAGACATCTCCAGCTCTCACACCTTGGCTGACAACAGAGCTCAGTCCATGTTCAGGATAAGAAATCTAAGAAACTTGATTTGTCATCGACGACACACCCTGAGGATATGTAGTTTGGGTAGCTGTAACTCTTTCACTGTTTGTGCAATTGAAAAAATTCCAACTGTTTCTGAAACCTGAGACATTGCTCTTTATAGGTTTTACTGTGTCATTAGAGGAATTTCACTTATGCTTTTCCTAGAAGCTGGAGAATAAGCTGCTTTAGCAGTATTTTAATATATGAGTAAATTGTAAATGATTGCTAGATTTAGAAAATCTAAAGTGTTCTGGAAAATGGGCACACAGACTCCCTAACAGCATATTTTCTAACCTTTTTATAGTCAAATAAGAAAAAAAAAAAGTCCAGGCCACCCAGACCATGCAATTATTCTTCATCATGCTGCTTAAATGGAGTGTATTATTAAAGTCCACGACCCCAAGAAGATGCTTCACTGCAGTGTATCCAAATGTTTTTTATTCATGAAAATTGAACAAAGAACTAAGATTTCCATGTTTGTACATGTGTATTAGTAATGGTTTTTTTTTTTATTTGTTTTGTTTTTTTTGAGGGGGGTATTTGTATAGTAGAAAGTCCAGTTCATTACAGCAGCTTCAGATGTGATGTATTATAAAGCTGTTTTTGATGATAATCACTCAAAGTCATTGATAGATTCACTAACCACATAAAATATATTAAATATAAAAACACAATAAGGACACAGTCTTAAGCGACATGATATGGTTATATTTCTGCAGGAAAAATAAATGTTATGCTATAAAGACTCATGTTTTACTTTCATGCATTCCATTGCATCAAATACACACAAAATGTTTGAAATGAGAGAAATCTGTAAATGTAACCAATGTAATGTCATTTGGTTGCTCGTCTATGGCATCATATCATCTTATATTAACATTTAATAGTTATTTCATCGGAATGACAAACATGAAAATACAAAATGTAAGGTAAATAAAATTCTCCTGTGAAAGTTAATTTCTGCCTGAGTCACATCAGACCTGGAGAAACTGGAGAAAATTGCCCAAATCTCTCATCCTTTGTGGGTTTGGCCTTCTTCCTTATTTCATGTGATGAAACTGAGTGTAAAGCAGTCAGATGTGTTCACAGTCATATGAGGTATATTATAAAATCACTCATTACCTTTTCTGCTGCTGTTAGAAGAGGTACTCTGTGTCCTAAAGCAGTTTATTATAAACTGAACTGATCATACTGACAAAAAGATGGATGTGTTACAACTTTGTAGCAACACTATTTCACTTTATTTAGAGCACCATGTATGTATATCTAATAACAGCAACTTTATAATCACTCTAAAATTACACATCACTATATAAATATCAATATATACATTATGGGTAATTTCATTGTTTTATGTTTCTAATTTATTTGACTAGATCCATCTATTAAGGCATTATGACATTTAAAAACAAATGCAGCCAATACAACTTCCACCCATAGATTATTACCTCCGCCGAGGAGGTTATGTTTTTTGCCGGCGTTTGTTTGCCCATCCGTCTGTCTGACTTTGTGCAACATAACTCAAAAAGTTATGGACAGAGTTCAATGAATTTTTTAGAATTTGTTGGCAATGGCACAAGGAAGAAATGATTAACTTTTGGGGCTGATCCGGAAGAAATCCTGGATGCTGGATCACTTTGAAATTTTCATTAACATTGGGGTCAATGGGGCCAAAAATTTTGTTTCTCAGTATCTCAGTTAATT
>JAPSES010000044.1:8819093-8832361 GCA_029822895.1 Maxillicosta whitleyi | reverse complement strand
TTCCTGAAAAAAACTGATATATACAATTAGATATATGCAAAACAGGGATAATCCACCAGGGGGGAAGAATTTGTTCACCAAACATCTTGACTGGCATTAATGAGGAAAGAGGCAGAACTTTAACAGTTTTGAAAAGGAATTACTAATTTGTTAGATATGTTTGTGTTATGTTGTGTTCTTGTTTGTTCAAAGATAATAATGTTTGAGCATTAACTCCTGATTTATTAAATATGATGCAAAATTGAAACTCATACATGGAAAGTGATAATTGAAAAAAAAAAAAAAAAAAGTTTTTTGGTTGTTCAGAAGGACCAATAAAGGCTTCAGTTGCAAAGAACTGGTATTTCCTGTCAATGATTTAATGGTTTAGGCTTTACAGGGTTAAAAGCTACTGGTAGTTTGCACCATGCGCTGTGAATTACATTAAAAATCACAAATCTCACCCGCAAAACAAATGAAAACGTATGCACTGTTTTGTAGATGAGTTTGTTTATTTGCATATAGTGCAGGGAAGTGAGATCTGATTAGAAAGTCATCCTTCGAAATGCATTCTAGGAAACATTGTAAATGTGCATATGAAGGAACATATATAGAGCTGTCCGCTTGGGATCAGATCATAAAAGACGTGTGTTAATACAGGTCTGAACAGGCCCTTTGAGTCTTACGCTTATCACCCAGTCAGGTTGGAAACACCCTCAAACACTTTTTAAAGCTTTAAGTCAGCACTTTCACCTCATACTCATTGCTGCGTTTCAGATCCAATATGCTGGCATAAAGCACCACCTCAAGAAAAAAAAAAAAAAACTACTCTCTTAATGCTTTCTGACAGCACTGATATCAAAAGCTAAAGTCTCATATCGGATACTTTTCTGAGAGTTTTCACACACACACACACACACACACACATACACACACACATACATATATATATATATATATGTGTATGTATGTATGTATATAATCTGTTGATTGTAGTCCAGCATGCTTAAACTGTAGCGACTGCTCTTGCACTGTCACACAAATGTGCTGACATTCCTCTTTTTTTTTTTTATTATGCTATTGTCTCAAAAATAGGCAGGCTTATCATTTGTTTTTTTTTGTGTGTACATTTGTGTGTACATAATATGTTATAGCTATGCATTATATTTCCGTTCATCACTGATGGCCCACCGCTCTATATGATCAAACAAAACAGTCCATATTACATTAGCGTCAGTCTACTGCATCTCTAAGAGCAGAGAAGCAGCCACGCCCCAGGAATCTGCATGTTATATACAGAGAGTATAATACATAATTCTGGTTAGGTATGATTTATGGTGTTTATTTACATATGATATGTGATGTAGATGAACATTTTTCACCTTCAGCTGATAAATGGCTTTAAAATGAAAATGTAATATTCAAAAAATGTAGAAAAATAAGTGATACTCATTGTACTGTCAAGATGAAGATGGGCGGTTGGTTGGTTTGTGTCAAACATGAGCCACTGCAGACACTGTGTACAGTACAAGTGGAAACACTTTGACTGCTCATGCTCATTGTGTCATAAATCACACCACCCCCCTGACAGGAAATACATTTTATGGGGGAAAAATAAGGGCAATAAATAATCTATTAAATCTATTAATTTTAAGGATTTTGGATAGAAAAATATAGCAAAGCATATTTGTTAATTTTTGAATTTATATTAACACATCAGGGGCTTTTTAAATGAAATAAATTTTGTATTTGTACTTAATTATGTGCTTTTCATTCAATTGTATACTCTGCATTTTATAAACTAAAAACATATAGGAAGATCTCCCTCTGCCATTGCTCTATTTTCTTGGACCTTTTATTGATATTTTATGATTTTATGATATTTTATTTTATATTATAACTGAATTCATCAATATATCCCATTTGCTATTCCCAAATAAAGATAGATTTTTGATGCTGTCAAATGTTTAGTAATAAGCCAACTATCTTTCCCCAAATTCTTCACTCAAAAAAGATTTCTATACCCCTCCACATACACACACAGAGGTTTACTGTTGTTGTAGATTATTTTAATATTTCTAAACTCTCATTTTGAATCTATAAAATGGAAGTTTACAGAAAATGTGACTTGTTTTTGTGCAACACACCATTTTTAAGTATGCTCTAATTTCACATTTACTGTTTATAAATATCTATGAATATACTCTCTTCTACATATAGCATATCTCTTCACAAAACAAGGCTTGTGCAATCATTCCTACTGCCTGTCCTCTTTAAACATCAACTATAATAATGTCACATCATCATGAAACGCTCACCATCATAAACCTACACTTCTTACGATTCACTACATCAAACAGTGTGTCGTTTGTGCGATCAATAATGCAGTTTGTGTTGTAAAGTAAATGGTAAATTATACGGTCTACTAAGTGTTTCCCATTAAGAGAAATGTTAGTTTTTAAAAAATTGAGTGGATCTGAAATAAGTGCCTGGTGTGTTTGTTTCTGTAAATGCATGCACACGTACATACTGCAAATTAATTCACAAATGATAGCTAATATTCACTACATACATTAACAGTTTGTCTTTGTCAGTAACCCAGGGACTTCATTTATAACCGTAAACAAGAGCCACATCTCTCCGCTCTATTACTAGACACGATCATCAATGACTATTGATTAGCATGTCAGCAGTCCAGGCAGAAAGCATCAATCTGTGTCAACAAGCTGAGCAAACTAAGCAATTATATCTCTGTCTTTATGGTATATGATACTGAGAATGGTGAAAATGACCACACAAATTGTCATCCATGTGTGTTTTTTGCCAGTAAATGAATGTTCCGGTCAACTTCTTAATGTAATTAATGATACAAGCCAGTGCTGCAAATGTAATCACGCGTTGAATCATTTTTTTTTTGTTGTTTTTTTTTTTTTTTTTTTTTTGACTGAAACTGTTTAAAATTAAAAATGAAAACGTGGTTTAACCATCAATTCAGCCTCTTAGTCTTTCACCTATCCTTCAAACAGCAGCTGAGGCGTTGCTTTACATTTAGCAAGCACAGCAAAAATCAATTCAATGCAGCGCAGTTTGATTAACTCGGGGTACTTTTGTAATATAACTCGATACATGAAGAGGGGAAATTAATTGTGGTGGTGATAAAGTCCTACCTCCTGCCTCAAAAATCCCCAAATGTTGGCTAAAAGTAAAGTAATCAACCCAACTGTTTACGCCACCCTGGCAGCAGAGTGCTCTGAGTGTATTTATAGTGAGAGCACTGTCGGGACAGCATGAATTATTAATGGACCCTGATGCAGATTTATCTGTGACCTCTAGGCCACCTGGGTGCAAACATACACATACCTACACACATACTAAATCTGTGTTTGTCCCTGTGAGCTAAAATTGTGACTCTTTTGATAGGTTTCCATTCGAATCATGACAGGTGACTTTGCGTCCAGTCCAGTAAACCCTCAGTTACCCCCAGTGTAGCCATTAGGTGAGCCTCCATTGGTTTGGTCGGTTCATTGCCAAAGTCTTTCGCCCACTTTTATTGGTCCTCAGGGATAAATTAGCTCAGTGTGAGTTCCAAAGCATTCAGCAAGGTACAACACATACTTACAGTACATAAAGGCCTATACTACGTACACACATACATACTACGTACATCGATAAGAGAGCAGTCTGGTGTTTATGCCTCTGTCTTGGTTCTGTGTTTGAACTAACAGCATAAAAGTTCCCCCAGAAACTGGATTTAGTGATATCTCCCTTTTTTGTTGCAAAAGTCATGATCAAAAAAACATGTAAACTGATCCTTGGCCTCAGATTTCTGCTGCCTCTGTTTCCACGCTCAGAGGCGGTACTTTCTCAGTAGGTCGGCCTGCCACATGTACTTCCTCTCAGGGAACCTCTCTGGGATCTTGATCTTGCGGAAGTCTTGAATGCACTTTTCCAGCTCCTCCTCAACCGTGAGCTTCTCCTTCGCCTGCCTCTTCTTGCACGTGCTGGTGTCGCGGGAGCTTGCTGTTAGCGTGCGCAGCAAGTCGCTTTTCCGCCGCTGTTCAGACCGCTGGAGCATGGCGACAGGGCCCTTTTTCAGTGGTCTGTCCAAGGTTTGGACGTTGGCATGGGGGTGCTGCTGGCGACTGACCGGGCCACAGATGACCGTTCCTTGGGGAGAGCTAGCCTCTGACTGGCTCTCAGAGCTGGAGGTGGACAGGTCGTTAAAGGAAGTGCCGCTTTCACCCTCTCCATCACCCTTATGGTTCTTGCAACAGCAGTCACAAGGCGGGGATGACCAACGAGATGGACCACCTGGATAGACAGAAAAGAGAAGGCACATTAGAGCAAATTGAGAGCAATTTTTTTTTTTTCCTGCTTTCTTTTCTTTGGAGCTCCATCACTGAGAATATACAGAGAAAAAAATGAGACAGTGACACAAAGAGAGACAAAAATGAATGTGACAGTAGAAGAAAGGTAAAATAAGAAGCGACGAAGACATATAAAGAAGGAGAGTCAGTTAATGCCAAATGGCTATCACCTAGAACAAAGTGACATGACATCAGGGACAACTGGCTTGTTTCCAGTCTAATCATGGAAGTTAGCTGACTGACTGTTTGACAGGCTTCATTGTCCGGAGAACTACCTGAATGGATCCACTCTGTCGTCTGAAATGAGCCTAGAGAGGCTACAATTACACACTGAAAGTCCACATGCACAGTCTTTAAATGCATTTAGCAAAAAAAAGGAGGACAAATAGAATAAACCGTCTACTCCGTGTAATAACAATGTGAACTAATATTAATGTTAATTAAAGCTCAGAGGAGTGATGTCACTAGCTTAAGTAGTTTAATACAGAATCCAGTGTATTTGGTCATTTTATTATTCAATGCCTAGACTAGGAGAATCTAAATTGAAATTATATAAATATATAAATAGTATATAAGTATATAAACGCTATCACTTAAGATAGAATAAAAACAAAACTGAAACTTAACATTGTTTTAACGTTCACCTCCTGACTGCTATACTTCTCATGTACAGCAAATCTTACTTTGCATTTTCACACCTTCCATCTTGTATCCATTGGGCCCCAAGAATTGTATGTTTACCCCCCTTATTGGCGCCCCAGACCTTAACAGTTATGAAATATAAATCATCCTATAGCTCACAGTTGTCAAACAGTTTTACGGAGTTCTCGTTTTGATCTGCAGAGTGAAAATATTCAAGTTGTCACTGAAACATCCAATGAAGTCACCGCCACACTGTTAAAATTCAAGATGGCTGCTCTGCACATCAACAGTAGCAAATCCAATCATTTCTGTCTCTGAATGAATTTGTATTTGTGGATATGGTGCAACAGTGTGTGTATCTGAAAAAAATAATTTTTGAAAGGGTCATGGGTTGTCTGAGAATCCCATCTACCAATGTGAGAAGGTGGGGTATGTTTAGTAAATAACAGCTGGTACAGGTCATCACAGATAAACAACCATTTACCCTCACACTCACACTTAGGGGTGTTGTAGATCTCTGTCTAATTAATTAATACCAGCCCTTATTCAAGGCTGGAATCAAACCCAGAACCTTCTTGATGTGTCGGTCACATCAATGTGCCACCGCTGTTCAATTCAGTTTTTTTTTGTTTGTTTTTTTAATATAGTACCAGTCGTGACACATGTTTATATCAAGAAACTTCACAAATTCAGATGAAAGCCTTAAAGTGTGAACTACAGAGAGAGCAAACCCAAATCCAAATCCCCCAGGACCAAGCCCAAGGTTGAAAAACAGAATAAAACCAGGATCCTGGTAGGTGGCCATCTGTCTCAACCAGCCAGAAGATAAGATACAAAAGAAACCGAGAAAACCAAAGTGTTTGAAGTCCCTGCTCCACTTCTGTCAACTTCCTCTACATTAGCAGCAGCTCAGATTTACCGAAGGTTTATTTTTGCTGTTTTTTTTTTCCAACCATGGCTTAACCGTAGAGGCTGACCTGAGCCCAGGGTTTCCAAGTTGTTGTTGTTGTTCTGGAACTGACTCTAGCAGAAACTGTCACACTTCATTAAAATTGAAAGCGTAGGAACGTCATTGACTGCAACATGGTATGTAGCATGGTTGGCATGGCAACTTCTAATGATTACTTTCCTGCAGCTGCGATCAGTGGTTATAAGTATTTAGGACATTGAAACCACAAGTTTTTTGACCTTCATTCATCAGATCAGTACTTACTTGTTAAACAAATCAGATCTGGGAAAAAAAAGCAGCCTCGACAACCTCTTATGTTTCTTAAGCGCACAAACCCAAAAGTGTGTTCCATTAAACACATCAAGTATTTTAATTTCAGAGGAGCACTTAGAGCTCAAGTGCTACAGGTCAGAGGATGCTTTCTATTCAACTACTTAGCTCTCAAAACTGTCAGTAACACAATCCATTCACCAAACTCGGAGCTTACACTGGCTTGGAGTTAGTTAGACAAGTTCCTGTGTGTATCGGGGTGGATGAGGTTAAGACGCCTGCCCAGTGGATGGTTCTGGACCAGTAACGAGACAAAAGCAGTGATCCACAACTGTTGGTGAAAGCAATCAATTGCCCAGCTGAGCCACAGTGCGAGTCCACAAACCAGCCTCAGACTAGGAAGAACCAGAGAAACACCACACCTCTTCACTACAGGAAGCGGGCATTTATTTTTCATACTAACCTCGTGAATAATTGAAGGGGTATCTGTTGCTGATGGACTCTTCTCTCCTTAGCAAGGAGAGACATCAAAACCCTTGAGGGCTGCACACATGGAACGGTTTATAGTTATTGTAAGGCGGTGGAACGGAAATCAATCCAAACTATATTTGCTCTTCTGAGTGGCCCTCGTAAACAACTCCCGCATATCATGACAATGTTCATGTGCAGATACTGTAAGTAGAATAATTTTTGCTGTAGGCCCCGACGCAGACTCCCGATGAAAGCACGATATTCAGAACAGAACCAAATACTCACACACTTCTGCAGCTGCCTGTATGAAATAAACATCACCTATCAAAGACGATGACAGAAATGGAGCATAACGCTGTGTGTCACCAGTAGCAGCCGGGATCTCTTTAATTATCGGTGGCATTTACAACTCCCAATAAACACGCTCAATCAGACTCGTACACACACACACACACGTAGACAGATAAGGCCGTATATTATAAAACTATAACAATGTAGTCAGCAGGTGCACAATTACAAAAGAATGAGCCTCAGATAAGAAGACTTAATCGTATGCAACTACACAATGAAAATAATTCCATGAAAAATACAATAACGTTTGCTTCTTCTCAACCTTTTGTTTAGGAACCCGTGAGTTCATTTTTTTTGTCACGATGCGAGGCCCTGTGATCGATGAGGTGCAGACCTGTAATTGGTGTTTTGAAAAATGGCCTCAGACTCTTGTGAATTGTTAAACCTGCCGGTAGCCAATCTGCCTGTCCAAATAAAATTAACATGACGTGATGATAAAAAGCAGCTCTGAAAAATGTCATGTCTTAAAAGAGTCCGAGTGTGGGTGTGGGTCTGCGCAACTCTCACATCTCTTGATATATGACATTTGGATTAAACTTTGGCATTTTGTAATTATATCCTCCTCCATTTAGCTCTTCATACTCGAAGTCTTGACAGTGACAAGATGCTTTAATTTACAGGTTTTGCAAATGACTATTAGATTCACCAAGGCTAAAGACAACCGGGAAGGGGGATCTGATTCATCACTGTGACCAGTTAAGATTTTCCATCAAATCTGGAGCTTTGTGACAAATTGTTCGGCAAGTGATTTAATGAAAGTCATTCTGAAAGACTTCAAAGCAGCAGCACTAATAACTGAGATTAGTCAAACAAGTCATTTAATGTGATCTTTATCCTCACCTACTCTTTAACAGTTACTATTTAGTGTTCCCTAAAGAATTCATCAGTATGCAGCGTTGATTCGTCATCACACATCCAGTCATGTTCGGAGTAGAAATGATTTTCCCTGAAGTGAAAAAAAATGCATTTTTAAATGATTACTCACATAGTGTGGTTATAGTGCAGTGAGAATTAAAATGGAAATGAAATATTTAGTTATGAGTTTTTATTATTATTATTTATTTATTTATTTATTTATTTTTATTTTAAGATCACATGTCCAACATATTGTCATTTCAGGGTACATTCTTTTACAGTCCGATCCTCCTTTTTTTTTTTTAATATTGTATCCATACACCTCGTATTAAAACATTATTTATAACAGAACATAGGGTGTTATATAAAATTACAACAAAAACAAGCTAGATGTTCAGGAGGATTCTTTTCTTCTTTTTTTAAACATAGGTCAGGCATCTCAGGGAAATATACATTTTCTATTTCTTTCCTCAATTTTACAGTCCTTTATTATTATTATTATTATTATTATTATTATTATTGTACATTTGTTCTTTGTTCCTCTCCTGTCAGACTAATTGGCTTGTATATGTTGTTTGTGTCAGACCATAAAATCTATAATTAACCCAGCAACAAAAACCTGGCAATATAAAATAAAATCCACAACTTGATGCAGCAGTATAAAAATACCAATTTTTGATGAAATTGCTTGGAAATGCTTGGTATTGTGTTGCCTTAATTGGCTGAATTGCCTCCTCAGACTTTATACCCTGGAAATACTTGATGGCATTTTTTTTTATTCTGACTGCAAATGGATGTTTTATTTTGTCAGTGTACACCACACAATCAACATATACTGGAATGGGAGTATTTTAATTAAAGGTCAAGGTTTTTCAGATTCAACAGGCTATGGCTGTACTGCTAAGTGACAGATTTTTATTATACTGGGGAAGAATGGCAAATCTATTTGAGCGAGGATGCATGAATCACATCAATCATGGTGAACTTCTTCTTCTGGAGCTGACATGTTAATATAGTTCTTTTTCCTGCATTATGTCTGCTATAAAAAAATGTAAATTATGTCCACATACTAGCTCTTCACTGTGTAAATCATCCATCTACTATTCAAACTGAAGTAAAAGTTTTCTCCATTGGAAATAAAATAGCGTACATATTTCAAGGTTTTCCAGTTTCAAGATCATGATGGTTCATATGTATGATTGTCTCCAAAAATAACCCGAGGTTCATTGTTCACTACCGTCAGCAGATGTGTTAGGGAGAGGGCGTCCGCTCTATGTGGCGTGTGTCACCCATGTGCATGTCAGCATGTTTTAAAGGAGGAAGAGCAATTCTGGAGACAAAAGAAGAGGAGGAAGGTGCAATTAGGAAATGCGTGGCTGAATTTCATCTGTCAGTCTATAGGATTGGAAGAGAGAGGAGTGTAGAAAATGGATTTAGGATTCACATTTGAGCTTTGTTGAGTCACAGAGGTTTTGTTCTAACTGAAAATATGTGTTATAATAACTGTAACAGTTAGGGACTGACTGGTCTCAGGCCAGAATTGAACTGGAAATTACACACGCTTGCGCAGTGCACATCTTACGGCGACGTTTTTTTTATGATTTTCTCTTTAAAACAATCGTCTTCAAGTGCTAAATGTTCCTGCTGCTGCTTACTAATATGACCTCAATGATTAATAGGCTGGAAATACTAACAAGCCAGGAAACAAATGCTTTAATAAACTTACAACAGTACTGCAGGCAAGCATGTTACGTACTGCAACAAAAAAGCAACACAATCATTATAAATGTCCTCTCTTTAAATTATAGCACAGGCTGGTTTTGATGCAGTGTCCAAGAGATCTGTGTAAAAGTGCGCGTCCTCAGGGTCCAAAAGGCAGGCATGTGACCAGAGGGCAGCCAGTGTAAAGCCAGATCCACGGGGTATAAGCAGGGAAGTGAATTAGGTGCTTCTGCCTCACACCTTGAGCAAAACATGTCATCAGCTCATTGGTGTTTCTGTGCAGCTCCTGGTTGAAACAGTCTGAGTAGTTCTTGTGCTCCTTAGTAATTTGGCCCTCTTAAGCTCCAAAGGCACACATATGTTTTAGTGCTGTGAATCAGTAATTAAAACATTTACTGATTAATTGTACAATCTGGTGTGAGTACTCGTGACTCATTGCTTTCTTTTTTTTCCACCCCCGGAGACATTCAATGTGCATGTAGTGACATAAAGTTAAAGTTGCGCCTTAATTACTAAATATGCAAAAGTCAGTGTTTTAATAAGGTGCCTTAATGCGGGACGCCATATGTCGTTACACAGAAAAAGAAGGAGCGGAGGTTTATTCTGAGCGACTGTACAAACACAGTGGCACAGCATTACCTTGCCTCATGAAAACACAACAGTTGTTATTTTTAGGTGATACACCAATGAAAACATCAGGATTATCCATGCTAATACTTAACGTTAGCGTTAGCACGTAGCGCATACTGGGAGCAGTGAATTTCCATTGAAGGCACCCATGTCCTGCATCAGGTCTTAGTATCTAATTGAAGGGCATTAACAAGAGAATTAGCCTGTTTTTGCCTTGAAAATTCTAGCTGAGAGGCCAAAAGGGTAACGCTGGCAAACTCATACACTCTGGAAGATTATGACTGAAATGTAAGGATATTTATACCCTTAATGATAGACAAAAGGATGATTATTTTAATGTAACTATTATTCATGGCTTCAAAACAGGTTGTTTATATGCAGTTGTATTATTCTTTTTATTTATTTACTAGGGACCATGTAAAATTTAAACATAGTAGTTGTCATTTGATGCATTGTACCAAAGTTAGTCTTTGTTAAATTTATATCTGCAGTCTCCTGGAAGGGCACAATAAAAAATAAAAAAGACATACAGACAGATAACACATAGTACTTACAGACAAATAGACCCTTCTCACACACAAACACATTTTGTTAGCACCATGACAGAAGACAAAAAAAAGTACAGGTTAAGTCAGTGATTACAGATTTGAGTGGTTTTCAGATACGTTTTTTTTTTTGCTGGGATTTGAAAGCATTTATGGACCTGCTGTTTCTTATATCATCTGTTATTACATTCCACTGTGACTGTGTGGTGGCTTGAAAAGAAAAAGCAGAGTGTTCAAAGGTTGTGTGGCAAAAAGGTTGGTAACAGTTACAAGTCAAAGCTACTTGCTCTGGTGGATCTTATAACGTCAACGCTAACCCTAACTCTGTGGTGACAAATGTAATTTACCACCACCAGTGTGAGAATGTGAGAGTGGATGAAAATGGATCACTAAAGTAAAAGCACAATAGAAATCGAATCTATTATTATTATTATTATTATTATAAAGTCCAGTAGACAACAGTAGCGAACAGTCTTAATTTCTCCAAAATTTGCAATGGTGGCACTGGAATGGCTTTTTATCAAATATTTTTTAGTTTGTTTAGGGATAGGGATTCTGGAGGTATATTGGCAGGTTCACTAGCCTGAATAATATAATGATATATGATGAACAACAATAAATGTATTCTGTGTTTGAGTGCCAGGAAAATAGACTTTGCTGAGAGTTGAGAATGATGAATCTTTGACTCCATAGAAACTAATGGGCCTTTCCCTTCAGTCACTTACTGAGACACACCAGTCTGTTTACATTGTCAAGGGACCAATGATTGGTGCATCATGTCACTGTTGTGCAGATACACTTCAGCAGCATACAGTCACGGAAATTAGACTACCATTGTTTTCTTCAATTTCTAGTACATTCGTTTGGATAAATATAATGATAACAACAAAATAGCTCATAATAGTTTAATTTCAGAGCTGATATCTATCCATTTTCTGTTTTCTTGATGAAACCAAAATCACTTCAGTTCTTACATCAATATCTATGTCATTGCACTGACAAAAACAGTGCTTTCAGACATTCCATTTTAGTCACATGATACATAGGAGTTTGTTAGTACTTGATTCCATATCCATTGTTTCAGATGGCGTTTGATGGTCTAATAATTTTTTCTGCGACTGTATGCAGCATTTCGCTGTAGTGATCTGCTCTATATGGCAGTGGTGTCACATATACAATCTTTGTTTTATTTCAATTTCTGGAAAATGTATCTTACGTGGACACCATCATAAAACTGGATAAAAAAAAAAAAGACATTTGCCACTGAAACACTCTTTACCACCACTTGAGATGCTGTTCTACTAAGATGCCAGTGTCTTTATGTGGACATATTATCTAATTTTAGTTCCTGTATGTGGCATGTGTGTCATCTATGTGTTAGGAAGGTCACGTTATCCTTTAGGCTGTTTTCATGTTTGTGTCATGGGACTGTATGTACGCACACATGTGTAGCTGAAGCGAGATGATGAACCATAAGTGAAAGCCTGATGATGGTCAGTGTGTGCTTCACTGCAGGCTCCACGTGCTTCACATCATACATGTTCTATGGATGCTTGTGTTTATGCTGTGTTTGTATGTGAGATATTGCATCTGTGTGTGTGTGTGTGTGTATGTGTGTGATGCCTGTGGCCGTCCCTCAGTGTGTCAGTGACATTGGCCTTAGAACTATTATCTGTATGCTGCTGGGCAGAGAAAACGGGGCTGGTGTCAGGTGGGGTTTCCCTCCATGTCATCACAGGTGTCAGACTGTCGAACAGGCCTCTGGCCAGCATCACTCAATGCACATACTCGTTGTTTTGTGCACGTCTCCGTGTTGCATTATATGTGCTGTGGTTGATTCATTTGATCTCGTGTTGGTTCTCTTCTGGGGAGAAGGGCTGATTGAAGCCTAATGGCTGTCACATGCTATTACAAACACACACATACACATACACCACACACACATACACATAGAAAGGCTGGTTCCTGACAGGTTTTCTGTGCTCTGATATATTGATCACAACAGGGACCCCCACAACTTGTGTCAGTTCGTAGTAAAGAAATCTGGCTGCCTCACGTGTACGGAATAATAACACACAAACATCTGGGAAGTTTCTTCTTTTTTTCTCATGTCATTTATAGTTTGATTCATTTGTCCGAAATTGGAGCTAAAATTAAAGTCTCATGAACCCGTATTATATCCATGATAGAACACAGATAACAAATAAAACCATCAAACTTAAAAAAAAGACTTTTATCCAGATAAATATAACTATGCTCAAAGTAAATGCACATTTATAGATCTCAGTCTTTTGTCAGCAAAGCAATGCATTGCATGGAATTGGAAAAACACCAACAAACCCAGTACCAACCAGTGGCTTAATCAGATGATATGTAGTCGTATTCTAGAAAGAATAACCTTCATTCAGAAACCAAACAGTAAGCATTTGTAAAACTTTGGAGACCCTTTATTAACTCCACCAAAGACTTAGACCTAATAAGGCAGTT
>JAPSES010000044.1:8754176-8776709 GCA_029822895.1 Maxillicosta whitleyi | reverse complement strand
TTAAACTTTAATCTACTTTTCCCAAAATGTAATCAGATTCAATTTGGTATGAATTCAACCAATAGTTTGCTGTTTTGTGTGTTGTGTTAACAAACAAACCAAACCAAAAATAATATCCCTTGCTTCCCCTTCAGAGGGCAGGGTCATAATAAACATCACATTTCTGCAGTTAAGTCCTCCAAAATCCCCCTAAATCTTGCACACTGGATCTTTTATAACAGCTGAAAAAAAGACAGGAAAGCAAAACCTTCCAGAAGTGGCAGGTCACAAAGTCAGAAGTCCAAACCACCCAAACTGCACATCATCAGTAACACCGTTTGACTATCACCAGGTGTTTCTGTAACAGAAGTGCATCTACTAAAAGTAGAAGAAATGTTCTCTCCTGATGTAGATCAAACAGTCTTGCAGCTTTCCTCTCAGTCTGAATTATGCAGAGTTGAGGTGTGCGGTGGTGGAGTCCCCTGTGGAGCTGAGGCCAGGGTAGCAGCTGTCCCTATCAAGATTCTCCTCAGAGCTGTCACGGCCTGTCTGCTCCTCGGCTAATCACTTCCTACAGGCCTGCAGCATGGGACCGCCGCCACTAATGTCGTCACCGACTGAGCCGGCAGAACCTCCAGGAGGAAGTATGAGGTGGTTTTATGTGGCGATCAGTTTGTCCATGTGGGTGGTGGAGTGCAGGTGTGTTTAGCTAGCAGTTCAATGGGTGTGCAAACGCCTCAGGAAGTGCAATATGGGTCACGCTTAAAAACACACGCACACATAACCATTACCATAACCCCTTCTTTCCCACCTGCCAAAACACATTTGCCATACAAGGACTCACTCATCTGTGTGTAACAAGCTAATGGCACGGTATGTCCCACACCAGCGCACATGGTCATATGAAAGTGGTCATTTGTAATGACACATACTTCAGCTGATGTAAAAAATAAACCCAGGGGAAATACACCATGGGCCAAAAAACTTGATTTTCTTTTTCCTTCGCAAGAAATGTTTTTCTTTTTTGCCACACGGAAGATGTTATTCAGCGGCTGTGTTGTGGTCGGCTCTGTCGGACCCTGCGGTGAATACAACTGAACCAACTGTCAACACAGATGATTAATTATCAGTTACTTCAACCATGCAACAAATTGTTAATAGATTTGCCTTCTGGGGGTTTTTGAGGGCATCCAGAATTTGAATAGTCACAGAGAAGAGATTGATAGATACAGTACAATCAGAGGATGGAGGAAGCTGAAGCAAACAAGCAAAAACAGCACCCGAAAAGATAAAGGAGATTTAGGCACCTGGCAAAGAAAACAAGCTTGTAAAAGTGGAGGATTGAAAAGTCATGTCAGTCGAGCAGGAAAGGAGACGTGAGTGAATGAGACTCAGCTTCCTTTAAATGCCACCCTCGTTGTATCACATTTATAGGCAGAAGACATTTTGCACTCAGGAATTTTCTGCAAATCCGTCTGGACCAAACAAATTTTAGAGACTTTAGTGGGCTCTAAATTTCCCAAGGTCAAAAAGGCCATGAAAGTCCTTAAACCCATCAACCCATTACTACAATGGCCTCGACTCTAAAGAAAAACTTTTCTCTATCTCTTGATCTCAAGTGAGTGAATTAGCTCCAAACAAAAACACAAAAGCAAAACTTCAAAACAGTTTTGTTGGAACATCTCAGAAGGTCATTGCATCATATAGGGGCAGCAACACCTCAGGAGGTAGAGCAAGTGGTCCAATAACTTAATGGTTGTCAGTACGAATCCAGGTCTTGTCATGTGCTGTTGTGCCCTTGGGCAAGACACTTCCCCCACCTTGCCTCCAGTGTCACTCACTTTGGTATATGAATATTTGATGGTGGTCGGAAGAGCCGTTTGGCATGAATTGGCAATCATACTTCCATCAGCCTGCCCCAGGGCAACTGTGGATACAAGCGTAGTTTACCACCACCAGATTGTGAATGTGTGAGTGAATGAATAATGGATCGATAATGTAAAGAGCTTTGAGTGCCTTGTAAAGCACTATAGAAATTCCATTCACTATTATTATCAAAGATAATAGCATCCATTACAGCCCAAGATTGTACGACCCCCAACATGACCAGTATAGGGTAAAAAACAATGCCAAGGAAATGCACACCTACTTGTATTTACACAAATAGACTGTTAGATCCAGATGAAGTAGCTTAAGTGCACATATTCAGACACTCTATAAAAAAACATACTGATTAAACTTCTTTACTGAAGTAAAAGTTAAAAAGTGTAGGTTCTGAAATGTTCACAAAGTATGCAAGGACGCTGCCCTTTGAAACATCTTCTACTTGCTCCAGAAAAGACAAAGAAACACAGGAAAGTGAACAGTAACTTCACTCCAATGTGCAAAGCAGTTCACCCACAACCTTATAAAACCTTTCCCCGCATCTCATTCTTTCTTTGTTGTGTAGTCATGTGGTGTGTTGAACATCTTGCTATGTCTGTTGTAGTTAATATTGCACAGATGGATTACCTTATGTGTTACAGTGAGGTCGGACTTGATGTTGCGAAAGCACGTAATGATGCAAAATAAACAAGAATTAAGCTCAAATGTATTTAATCTAGATTAATAAGAATGTATAGAAAATACAAGTAATGCCAATGTTTAAACTAAAATACAAAGTGGGATGTAAAAATAAAAAGATGCCAGAAAAAGACACACTCAAGTAAAGTAGAAATATGTAATAATGAAGTATTTTGGCAAAAACAAAATGTAGTTTACAACACAACAACCACAGATGATGCTAAATAAACGATCATGGAGATGGACAGGAAGACAGACAGATCTGAGTAAAAAGCAAGATGGGAGGCGTGACGGTGAAGTGAAGCATGTAAAGGCAACTGGTGCTGCTGTGCCACCACTTGGCCCTGCGGCACACAGAGCGAAAAATGAAAGCAGGGGAAAGGGGAGGGTGGGAACTATGGCAAGAGAGAAAGGTTTGGTATGATTGACTAGAACCAAATAAGAAGACATGAAAGGAGAAGAAGGAGAATGGCAAGGAAAACAGGAGAAGAGAAGAGTTAAGGAGGAGAAGGGAAAGACAAGCGTGCCAAAAAGGCATCAGGCAGATAAACAAGAGACCGCCAGTGACTACATTTAATCCACTGACTGCAGCACTTTACAAAACTCCCTGTGCGATTGTGTGTGTACATGTGAAAATGTGGATGTGTGTCCTTGTGTGCTTTGATTACACCTTGCATTTATGTGCATGCTTGACTTTGCATGTGCTTTTTTTTTTTTTTTTGGAAAGGCAGCATGTACGCTTCTGTGCTGCCGTGCGTATTCAGGTGTACATCTGCCACTGTTCATGCCCTCGCCTTTGAATATGTGCCCTCTAACAAGCCCAACAGTTGTCAACAAAGCCAGGAAGCATTTGTTGTTTGTCAGCAAGCAAAAGAGGTCTGCAGAGGCACCCTGCAGAATCACCACCAGATATTGCATAAGCAAGGTGTGTGTGTGCGTGTGTGTGTGTCTGTGAGTGTGTATTTCAGCAGCTCCCACCGCCACTTGATTTGGCTTGTTAGTGCTACTTCTGGGGGTTACAAGAGCCAAGAGCCATCCAGTCATAGCAGCTTCATGCAGCCAATTAATGCAGAGCTCATTTAGCCTAGACCTAGCCCAATCATTCAGTTTCATATGTTTTTTTTTTTTTTTGTTTTGTTTTGTTTTTATTGCTGCTCACTCTGTGGCCATGTGATCATGTGACTTGCATGATTTACAAGACTGACTATGGGATTTCCCCCAGGTATTGTTAAAACACAGCTCAGTTGGCCCTGGCTACATTTCAGTGTCATTAACATGGGAAATATGAGGAATAAAATGTTATTGAGATGTGAATCATTTGACTGATAATGATACACTGAAACTTGGATTATCCTTGACTTGCATGACAGTCAAAGACTTGCATTTTAAGTGTGCTGGAATACAGCCCCAGATCTGCTTTAACTTGCCAAACATCTGGACGACTGGGCACTGACATGCAGGAGCATAGCAAGCGGAACTAAACAACTTGGTGAGGTGCCCTTCTTTTTTTAACAAGATGCAGTGTCCACTACTATTATGCAATTACCAAGAAAATCTGCTCTTTATTCTCAAATTACTTGGAAATGAGGGTAGGATATGAATTTGTACGGCTGCTGCTGAGAACTGCAATAACCAAAGTATGTCTGCCTGCAGTGCTGCTGTGTTTCAAGGATGTTTTATAATATGTTTGGAACTTCAGGATATGACATATATAAAGTAGGGAAGTCCAAATTAATTTATATATTTTAGGATTTATGCAAAAGTTGAAGTATTAGTATTATTTTTAATCATTAAAGACCTAGTGCAATTTATGTGGCAATTCCAAAACAGCTTTTTTTCTCCGTATTTAACTTTTCTTAAGTGATTTATCACCATTTCTTATAATATTATCCTCTGCATTTTGCGGTTTTTCAGTGATTATCCCATATTTAATTCAGTGATCATGTCGATGTTCCTTAAAGTTGAGTGTTATATCAGAAACAGAGAAAACAGAAGAAAAAGGGACTTTTTCAGCAAATATATCAATAAGTAAACACAAAAACATGTCTCTCCATCCACTGTCAATGATCCAACTCTATGGGTTTTACTGGTGAATCAATGTTGTAGAAGATGATGGCGTTTCCATGGTAACTACAGAGCTTCTAAACATCCAAATGGGTCAAATCTGATGACCACGAAAAGATGACAAACTGCATTTTACACCAATTATTTACATGTATTGATAGAACTATTGGATCAGTGGGTATTAAACATTATAGACCAGTAGATGGTTTAGGCCTCCAGTGACTGTTTGGGTCTTTATGGGTTAAGGTAAATAAATTGCTTCACCAGAGTTCAATTTTATGCAGCACATTATCTGTGAATATTACAATGTTTGCTTTGACATATTGAACTCGGTGCTGTTGGCTGCCTCTCCAGAGTCACTGGTGCCAACAGTTAGTGCATCCATGAAATACTGTTACTCATTTATGTAATAAGATTTAATGTAATCTTTTCGTATTCTTGCACAGAAAACTACTGACACAGATTGCCACAGCCATGTTCCAGGGCTATTTTACTGAAGAGGCTCTAGGATCTATATTTAACATGGAAACACAGTCTCGAAGCCTTTACAAATATTGATAAAACTGTAGCATATTCGCTGTAGGAGGGCATATCAGAAGCGTTACACTGGGAGGAAAAAAAAGCTGTACGTACCTTTGGGGATCCAAAAATATATGATGCATAACATTACAACAGGACTGTTCTGTTAAATAACTACTGTATTATGTATTTAAATTCAAAAATAAAGTTTTTTTTTTTTTTTTTTTTGTTCTCATTTGTCCATATTAATGTGTACATTTATAGCATGACAGATCCTCTTACAGGTCTTTCTTTAAGAGCTTGACATAAATTATGCATGCCAGATCTAATATAGATTGTTTTGTTGCCTCATAAAATCTTACGAGAGGTAGTATAAATGTCACAATGATCTGTCCTTAATCCTTCTCCTCTTATACCTTGTGTTGGCCGCGTCCTACAAGTGTGCAACACTGACTAAGAGGAAAATCACAAAGAAAGCTGAAAGGAAATGCAAGAAGTTTAAATGAAAAGGTGGATGAACGCAGGAAAGAGGCGGAGTAGAAAATTGCACCAAAATGAGAAATGGTGAGCAGCGCTACTGACTTTTGCCATACCTTGGGTGGGGATGAAATGATTAAAATCAAGATAGATCTAATGAAAAATAAACGAGGCTGCAAGACCTCGCTGAATGCTGCAACATGGTGAAATAGGCTTGAGATCAAAACACCAACGAGTCTGTCAGTTATGCCTTTGCTACTGAGGGTTCAGGGCTTCTAGCGGGAGATAACAACACCTTGGCTTAACCCCAATTACCAGGAGTGATCTTTAATTGGTTTTGTTCCACAGGGCTCAGACAAAACTTCAGACACTAACTGAGCATTTAGGTGCGTGTATGTAAAATAAGGTACTCAAAGCAACATGCAGGATGTAGGTAGAATAGAAGTGATGGAGGGCAATTTCACAGATTTATGTAAAGATATGTTTTTTTTTTTTATTGTTGCTTTCTTGGCACTGAAATTGATAAAGTACGTGGAAAACCTACACTGCAGCACTGGCTAGAGGTTATAGAAAGAAGTACATAAAAGTGTGATCACACTATTAGGGTTCAGTCCACCTTTATAATTCAAAGGAGGGGCGAAACTCTGCCAGAAACCTAAATGTATGTAACTCCTTAATGAATAATGAAATTTCTAGTTCTGGTCAGTTTTAGTAGACAGGTACAGGTGCCCATTCTATGCTATTTCAATGCTTGTAAAGTGATGATGTCACAGAGGAACCATTCCACACACATGAACATGATCTGATGCAACATGAGAATATATCTGAATGAAACAGGACAATACCAAAGCTTAAGTCAACCCTCTTATCATGATGGGATAATGTTGTGACCCACTGACTCATTTCATTACCTTTGTAGGCCTATTTTAAGTTAACCTACTTCCCTGTCTGTGCTTGTTGATGCTCTTCTTATGCCTTTGCATTTTTGTTTTATCGTTTGTTTTAAAAAAAAAAAAAATAAATAAAAAATAAAAAATCTGTCAGAAATAAAGCATTAAAAAAAAAACCTGCCAGAAACCTACAGGCCCATGAATCCCGACAGCCCCCTCCCATTACAACAGCCTCAGAGTAATAAACCAAGTGCACCTTCTAGCGGTGACTCCAGTTTTCTCCTCGTGTGCGCATGCGTGACAGCGGACCGGGTCTTAGAGAATGAAAAGTGTGACTTACGGTAGAAGACGTATTCTGTGTAGCTGGACCAGATCTTGTCCTCTGTGTGCTGGTTGACGAACGAGGCTGTGACTGAGGAGTTGCAGGCCACCATTTGGAAACCGCACTCAGACAGCATGTCAAAAGCCCTCTCCAGGTGCTTGAACTTGAGGTAAAACCTGGAGGTGTACCGATCCGGAGTCCTGTCCGGATCCCGGCTCTCATTCAGGGTCTCCCCGAAAACTTCTTTGGCCAGGGCCACCCGTCCGCATATGAGTATCCTAGGTACGCGCCTGAACTTGGCGTCGCTCTGGCTCTCCCTGCCCATGGTGCAGGACCCCCGGTACCCCACCGTGATAAAGCCGCTCTTCCTGTCCGCCGGGACCAAAGACGGAGGCGGGCACTGCCGGTGGTCGCTGCCCTGGGACCCATCTTCGTAGTCACTGTGGAAGTAGTCATCCGGACTTTGTTTGATATCCTCAGGGGTCAGGAGCTTCACCAGGTCCGGCAGCTGGAAGTACTCCGCCTCTTTCCTGAGTCTCCCTTTCTCCGGGAAGTGGTCTGGGAGGACCACTTGCTTATCCCGGAGGTAGTCCAACACATAACGGAATAAAAACCCGTCTCTGTCGATGAAATAGCGGCCCTTGGGATCTCGTGCCAAATCATTAGGCGCGTCTTTTTTGGCAGAAAATATCTTGCCAAGTAATGAATTTGGGGTGCCCACCAGAGTGGAGTGACGCGTGTAATAAACCTGCCCCCCCACGTTTAATTCAACAACATCTGGGAAACTGTTCTGAACTGATGACTGGTCTTTAGGGTTAGTCCTACAGTTTCCACTCAGCGCCATCCTTTCCGTCATAAACAGCTACTCTGGGCTACACACTTATTTCTACTGAAGGATTAAATAAATGATGGATCAGTGTTAAAAGTTGTCTAATCTGTCTCCTCGGTTATTTTTCGTCGACACAGGGCCTCCAACTTCATCTCACTAACATCTAAACGAGCGGTTTCTACCGATCCATGGCAATTATCACCTACCAGTCTGTATAAATAGTTGAAAATCGGAAGTGGGTGGCAATCCGGATCGTCCCTCTGCCAATGGTAAATGTATATTCTTGTACTGGTGACCTATTGGGAGAAAAAAAATCAGAGCTGCGAGAGAGGAGAAATGTACCCGGGCGCACCAAACGCTTGCATCAGAGGCTGTAGGACTCCCATCGCCCCTGGGAAAAGAGCATCACAGGACGGACTGGTGGAGGCTACAGTAAACCTATTACATCAAATAGAAGTTATTTTCTTCCCGTTTTTGTCTCTGAGAATTTTATCCAACAAATAGGAATCCTTTTCTGGAGAAAAATCAGAAAACATCCAGAAAATTACGCAGCAGAACTGGATAAAGAAGGAGGAAGAGGATGATGATGAGGAGGAGGAGGAGGGATGGGGTGGTGGAGTGGGGGGTAGTCCACCTACAACTTCTTTTAAGATGTAGTCCAAGAGGATGAGAGTGTTGATGTGATGTTGTCACTTTAGTTTTTCTTCATCAAGCAAATGTTCCCGTCTGTACAGTCCGGCAGCGAAGATGCCTTTCACTGGAGAGAAACTTCGCAGAGACTGCACATGCAAACCCCGGGAGTCCTCTAATGATTATATCTGCACTGAATATATCGCCGGCTAGAGAGTGAAATCCACTGAATCCTCCTACTTTGAGAGGGAAAAAAAATCTTATTTGGTGTCCTGGAGATGTGTTGTAAATCTCAGTTCAGATGGGTTTTCTTGGAGCGACCCGCCGCCGCTGCTGCTGTACCGGGAGCTGTCCGCGGTGCTGAACGAGCATCTCTCACTCTCCCCCCTTTCTCCTCCTCCTCTTCCTCTTCCTCCTCTCCACTCCTCACCCTCTCGCGCCGCCCTCCCCCCTTCCCTTACAGAGCAGGGTGGTGTCTCCACGGCTGTCCCCTTTCCCTTTACGCACAAAATCATACCAATACGCACACGCACAGAGACCACCAAAAAGCATAGTCTACAAGAAATGCTGGATTAGGAAGGGAAAATAAATCTGTAGATTATTTTTTATTATTATCACACAAAAAACACCCATATTCTTATTAGAGCAGAAGTATTTTCCTGTAGTATCAATCAAAAAAATAAAATAAAAATAAAGCACAAGTTTATTTTGAAATGGAGAGACTTGGTTTTAAAGCTTTAACAGTTGAATGCCCCCTTGAAAAAACATTAACCCATGTGCCTTTATCTACAGTCCAACTGATCCAGATACAGAATTCTGCTATTTGACCGCCACCCTGAATCAAAACTACATTGAATTTGTTTTGTAATTTTTTTTAATGCAGGACCAGTATCCATGCAGCCTATAAATTTTGTTATAGGATACCCTTTTACAAGTTCATATGAAAATATCATCTTAACACAGCTCTTCTCTTGTCACAGTTCCTGAGATACGGTGCTGGACTTTGTGAAATTAACAACAGTGCCCCCTTCTGTTCACACAACAACAGGGACAACCTGCTCATTCCAGTGCCTGTGACAGATGTGTGTAAATTACAGCTGTTTTATCCACCTTGTTTTAGTTCATATGGGCTTTAACGTAAGCCATGTGTTACTGTTAGTACATAGTTTATATTTGGGCATTTGCATTTCACCTGCTGCAGAACAAGTTTTTATGAAAAAGCATAAATATTCATTGCATTTTTGTTTGGCTGTATTGTGCACTGGAGAGTTGGATAATACCAGTATATTTTGCCTGCAATACTACACCTTATATTTATATAACGCATAAAGAGAGAAGTAATGGTGTAATCTGTGCTGTTTCTACCTCACATAAACACTGTGCATGGGCCATCTACACTTGGCTCAGCTTTACATGTGACTTCAATAGCAGGAATATAGTGAAATGTATTCAGTAAAAAAATAATGTATACAATTCCAGCTGGATGTCATAAAGTGTAGTTCATACACAGCAGTCTTTTTATGTTTCTTCCTTCCATTCTATTATTTTTTTGCTTTCATCTGTCCACTTAACTAGCCTTGCCTTGAGGAAAACCTGCATTTTCAACTTCACTTCAATATATGTGTTTTGCCTCTGAGGACATGAATCTGCTGCTTTTTTCCTCAAACGTCTTAAGTTTCATTTCAAGCATCAGTTCTAACCTTCAGACCCAGAGAGATACTCATATGGATTGCACTGATTAAAAAGAATAGCATATATTATTATATTGTGGTCTCTGCTCAAAGGCCCTTCAAAGATGTTTGGTGTTACTGCTCCTCAGAAGTTGATGTGCAACAACTCACCTTTCATGTAATGGTCCAGTCTATCTTGCCTGTATCGATTTATGAACACCTCCATTCACCTGACTCAACTTAGTCCTTAATAGAATAACCTTCTCCTCGGATCGTGTGCAATGTGAGCCCTGCAGGACAGAACATAACGAAGTACTAACAAGCTCACCAGAATCGCCTGACTTTTAAGTCTGTAAAGGGAACCCACTGAAATACTCTGAAACTCAGAATTCCAAGCTTAGTGTGTTATTGGAGGACATTACTTTTGTGAAATAATAAAAAATGATATATTATGTAGAAAATCAAGGTTAATGAAGTTACCATATTTGGTTGCTTACCCATAAGTGGCAAAAAAAAAAATCTAAGATGTACTGTGTATGTGTATATATAATGAAGGCTGTCAAAATTTATGCATTAACACAGATTAATCCACTATCATGATTAATCTGATTTAATATTTTAACGCAATTAACTGATCTGCAGTGCAGAATGACTTTGAATGTATCTGACAAAACATTTGGGGCAGTTTGTTCAAGTAGAATTAGTGTCACATATGAACAAATGTTCAGTTGATCCAGTGGTGACAGGCGACAGAACCAACCCATAAAGATGGAAGAAACTAAACAGCAGGTTGGCCCTCAGGATGGAAATATGAGGGCAAAAAAAACAAAACAAAACAAAAAAAAACAAGACAGAACAGATGTTTGAAACTCTTTGGCTGAAACTGTTGCAGGTGTTTAATAAACACATTAAGTGCATAATCCCTTTTTTCATGAGTCTGTTTGCTCATGCAAAATGAAACACAATTAACCCGTACATGCATGGTGTTCACATTTGTGGACACATAGTTTAAGATAAGTTTCCAAAGGGTTATAAAGGCAGTATTCTCCAGACCACATGGGGCAGTATCTGCAGACCCTCAGTGATACAATGAAAAGTATCATCTTAGGTTTAGAATTTGGACTGCTCTGTGATCTCAAAAAGTTAACCCCCAAAGACCCGGCTATGGGATTTCTCCTCATGTTTGTAGACAAGACTTTCACAGCTTTATGCAAAAAAACAACAACAAAACACACACACACACACGTGAAAAAACTGTTGCACCAGGATGTTTCCAATATAGGTAATCATTCAATTAAAAAAAAAAAAAAAAAGCCAAAACTTATACTTTCCTTGGTCTCAGGAGGTTAAATATTTTCTTAATAAAATGAATTTAGAAAAATAAATAAATCATTCAAAATACAATTCAACTTCAGTCTAATTTTGAGTAATACAATCAATCTAAAACAATATATAGATACTTTTTTTCATAATTCATGCATGAAAGGATTAATATAGATTAAAACTGAATTATATTTAATCATGATTAATCAAAATGAATCTATGATTAATCTGATTAAAAATTTCAATAGTTTCACAGCACTAAACAAAATACAAGAAAAACACATGTATGGTGAAAGGACATGTATTTTAGAACATGTGTGCTGATCCAGACACCTGTCCACATCCACATGATGCCTTTGAACATCATTCATTACATTAGTACCATTACTCCATCATTGCATTTGTACCATTACTTCATTATTCCTTACATTAGTACCATTACTTCATCATTACATTAGTACCATTACTTCATCATTATATTAGTACCATTACTTCATCCTTACAGTAGTACCTTTGCTTCGTGGTACCAACCAAAGCAGGTCCACTCACTGTTCATACATAGGTGGACCTTACAGACCCTGTAGAACCACATTGGACCTGAGACTGTTGACTCACTGGAACTATTGCTTTTTTCTCTTTTCTTTTGAAATTACCAAAAATAGTCACTTGCCCAATAAAGCGTTAAGGGTTAACAAAATGAATCACTGTGACTATTTCCTAGCTGGAGTTGTTTTGTTTTTTAATCTGATCCCTCCTCAGTCATGTGGGCTGATTCTAATCCAGTATATGACATGTGACATTTCATTTGGATTTTATTTTTTTCTCTCTTGCTATATATGAGTGAAAGAGGCTTGAACTACTATCTCGTTGTTGTTGTTGTTTTTTTTTTGTTTGTTTTTTTTTTAAATTATACTATGACAATAAAGTATTGAACTGAATTGATCTGTCTATACAGTACCGGTGAGTCTTAACTGCTACAATAGTTGCGTAACACCGTTGGAATGGCATGTGTTTTACGCAGCAGCAGAACTGGTTTTGTTAGAACCAAGAAATCGTCCTACTTTACATTTTAACAAGTGAGACAAAGATAAGGAGGCAGCAAAGAGTGGATTACTCCGCCCGAAAATGTGGTGGGAGGGTTTTCAGATGAATTGTATGAGGGCAGCGGCGAGTTGGGACGCGTCTTTGGAGACTCAAGGTGGAGAAGAAGACTCATCGTGACTTCGGGTGTTTTATTTTTTATTTTTTGTGCTTTTCATAGAGACTCCGCAGACCGACTTGTCCGTCTTTCCTGTCACGGTGTGTGGACGGAGGAGTCTCAGTGGGTTCGTTGACTCCCGGTCTCTTGATCCTCGGACAACCTGACATCCATCCAATGTGCGCAAAAGGCTTTTATTTACTCACAGTCCTGTCTGGACTCGCAGCCTCAGGTGAGACCAGTGTTTTTACTCTCACTAATTTATCAGAATGAAATCAAGGTTTTATTTGGTGTGGAACATTATTAAGTCTTCATACAGCCTGTTTTTTTTTTGTTTGTTTTTTTTGTTAAATATTGACATTTGCGCAATGTTCCAAACATTATGTCTCTGTGTTTGGGAACATTGCGCACACATTTGAACAACTTTCCTTCAGTCTGTGTTATTACATGGGTACAATGTGCAAACCTAGCGCGTGACCTCTCCAAAATAACCCAAAAGTTTACATTGGCAACCTGTATTTCCCCCCGGGCGGTGTTAAGACATAACAGGATGACCATTTTAGAGGGATACTTCCGACACTTTAAAGGCTTTAAAGTTAAAGACAGTAGCCTGGTTGTCCGTCCATCGGAACCCCTGCGGAGACCCCCGACTCAAACTAGTGACCGTCGTGCGTCACGGGGAAGTGGAGAACTTGGCACAATGGCACCGGATGGGTCGCTGAATGCCTAATTCCTGTAAAGGCTATAAAACTGTAATAACAGGGTCCACTTGTCCGGACAGAATGACCCTAGAGTGTTTGACGGCATCAAATCTGGAGCTCATTGTGTTTTGCTTTGTGCGCAACCTCACTGCTTTCCTGTCTGTTAATGTGCATCCGCGCTGACGTTCCCAGAGATCTTTAAGTGGACCTCTAGGGCGCAGAGGAGTCCACCGGGTCCCCATAGAACCTGAAGTCCACACTAACAGGCTATATCCGACTGGTGCAGATGTTCACATCCAAATACTGTAATGACCAAACTAACGGGACATGTTTTGATATTACAAACCTGTGTTTCAGCTGCAGTTCATTGAGCAGACACCAGGTTGTTTAACCTTCAAGTAATCTGTGTCCACCTCCTGTTAAGTGGATTATATTGAATGAACATGTCCATCCACTGCCAAAGCACCATGTTGGGATTTACTATGGCACCAAGCTGCTTATGCTCATGTGCAGATCAGTCATAACAGACAACAGACAGAGCAGGATGACTAAGTATGCTGAGTGGGTATAGATGCAGAAACAGCATGAGGATGAAAGAAAAAAAAGCATGTTGGAACTGATGCTCAGCAGTATCTCACTTCTGTCTATTGTGCTGTAACCACTTCCACTGCCTTTGGCTTGGTTTGGGTGGGTATGACAGCGCTGCGTGATTAAACAAGCACCAAAGTGTGGTTAAAAATATGCAATTATGCACACAGAAAAAGTTCATTTTCATCTCCTGTGTGTTTCCTCTTTAGTTACTTACAACACATTAAATCAAAACAAGCTTATATTTGCACCCGTTCCTCAAAAAACACATTTTCACCCACTGCAGTTCTTTTATTTAACATTTACTTCAGTGATTTAATCATCATTTCTTATAATATCCTCTGTGTTTTGTATTTTTCACCATAAATCACGTGTATTTCACCCATAAAGATGAATTGTTACTAACGTGGCAATTCTAAAATAATATTTTCTCCATATTTAACATTTCTTAAGTCATTTATCACCATTTATTGAAACATTATCTTTTGCATTTTTGCATTTAAAAAATAATTTCTTATAATATCCTCTGTGTTTTGTATTTTTCACCGTAAATCACGTATATTTCACCCATAAAGACGAATTGTTACTAACGTGGCAATTCTAAAATAATATTTTCTCCATATGTAACATTTCTTAAGTCATTTATCACCATTTATTGAAAAATTATCTTTTGCATTTTTGCAAAAATGGAAATCGGGTATTTTCCTATATTTAATTCACTGATCATGTAGATGTAATTTTGAGGAATATTATATTATAAACAGAGAAAACTGAAATGTTTGGGTCTTTATGGGTTAAATAAACTTAAGCTATTTTTCTCCTCCTGTTGCTACACACATTACCACAGCAGCATGTGATGCAGTGGTAAATATCCTTCCTCACTTTCAACACTTTTAAAGAAAAAAAAAAAAAAAGCAACTCCTTTGTGTAGTTTGGAAAGTGTAGAGCAGGAATAAAATCTCAAAAAACAGTAAATCATCATTTGTGTCAAGCTACATTTAGGAGCATGTTATTCACTTTTCACAGCCCCAGAAGACTTATCCTTAAGTATACACGTAATGTTTTCATGAACTGGATCAGAGGTATTTCTAAAACATCAAAACTGCTGAAGTACACCCACCAGACCTCTTTTTTTTTTTTTTTTTTTGTCTGATTAGACCTATTTTCTAACATTCTTGTGCGTTTCATCTGTATATGTATCTGACTCTATGCAGTAATTTCATATCAGACTGATTTTACTGTTAAAATGTTAGATTTTAACCCATAAAGACCCAGTGGTACTTTTATGGCAGTTCCAAAATGTTTTTTTTTTCTCTATATATAGCTTTTGTTAAGTGATTTATCATCATTTATTACAACATTACCCTTTGTATTTTGCATTTTCAGTGATGTTTTCCTCTATTTAATTTACTGATTGTGGACGTTCATTAAGGTTCAGATTAAAGTTGAGGGTTATTATATAAAAAAACTGAGAAAACTGATGAAAAAGTGACTTTTTCCAGTAAAACCTATCATTAAGTGAGCATAAAACAAGTGTGTCCATCCACTGTCATTGAGTCAACTCCATTGGTTTTACTGGTGAATTAATGTTGTAGAAGATGACGGTGCTTCCATGTTCACTACAGAGCCTCTGAACATCCAAACGGGTCATATCTTTATTATTTTTTTTATTGGAAAGCAGGTGCAAATCAATATAAAAATGTAAACATACACACATACAGGCATTAACCAAGATACCCCCCCCCCCATGCATATAATCACAGGTACACATATATACATATATAACTGCATCATCTGATAACTGTGAAAGATGACAAACTGCATTTTACACCTATTATTTATATGTATTAATAGGATTAATGGATCAACAGGTGTTATTTTTGATCAGTAGATGGTTTTGGTTGTCGGTGGTTTTATTATTATGCTGAATTTTTTATTTACTTGTATCAGTTTTTACACAAATCTCATACTTGGCTTCTTTAAATACTTTTTTTGTTGGTGTTAGTGACAAAAATGACTACATCACATTGAAAGAAGGTACAGTTTAGTTTTTATCACCATAAAACCCATTTTTGTCATGTGGTGTTTTTACACACGCACACACACACACACACACACACACCTGTTGTGATGGTTTAGTGGAAAGTCCATTTGGGTTTTTTTTCCCTTCCATTTTCCTTCCATTTCTTTACGTCTTCCTCAGATATGTTCTCCTTTAGTCAGAGGTTTGAAATGCTCACAGGCTGACGTGTGCATGTGCAGGCCTGTCCTGATTTACAGGTTTAAGACACACACACACACACACACACATATACACACACACACACACACACACACACACACACACACGTGAACAAATGGCAGCAGTGACTCCAGATACTGTACCCGCTGTCACACTGACTGTTTAGGCTTGAATTTACGGTAGATGAACAGGTTCTTCTGTTCGGCTTTAGTGGGATTTAACAGTTATCTCAGCGCTTCCGTGTCTCTAATTGTACCAACAATAACAGGTCAGTGTAACAAAGCGGCGTTGTGGTTTTTGACACGCTGTGCTATGTTGACACACCTTGGAGAACGTCTGGCTTTTGTGTTGGGTTGATAGGATTGCCTCATTTTTTTAAATTTTTTTTTTTTAACGGAATTGGCAGTGACGCACACATACGCGCAAACACACCAATCCCAAACAGAGGGCCTTAAATGCATCTGTGAAGTGTTTGAGTGTGAAGGCATGTGCTCGCTGTGTAATGTTTGAATTATAAGACTCGCTCAGCGCCAAGCGTAAACAGGGATTTGAAATACATTAATCAGTGAACAGACACTGTTGTTGTGTACGGTGTTTGCGAGTTCATCCAAGGTTTGAATGAACAGACACCAAAAACCTTAGCGTTCAGCTGCAAATAGTGCGTTTGTAAACAGCGGTTTCTGTTAGCGTAGGCACATTCTTAGTGTTTGTTGGCTGATCACTTGCGCCCAGAACTGTTTAGACTTACACTAAACAAGTAGCTCTTCCAGTTAAGCAACACCTCCAGTAGGTTTACAGCATCTGGGATGAATCTGCGGTTTACAAAGACTATCATCTGCTTCTCGGTACGGCCAGTGGGATTTAATTATCAGTTGTCTTTAGTGACAATAATTTATGATTAAATGAAAACAAGTTATAATGAGAATTTCCCAGACTGAGAGTTTTTTTTTTTTCTGCACTACTGGCTTAATTTCCTGTTCTTTGTGCAGCATCTGAAACTGTATCTACTCCAGTGCATCCAGTCATTGTTATTTAAAGGCCCAGCTAATAAAAGTGAACTCAGCAGCACAGGCAGCTATTATTCAGATTTTGCACATGAAGCCATAATTATCTGAAACAGTACACAGCTATTCAAATGTATGAGGGTTAGTCAAAGAAAGAAAGAAGGAGTGGACCTGGTGGGTGTAGCAGGTGAAGGGTAGGTTTCAAGGGATCGGCAGCACGTGAACACATGAGTATTTCCTCTGTTTTGTCATTTATTTCAACTGAGAACCCTTTGTAGCAAAGGTGTTAAAACTGGCCTGCCCAAGGGTCCACACCGGCCCATTGGATGAATATGTAAACGCAAAATGTTTCAGTTAAAGTAGTGATATTTAGCTTTTTTTAAATTGAATTATACATTTTAAAACATGTCCGTGTGTTCTACATAAACTGTAAATGTTCTGTTTTGGTCTGAATTCTTCATTAATTCTTCATTTTCAACACTATTTCTGAGTTATGACACCAGAAAGGTGGTTTTGAGCGCTGGCCCTTTAAATGTACATGAGCCACTTCAAACCCCACCCCCTCCTGGTTGTTGACTGTGCTTTCTGTCTTGTTCAACCACTTGTGTTCATTAATACAGCAATCAACTGAACATTTTAGGTAATCGACTCAAAGTTTGGACATATTTTCAGTCTTTACTACAGCTGCTGCATAAATAAATATGTCGTACTCTGAGAAATATTCATCACAAGTCTTGACCTTATACACTTTTCATGTTGTAATTTTTCTTTTTTTTCATTCAAAAAGATGGAAGTTACAAATAAAATGTTTGGAATTGGCTTTATTTATATATTATTATGTTATTATTTTACCGGTCCGGCCTACTTCAGATCATATTGGGTTGAATTAAATGAGTTTGGGTTGAACTAAAATGAGTTTGACACCCCTGCTTTATACAAACACAAGCACTTGTTTTTTGGTTTATGTGCAGCCTCCAACTTCTCCTGGCGCATTTAGGAAATTTCCATGAGTGGGAGTAGTTTTGGTAGAGGGTGTTATTAACCTTTTCTTACCTAATATGTGTTGTACAAGGTAGTGAAAATTAGTGATTACATTAGTTACAAGTACAAGTTAATGCTCTCTTTTTTTTGCCCATTACTGGATATAAAAGTGAATAGTCATTATAGAAATAGGAAAAGTCAGTTTTATGTCGCTTTTAGAACCTCACTTCAACAAAAGTAAAGATATGAAAATCAGTGTTGGATGCCCAAATATCAATGACATCCAGTACTGACTTTTTACCTTGATTCTTTCTCTCTCTCTCTCTCACCTTTAACATTTCAGGTTGGTGGTTTTTCATTGGTGATGTAATAAGGTGGGCGATATTTTTCTGTGAACATTTTCATTCCCATCAAGTCACAGCCTCAGCGCGTGTTATTGCTGATATCTTCCATCACCGTACCACCACAGTGTACCGATCCTCCAACAGGATAACATACTGTGTTACAAAGCTCACATCATCTAAAACTTTCATCCGCTCTACTCAAATGTTCGCCTCAGATCTCACATTTTGGATTTGGTGGAAGTGTAGATTTGAATTATGGATGAATCTGCAGCAATTGTGCGATGCTTTCCACGTCAGTATGGATCAAAACCTCTGAGAAATCAATGCTACAAAGGCAGATCTGAAGACAAAAAACGCCCCAAACTAGCTCGGTGTACCTAATTTAGTGGCCAGTGTGTCTATATTTTCATAGTGCTGTGATACAGAACCCAAACCCACCGTCTCTGCTTGTCACTTGCTCATCTGTCTGGGTGCAACAGTGCAACAGGTATAAAGATTGATGTAATGTTTTCAGTATCATACCCATAATTAGTGTGTTTATTTGGGTTAAAATCCAGCTTCAGTTGCTTGAATATACTGACTCCTGACTTGTTCAGTGAAGGCAGCAACAGAGTGTGTTCCTTTATTCTGATGATATTTCCATTGCATGAACAGTCGGGCACAGTGTGGTCTAGTGTCTTCTATAAGATCGGCTGAAGTTTGATCATAAACAGGAACGTTTGACAAATACGGCGCATTTGTTTTCATTAGTATTTATGATTCAGTATTTCCACACGAAACAAAATGAATGCAGTCATAATCACCTTTAATCTGTAGTTGAAGTCCTACAGCAGGTGGAGCCACACCCATTATGAGACACCTGAGTGTGGAGTCTTCAGCCTGTTGTGTTTCAGTTTAGCGGAACTCTTCTGTCGCTGTCAAACATTCTGTTCTGTCTCATCCGACCTTATGCAACACCGGTCACACCTCACACTGTTTGGTATTGTCTTACGTTCACAAACGTCACTGGTTTTCACCCAGTATCCCATCCTTTTTAATCAGACTCATGCACACCTTCTACTCACATGTGGTTAAATGACCCCCCCCCCAATGATTAAACAACTGTAGTATAGACTTAGCATAATGGTCAGTTTCAGTAGTTTTGGTAGTACTTTAGTAGTCAGTGTATATTTAATATTTCGTTCTGTAGATTCGCCCATTGCCTTTATTTATCAGTAGTTTGTGTGAGATATTATACTGTCATCATTTCTGCTAAACTGAACAGAGCTGCTAAACATATTGTCATTTGCCCTGTGACAGTAAAGTTCTATTCTATTCTATTCACACACAAAAAACATCTTTCTATTGATTTTATGCAGAATACAAAGCATCAATGTTTAATATGACAACTGAACAGATTGTCCTGAAATGGAAACACAATAATTCCACCCCAACCCTCATAACAAACAGAACAATGAGCTTTTGTATTTAAACAAAAATGTAAATAAATAAATAAAATAAAATACACTACGTATTAAGTGATCTTAGTATATAATGTTATGTTAATTTATCCACTCAGCAGCTCAGTCTGGTGTCAATGTAATTTGTGTTCCACTAATTAGGATAAAAAAAAAAGAAAAGGGTTCCAAATTAAATCCTTATTAAACTTTCCTGATTGCCCCTGGATCGACAGCCACGTTATTTCAATGTAACACATCCTTTAGCTATTGTTTATGTGTGGGAGGCAGAATAGATTTCCATTTTAGTAGAATTTGCCTTTGGGCAAGAAGGACAACAAAGGCTAGATAACTGTGAACCAGAACTATTCTATTCTATTCTATTCTATTCTATTCTCTTCTCTTCTCTTCTATTCTATTCTATTCTATTCTATTCTATTCTATTCTATTCTATTCTAAAGACTAATTTTTTTAATGACAGCTGCCAAAATTGCTGCAGCCAGTGAAATACAACTGCATAAGATGTGTTTTACTGTTCGTGTGCGTGTGCAGGCGTTTCTTTACCGACCAAACTCGGAGGCCTGACGTCTCATAATTGCATCAATGCAAACACATGTTTGCAGGCACATGTATGTTTCCTCTTCTGTCCTGATCATTAACACAGACCCACCTCACTGCGTTAGTAAACAACATGAAAACATCCCCTCCGGCTCTATACTTGACACCGTAAACAAAGGACAACTGTGTGTGACTTCCTATAAGGAGTCTGTCATCAAGACCAAAAGTGCACGTGTCTTTGCAGGGAGTGGAACTCTATGGGTTTGTAATGTCAAAATAATATCATATCATATCGTGAGGCTCAGACGCCCTCTGCTTGTGTCTAAACAGTAGTTGTTAAGAAGGTGCACCTGAAATTTTATGTGATGTGTTAAAAATGTGAAACGCCCATGGAAAGAAAGAACTAAAGAAAGATAGAAAGAAAGAAAGAAAAGACAGAAAAAGGAAGAAAAGAAGAAACAACAGAAAATAAAGACAGAAAAGAAGAATGAAAAGACAGAAAATGAAAGAAAAGACAGAAAAAGAAAAGATCAAAAAAGAAGACAGAAAAAGAAAGTGAAGAAAGAAATGAAAGAAGAGAAAGAAAAGACAGAAAAAGAAAGAAAAGAAGAAAGAAAGAAAAGAAAGAGAAGAATGAAAAGACAGAAAATGATAGAAAAGACAGAAAAAGAAAAGATCAAAAAAAGAAAAGATCGAAAAAGAAGACAGAAAAGAAAGTGAAGAAAGAAAAGAAAGAAGAGAAAGAAAAGACAGAAAAAGAAAAAGAAAATAAGAAAGAAAGAACAGAAAGAAAGAACCAACATAAAGAATGAAAGAACAGAAAGAAAGAAAAGAAGAAAGATAATTAAAGAAGACAGAAAAAGAAAGAAAGAGAAGAAAGAAACAACAGAAAAGAAAGACAGAAAAGAAGAATGAAAAGAAGAATGAAAAGACAGAAAATGAAAGAAAAGACAGAAAAAGAAAGTGAAAAAAGAAAGAAGAGAAAGAAAAGAAGAAAGAAAGAAAGAAAGAAAGAAAGAAAGAAAGAAAGAAAGAAAGAAAAGACAGGGAAAAAAGATTGAAAACAGTTGAAAAGCCCATATATGGACATTGCACACTTTCTACAAACTGTAAATACTTATAAAAATCGACACCATTTGTCACTGAATCCACTATGTTTTTGTTTCTGAAGGAGTGTTTACAAAATCCAGGACATCACATCCAAAATCTTTCCTAAATTTATGGTTGGAGCTCTAAATTTTTTTTGTTTTTCAAACAAAAGGAAAGAACCGAAACAATTCATGAATACAAAGAGCCAAAGACAGAGCAAATACACAAAGGATTTTGCCAATTAAAGAAAAAAAAAAAAAAGAACATTTTTTTCAAATATATCAGCAATAAAACAGAATGGGTCGCAGAGCTGTTTTACTGAACAATAATATACACAATTAAGACACAAAAAGGTGGAATAAATGAATAAAGCCTTGAGAAATTAAGAGAAAATATCATAAAGAATTAAAAAAAATAAAAAAGCAAAGCACAAGAATGACCTAAAACATGAACTGAGGCAAAAACAATAAAAAAAGATGAAAACTGTGATGTAATTCTGTAAATTTGGCTCCGGACCTGGAACCGTTTAGGACCCACTGGTCCAGGCCTGTCTTATATTTGTTCCACAGAAATGTATTAAATCATTCCTAATAGTCTTAAATGTATGGAAATGTGGTCAAAATGGATTTAACTTAACTGGAAATGTCAAGTTCTAACTGGGCCGGTTTAGGGGGGTGTTCAAAATATCGATACGGGGATATGTCGTCACTGGCCTCTTCCCGATACGTGTATCAATACGGAGTAAAGTGTCGATATTGTTTGTTTATATTATTGTCCAATCATATTTCATCCATCATGTGTTGCCGGGTAAAAAGAATCTGCCTTTGGAATCAACAGTGCAGCGTCTGGAGCCTCAAATAAATAACAATGAATCTGCTGTTTGTAATCAGATTACATGACGGCCAAACAGGCGGGACCATAACATTAGTATTTTCACGTCTTTTGATTGGATGGTCAAAGAGCAATTAGTCCAGGGGGTCAAACAGGGGACTTTATGAAATGTTAAAATTAAACTAATATATTAACAATCATTTTAGTTCAGTTCCGTATACAGAACAATTCAATTTAAATTGGGTCAAATCTGTAAAATACTACCATAATATCTAATAAATACTCACAACTCTGTA
>JAPSES010000044.1:8725397-8736260 GCA_029822895.1 Maxillicosta whitleyi | reverse complement strand
CTCAAAATGTAGAAGATGCCACAAGGTAAATTGAGAGATGCTAATGTGCTGAAGGTGTGCTGGAAAATGCGGACCAGTTTTTAAGGAAACCACAGAAAAAACATGGAATGGTTTATCTAAATCAGTGCGCTGGAAAAGCGGATTTGAAAACTGGATCGGGAGTCTGGATCGGATTTTTCCGTGCCAGCCGATCCGATACCGATTTTTTTTTTTTTTGCTAATATCGGTGACGGATCCAATCCAAATATCAGATCGGGACAAGTCTAGTCTACAGAAAGAGCAACTTCCTTTACTTCCTCTTCATATTTTTTTTATCTGCATTACAGCATCTGCTTGCTAATGCACCTCACATCACCAAGTGTGGACCGGAGTTACTATCCACTTACCTAAGCAAGAGTGAATGGAGGAAACAATGACCTTCACACCAGTGGTAGAGTGTGGGCGGAGCTATGTAACCTGCACCCAATCCACTAGATGTCACTAAATATTACACATTGAGCCTTTTAAATGTAATGGATTACAGTGTCGGCTTGACTGGACCACATGAAATCTGTTTCCACTTGGGATTTTTGTTTTGATAGACCAGATGTGTCCACAAGATTTTATTATCTCCTAGCAACAATGCGGCATGCCATAGAAACCATTTGTCTGTAGACCTTGCTCAGTATATAACTTTGTATTTGCAGGCAGATTACTTATTTTTGTGCAATTCTCTGTCTCTGTTTGTATTCCAGCTCATCACCCAGGACAGGAGAGGCTAGCAGCGCTGCAGTTCCAGGCCAATCGACAAAACCCAGTGGACCGGCCCATAAGATCTGCTTGGTGTGTTCTGATGAAGCCTCGGGATGCCATTACGGGGTCGTTACCTGCGGGAGCTGCAAAGTGTTTTTCAAGAGGGCCGTCGAAGGTTGGTCTTAACACAAGGACCGTCTGAGTCTACATCCTCGCTCTCTCCACCAGTAAAACCACACACACTCTCAGTCAAATAAATTGAGTAGGTTTGGGTGGTGGCATTTACACAAATCTTGATCTGAACTTGAGAAAATTCTTAAGAATAACAATGTGTAATCCCATTCCTCACATTTACACCAGGTCATAATCAGCTACACATATTCATGTCAGTGCTTTCTTTATTGCATAACATAGAAATGGTACAAGTGCATCTAGTAGGAATGGTTAGCATTAGCTCTGTACGTTTTGTCCTAAAGATCAGTGTTTATTTGCATTTAATAGGTTTTCAAGCACTTGCATAACAGTGAAAAATCTCTGCTGTTTATTTCCTGTGAGGTAGGATCAAATTAAGGGCGTACTCACACTACTCAATCTGCGCTGAACTGAAAAAACAATGTTTTTTACGGTGCTTATACGCCATCAGTCAAAAATCCTATACCATGTACTACATTCGCAATATTTACACTGATGGCCAACGTACCATTGTGTGAACAATGATAAAAGTAGATAGTTTTGTGCATATTTTTGGGATAAATATTAGAGCTGCACGATATTGGCAAAACTCGAAATATGTGATATGGGTGTACAGCACTAGAATAACGATAATATTGCGATATTTCTCATTCACCTAAAGAAATACCAATTTTATCTAATATGAAATATGTTCCTTAACAATGTTAAAATGAGCCAATTGTTTATTTAGAATTTAAGACTAAATACTGAACTACTACAATCAGTTACACAATTCTGTCCAAAAATCTGATGAAGCTGCTAACGTCAAATACTTTGCAATTTTATTCACATATAACAATGTGTAAATGACATGAATGTATTTCATAATAACAAAAGTGTCGGGGTACCACCATGTAAAAGCTTTAACAAAACAATATTCCATTGCTTGGCTGGTTTGGTAAATACTGCATGTAGAAATAAAATCTTTAAATATAATTGTTTAGGGTTTGTGCAAAGATATTCACATCTTTTCAACATTAATAACATGTAAACTTGCATTCAACCAGCAGTGGTAGTATTATTTCAGGGTTTTTTTGCCAGAAAAACTAGGATGTTAGAGTGATAGAGAAAACCACTCCGGTACCTCATGGTGTGTAAAACAGAAAGATCAATAAAAAAAAAGAAAAGAAATTATTGCACATCATTGTGATATGAATATTGCACACTCTGTTATCACGATAAGGATATTTTTTGATATATTGTGCAGCCCTAATAAATATCACTTCCTGAAAGGCTTTTTGCCAGATATGGACTCTTAACATTGGTCATGGTCAATTTCACTGTCAGTGGCATCTGTGTAATACTACAGACTATGTTGGTATCTATAATAGCATTTGCTCCACTGAACACTTTGTCATACTGTGAACTGACTGGGCTCTGTTTGCCATCTTGCATTGTCTATTAGTTGGCGTTGTCATCACGACTGCAATTGTATTTATGCTGGTGAAGTGGCCAGTGTTTACATAGTGTAATATCTACCCCAGAAAGGGTTTCGTACTACATGTTGCATGCTGTTTAAGCCAACTAATTTGCATGTGAGTATGGAATTTGGTCCCCGTCAGTGTGTTTTCTTGGGTTACAGACTAACAAGAGATACAAATTACCTGGTTTTAATTCAACCTTTTCTATGAAAGTGTGGGGTTTTTGTGGATAGCGTACTAAAAAGGTGTCACGTAATATGTCTTCATTTCGAACTGTTTCAACTGTCAGCCAACTCTGACTGATAGCTGATATGCTTGAACCACTGTAAAGTTGGGTATCAAACAGGAAATCAGAGAAGCAGGATGCCTTTTTCTAATTTCCTCTGCAGAATCACTTCCTCTCTTTCATAAGCTTTGGTTACTGTAACTGTGTTTGTAATTGATTACATTACAAATTGCTGCCAGATGTATTGGATTTAACACATTTACATTACTGGGCTTGTGTGTGTTATGTATTGGTCTGAACCTCATTATGGTTAACGATTGTATTAATGTGTTTTATGTCCAGGAGTCCAAGGCCCAGGTATGCATGTACAGTAGGGAGCGCTCACACTAATCTAATGAACTGAATTTTGGATCTTGGGGTCCACTGTGGGTTTATACAGGTCAGATTGTCTAGTTTGGGTACACCCTAAATCATTTCTTAAAATCTAACATTAGAGAGGAATCTTATTTTTTCAGTTCTGGAAACTAGTTTTCTGTTTTGAGTAATTTTTTTTATTTAATTTTTTCTCATTATGTGTAAAGTAACACTAATAAAACAGCCTAGTTGCATATATTATAACCATAATTATCATCCAGGTAAGACAGTCATTCCTCATAAAGAAAGGATTCCAGTATAATAATGGCCTTGGAACACAGGCGTTGGTTTATTGTGCTTCATATGCATTCTGAATGTGTTAATGCAGGAGTCAGTTCAGGCAGGATGTGCATCGCGCTGCTTAGCTTGAACCTAATTGCCTTGACAAAAATCTGGAGATGGGAGGGGCTGGAATGTGTCTGACAAACAGAATGTAATTTGTGTTAAAGACTTTTTGCCGTGCCTCTACGCTCCTCCCTGCATCTGTTTCTCTCTCATTGTTGCTGTGAATGCCTAATTGGTTGGAAAACGCTTTCAGAGGTGTATGTTATGGTTAGTTGTGTCTACTATTGTCAGTATTAACCTCAGCACCTAGTTTAACAATAGCTAATAATACATTTTCTTTCATACCTCTCTATTTTCATTGCTTTTTTTTGATACCACTAACTGTTACAGTGAATTAAGCTTTTATTATTATCACTGTGAAATGATTGGTCTCCAAACCATTGGTGCTAACCTTGTCCTATATGTTAAGTTATATGGTTGTTGAAGCTTCTATGACTTTTTAAATAATATATGATGTGGTGTTGGTGCAGATGCCGAGCACTCAGACTGAAGTGTTTAATATTAACAGTACTGAGAAAGTTATATCTGTTATTTTTGTTTTTCTCCCCTACCATCTCCATTCTCCGATCGTTGTCTCTTTGGTGAAGGATGGAGAGCACGACAAAACACAGATGGTAAATAAACTCACCTTTAATATAATAAAAGTGATAATTATGATCATTATAATGATGATAGTATTTACCACTTCTGATTTTCCCATCTTTCTGTATTTCTCCAGCACTGATTCTTGACCAATCTGCTTATATGTCATCATCCTACCTCAGCTACCCTTTAATGCATGCAAATGTTCTGAATTGGTAATTCCAGCCAGCATAAATTGCGTGTCAATGATTGTGTGCTCTTGCTCCTGTCATCATTCTCACAGGTGATAGAACCGATAATTAGAATCACACCTTGTTTCTCAGTAGATCTATTCTTTTGCATTTGATTCATGCTAACGTCATATGACCTAATTAAAAAAATTGCCTCCCTGCATTTTTTTTGCCTTTGTGCGGGTCATTTATTGTTTTATTTAGTCTCTGACACTAGTTGGACAGAGATAAACCATGGCAGTGTAGCCAAGGTTCACCAGATCTGTCACATAAGGTTCACTAAATTATCACTACTCCTAACCCTTACATACTAGTTGGGTCAAATTTGACCCGTTTTGATATTCAACAGTAGTAAAAAATACCCTAAAGATCATTGTTTTATCCTGAAATTTAATGACTTTTCCTAAATTGTTATCCTTTTGTACAGGTGCTACAGATGTTTGGACACTGAGGCTGGTTCTGGTCAATTTTATATATAAATCATAATGGCTTTTATGGTTTTATGTGCTATGTAAAACAGGATATGATACTGTGTGATAGTAGATATTTTTCTCCAAAAACGAGTTTCTAAAACTTAAAAAAAAAAAAAAAAAAAAATGCTCTTCCTGCTCTGAAACATTTTAACCTCTTGACAAACAGCAAAGTGAAAGTTTTAGCTTTTTTTGCATTAAACAACTGTCTTGATCAGATACTACATAATGTAACAGGTTTTTTTCTGATGTATTTTCAAAAATTATTTTTATTCATTTATTTATATTTTTTTATGGAATGTCCTTTGCAGTGGACAGTATTTTTTAAAGTCAAACCATGAAACTTTTGTCCCCTACAGAGGACTAAAATGTATTGCTGGGTGTCAGGAGGATATTTATATATTACATGTATTTATTAATGTGGGATAGTTTATTTAGACATTCTAAATAAATCTGTAGTTCAACATTTGGTTTAGACACTTACTATGAGGGAATTCTGCGTGTGGGTTAAATTTGACCTGAAGCAAACTGTGAAGGTTTAAGAAATGAACAGTTTGTAAAGATTAAGGAATGCCCTGTCAATATAAACAGCCACTTGTAATAAATTTATTGGTACAGTATAATGAATACAGTATAGAAAATGCACATTACTGGTAATGGGATTTTCCACAGTAGTCCAAACCAAAGTATTTCTATCAGCTCTAGATGAACGATGGTTATTGATGTGGGATCAGAAATCACAGCGTTCAGCTTAGGATTGACCCCATGTCCTTTACACATGGCTGCTTCTATGAAACTGGGTTTGTTTTGGTACTTTTGGTACTCCAGCTTTTTACACCCAATAATAAAAGAGAAATTTAGACATATTTCCCCCAGGATGACCTCAGATAAATGCAAAAAAAAAAGTCCTCTTGCTCTGAGCTATCCCAAAATTAATGAAATTTTTAATAAAATATTGGAGCCAAAAATAGGACCAAAATTAGGACATGAAAAGCTACCTAGGTGTCAGTTCATTGGATTTGGAAAACATGGTTTGAAATGGGTTTATCTACTGCTATAAATAAAGACACTAGATCCTAGTAGTTTTTCAGGAATGGGCAGTCTCATTCCAGGTTTTTTGTGTAACCCATCGTGTCCACTTGCATTCCATGCAGAACCTGCCTATTTAAAAACAAATAAATCACAAGTGATTTTGCTTCAATTTTTCTGAAATGCTTTGCCTTGCATAATTAGTTTGATTCCCAAGATGTAATTATAAGAAAATAAAAAGATATTTTAAAAAAAAATAGTAGCATGTAATTTTAGTGTCTTTTTGTTACATGCAGATTTTTGTGTTAAATATAATGTAAAATAATAATAATTAAAAAAGTTTTATCTGAAAACTAGTATCTGTTTTATCTCAGTAAGTATTTATTTTTAAAATAAACCCAAAGTGTTCCCAAACCTGCTTCATAACATCAGTCTACATCTGGTTTGAATTTTTAGCTCCTCTGTCCTGTTTTAGGGACCAGTTTCAGAGAAGGACCCACGTGGAAATATTTATTTATCCAAGGAATCTGGATGTATTCCCATTTGTAAAGGACATGGGGCCAAGCCTAATGTGAGCACAGTGATTTGTGATTCCTCTGACAATTCTCTTCTGCAAATTAAATAGTGAAATATCCAAGTCCTTTCATTTCCTCAACATCCATTGAGGAACATTGTTTATAAACAGGGAAATCATTTTCCAATAATCTGCCGACAAACTGACAAGCGCTGCCATTACTTCTGAAGGACTAGATCTGGATGCAACTCTTATTCCAGACCATGTTCACTACAATCACCTGTTTCAGATGTCGTGTATTTTAACTCATTATCAGCCATAAATTGCCTCTGGATGTGAGGAAGGGATGGATATTAATAAATAAAATGAAGCTGACTAGATGTATATATTTATTTATTTATTTTTGGTACATTTTGTGTTACCAGATACTGATAATAATCAGATTGTAGTGTGTAATTAGGAGACGAGGCATCTCTGTCTGTCATTTTAAATCACACAGACAATGATATGGAAATATTTCAATTTAACTTGAATAAATAAGTGAATTCAGTGTCTGTTCAGATGAATTACATAACTAATATTTTGAGTAGGGCTTCATTTGATGTGGAAAATTTCGCCGCAGGAAATGCACTAATTACTGAACATTGTGAAAGGTGTATTTCTTCTCAAACATACAAACTTGAGGTGATAGAACACAAAAACAAAAAGTAATGACGCAGTACCTCCCAAAATATAACCAAATGTACACTTTGTTTGATTATATAATTACACAGGCTCATTGTGATTGTCCATTCGGTCCATAGGAGTTGGGTGTTTGGCGTCACTCTTGTTTGTTAAACATGTTGGTAGGATGATGGTTAATTAAACCCTCATTACTAGTTAAAGCCCTACATGTTGCTGCTTGATTCACATCCAGCCGAGGATCCGTGCCAACCGGTGCAGACGTGTGCTGCCAGAGCCTTGTTAGCAGATCAGGGCAGGATAACGGATAGAGGATATCAGTGGGATTCAGCTGGCACTTTTGACACCACAGATGGCTGTTTACACTGTTGTTTGCAATGACTTCCTGTGATATCAGAGATGGCTGCAACTGGCAACCCACAGGCTGCTATCTTGTTGTCACACAACCAACCCTACAGATTAATATCCAGCCCATGAAGACCACTCTTATATGGTAATTCCCAGGTGATTGTGTCTGTGATTTTTTATTTTTTTTTTATTTTTTATTTTTTAGAAATAATAGCCACTGATTTATGTCCAAAACAAAAGGATATATATGCATGTATGTACAAACACATGTAATATTTGGCTGCACAGTTTGTATATTTCTTGGGTCTGCTCTGCTTTACAGTAGAGGAAAAGACATAAATAGAGATGAGGATGGAAGCTTACAGAGACCTTGGATAAATATTCAATCCTCACCATTCTGAAGATTGTATTTCAATATGTTCCCTTTGTTAGTTCAGGAATGACTTTATTTTGGTGTTGCGAAATGTCAGAAAATGTAACTTTTAATGATATTATTGAGTTCTGTGGACAATATAAGACATTATGTATATAACACATTCAGCAGAATTACATACACAATTTACAGTGCTTCTTGGTTTGAGGTTCAAAGGACAAAGATCTTGTACATTTTTTACAGAATTGGGTGGATTTATGAGATGGATTTATATCTGTCTTGATTTAACCTACAGAATATTTTAGATATAATAGTTGCTGAGATAGGCTCCATCCCCCGCAACGACCCTGAAAGGGACTAAGCGGCTGAAAATGGATGGATGGATGGAATATTTTAGATAATTGGACGTATCTAAGACCTAATCAGTTTTATTTTTAGGTAATGAAATGTTTTTGTTTTTTTATATCTCATTAAATACATTCACCTGTGGGGATTTTTGTGGGTTTCGGCACTGCAAAAACAAGATAAATACACTAAATCTGAGGTAAAATGTACTCAAAACAAGTGAAATATCTTGTCCATGCAGCAATATAATGTCACTTGACTAGATTTCTTGAATTTAGATACAAAATTAACTCCTAAAACAACATAAATTCTGTAACACTTCTAAATGTAAGTTGCTCCTTTTTGACATTTACAGATCGTAGGCGTCCTTAACAAAGGATGCATGTGCATACACTGTCACAAAGCCTGAGATTTATGAACCAAAATCATGTGCCACGTCACTCCGCCTTTGGATGTGCACTTAGTTTTACTCCTGAATCTGGAAAGAGTTTTCTGCATCTGGCAACAGGTTTTTAAAAATGTGCAAAACAGAACGAGGACGTTTACCACCGAGTCTCAACATCGATTACCAATAGTGTCCTGAAGCTGCAAAAGTTGTTGCAAAACACTGTCCCTTAAATACCCAAAACTAACAAATATCCTACTTTAAAGACTCACTTTAGTGTCGTATGTTATTTGGTTATTTTTAGTGTTAATCTGATCGCTCTACTTCTCCAAATAAAAACTGGGGGGAAAAAAAAACAAAAAAACAATAAACTTCTGGTGTCAGTCATGTGATGTGCTGCCGTTTAACAGTAAATTCACTTCTGCAAATGTAATCTAATACACTGACCAATATAATTGTGCTATTTTCAACACTTTATGGTTCCAGATCAGTCATCTGAAGTGTTATTGTGTGATTTCAGTCGCTGTAGTTTGTATAAACCCACAGGCACCACAGAAAGGCAGCGCTCATACAATAAAACCCCTGTAAAGAAAAGCATGGGAAATTTGTAGAAAAGCACAATGCAGTGCAGCACAAACAGGACTGGATTAAAAGGACTGTACTTTAGTTTAGTACTAAAGAGGACCATTTTTACTTATTAGATAAAAAAAAAATAATATAAACCTACTACAATGACTGTAGAGGTAAAAGGACTCTATTAAATAATAAACTATTTGAGGGAATACAGTAGATTACAAACATTTTATTAAACTTCCTTCTTTTTCATTGTAGAAAAGTGGTCAATAGCTTTTTTTTTTTTTTTTTTTTCATATTTTCTTGCTGGATGGTTGAAATATCAGACAACCTACCCTACAAAGAATCACAAAGATGTATTGGAGGAAAGTGGTTTCACATACAGACAGTTATGATTATGTTATGCAGTAATATATAGCAAATATATTTCTGTTATCATGTCCATGCAGCTCCAGGGTAAAGTATTACAAGAAAACAAATTACACGTTAGAGAGTACGATTTTGACATTGCAATATTAGAAGTCTGCAGGATTATTGAATGCCCTCGGGTCCAAAAAGCTGCATCAAATGCACTGAATCCCACAGACCCCTGATACTTCAAAGATCAGATAACAATGTTTTACGGTCCCAAAGGGCGTTTTGTGAAGGCACTGTTGACTTTTCATGAGATCTCGTTTCAGCCAATAACCTTTTTCCGCACGCATTCAGAAACCCCAGTGTTTGTGCGCTGAAATGAATGAAACCGAGGCCTGGCGGAGAACACCACTCAAGTGCACTAATAACCCAGAAAAAGCGTTTGAATGCTGTTAAGTTTTACTGATAAAGTATAAATCCATGCAGTTTAGAGCGTGTACCTCTGCCACTCCCCTCGACTCTATGTTCTATAATTAGATGTGACTAATGAGCCAACCTTCCACATTACACCCCCCAATGTCTTCACTAATTGGCGGTGGGGGAGTATAATATCATTTAGTCATGCAGTCATCCTGAAGGAGCTTACGAGGTCTTAGAGGCATTTTTTTGTCTCCACTTTTTAAAAATATGAATGTAGAAAACCCTTGAGTGACTAAATGGTTATGGTGCCCGTCCTTAGCTTGAGCTAGAAAAAAAAAACGAAAGAAAATAGTGCAGCCTTGGGCATCATACGTGACTTGGTGCAGCAGCAGCACATCTCTCTGGCTCTGTGGTGACTCATCTCTTCAGTATGTGCATGTTTGGCTGTTCTGAGCTGAACACTGACAATGTGTTTGGATGTTCAATAGTTTGGATTTTTCAGGCTTTCGGTTGATTTTGGCTTATGTTTTTATTAACTAATGAAGTTGTCACGTCTGGTTCATGTATCTGAAACACAGAAACAACTGTCTACGTACTCCGGCGTCCTCCCACCGTCCAAAGACCCCCACTCTGAATGGCTGTGGGTGTGAGAGTGAATGGTTGTTCGTCTGTGTATTTCAGCCCTGTGGTGAATCGGCGACATGTCTGAGATGTACCCCACCTCCGCCTGATGGTAGCTTGGATAAGATCCAACACCCCGTGACCCTCCATACTGTAGCGTTAAGCAGCTCAGAAAATGAATTAATGACTTTTGTCAGTTTCATTACTGCATTCATTTTATTTTGAGGAGCTGATTAGATTTAGTTTAGTTTTAGGGTTTTCACATATGATTTAAAAAGGTCCCACATTTGGCAGTCTCACTTGGTTTAAAAAAAAATATTATCATATTTAAGACATTTTATTCTATTAATTGGGTTCTATCTAATCTAAAGTGGTATAGCAACTAGAGTGAAAAAGATCATTTACCTTCAGTTTGATTAAAATGTAGGTTGTTCACATTGTTGATCTTAATGTTTATTTAGAGTTTATTTAGTTTAGTTAAATGTTTTTTTTGGGCTGTCAAAAGATTAATTTTCTTGATCGCAACTAATCTCAGAAATTTCGTAGTTAATCGCGATTAATCTTGATTT
>JAPSES010000044.1:8662416-8696779 GCA_029822895.1 Maxillicosta whitleyi | reverse complement strand
CTGCAGCAGCTCAGAAAGGGGATTAGTAAAATAAAAGTCAATAAAATAATTTTTAAACTGATCTTAAAATGTATGGGCAGCCAATGGAGTGAGGCTAAAATTGGGGAAATGATGTTATCACTGATATAATTCACTCATATAATTATAATGAATGATGTAGAGAGAGGAATAAAACTGTAGGAGAACCAAAAAGTGAGTGCCAAAACACCCGAAATATGTTTAGATCTACCAATGAACTATACTCTCAATTCCTGGGATTTTTTTTATGTCACAATTCCAACCCTTCTACTTTATCTGGGCTAAAATGACCCAAAACAGACACTCTGGCGGAGATACTTCAGTTATTTATTTATACATTTCGTTTGGGTTTTAAACCTTACAGTCCACTTTGCAGCCTACAAGAAGTTGTGGTAAAGCATGAACATTTTTTATTCCACCTAAACAATATAAATAGATCAAAAAGAGACAGTAGAGGAAGCTGTCAATGGCAACAGCAGTGATTTATATTCAGTGTGGTGATATGTTTTAGACAGAGAACATTACATGTCAGAGCCTCCAAAAGTTTTCAATAACAGCAGAAAAAGTTGGTAAGATTCAGCAAGAGAAATATAACAACAAAGTCACTAAATCGGCAACGCTGACTTCTACAGCTCAGCAGACAGGCTGTGTGTTTGTCTGTGACAGACACAATCACTTGGTGTTATTTCGAGGGAACATGCATGTGTTTTAGCGCCTGAGTCACTTTTCAAAAGTTGTTAAAACCTTCCAAACAAATAGAAAGTTAAAGAGAGCTTATTAAGAGTTTGATTTGTTGTGTTTTTTGGGAGAAAAAAAATGCTAAGTGTAGTCTGAAAAGTTGCAAAATCTAGCAACAAAAGTGCAACGTTGACACCAATGATGATATGGAGGTAGAGCAGGTCGTCCCATAAGCAGAGGGTTGGTGGTTCCACTCCCACTCTGCCCTAGTCATGTGTGCTGTCATGCTGTTGTGTACTTGGGCACGACACTTCACTCTCCTTGCCTCCAGTGCTGCTACTCACACTGACGTAAAATGCATATGAATGTTTGATGGTGGTCTGAGGTGTCGTAGGCTCAAACTGGTTTACCACCACCAGAGTGAACATGTGTGAGTGCATGTATAATGGATCACATGCACTTTGAGGATGTGTTCATAGAAAAGTGCCATATAAGTCTAATCTGATATTATTATTATTAGTAGTAGTAGTAGTATTAGTAATATTATTATCATTATTATTATTAGTAGTAGTAGTAGTATTATCATTATTTTTATTATTATTATTATTATTATTATTATTGTACCTGTATTTATTTTTGAATAGAAAAACCCAGCCCAACATCCTGATAAATTAAATACAGAATTACTTAACTAAAAACAGAGCATCTGTGTTCTGTTTTAAAAAGTAATAAAAATCAGGCAATTGTACACAGCGTACATCAGGTTATAAAGTATTAAAGTGAGACCAGTTGATTCATACATAATCATACAAACCCACTTAAACAAAAAGTGCGTAATATAATGAAAGACATTAGCATAATAACTACAGGGTTTGGTTACATGGCACAAAATACAATCATAATGTAATGTTTTTGATTTTTAAATATTGATATTAATTACACTGTATAATGCTGCCAGTTGAAACAATATCCTGATGATGCAGAAAGAGAAGAAAGAGGTAGAATTGACTAGACTTAAGTGCATCAACAAAGGAAAGCATTTTCATGAACTCCAAACAGATGCACTATTACACATTTAAACTAAGTTTGAGTCATGTGGTCAAAAGATGATCTTCTGAGGTAGACCACGATCTATGATCTGAATCACAGTAATCTCTCCTTACACCTGAAGTATAACTGTTTTCCTCTTATTTTCTCCAGTTTCTAGAGGCTTTTTGTTAATATCCGACTAGAAAATCAAAATTTTTGCCTTATTTTGGATCAGTGTTATCATAATATTAAGTAAATACAACCCCACATTTCCTGTAAATAGAGCTACATTGTATTTTATTTTCTAGGACGGTTATAACCAACTTTGTGACACCAGAGTTTTATTCTGACTCAAAAACATATTCACACTTACATACTTCACAAGTGTTGAAATCGATTACAATCTACGATCGTAAAGTCAAGCAGCTCTAGATTATACAAAGGAAAAAAGTATGACTTTCCTGTCTGAAATAACATTTATGGACACTTAAGTAAAGATTCCTGAATTTACATGGTGTATTTAAATGCAACATTACATCTTTTGCATTGCTTTTTTTTTTTTTACTACACAACTACTTGAATACTATTTGTTTCATGTTACGAAACATGAAACAAATGTCCAACATTAGCCATAATTTCATATTGATTTTATTCAAATTTCAGTTTTTTAGATTATTACCCAGATACAACATATATGGTAGTTTCCTCTATTTTGTATATGTAGTATTTAATCAGTATTTTTGATATTTTACAGGTCACTGCCAGGTTTATAAAATGTATTCACATATTGTCCAAACAAATTTATGTGATAACAAGATGAAGCAGAAAAAGTAATGATATTATGGTGTAAATGGTGTTTATTTGCTGCTACAGCTGAATTCCATCACTGGTATTCATGTGTAGGTTGCTTGGTAATGCGATAAGGATCAACCAATGGATGGAAAATGTGAAATATTTGAATGCGACTTATCAGATTTGCTGTTGAAAGAAGAATGCAGCATTATCAGGGGTTCCCAGATGCGTGGATGATGCACTGCTGTTGCTATTTAGAATAGTGCATGTGTGTGATTGTTTGTGTGTGTGTGTACATTGAGGCAGGAAGGACAGCGGAGGACAGTGACGACTAAAAATAAATGACCCTGTTGACACTCTCTGTCCCTCTCACTCCAACGAAAGAATTCCCCCCTTTTCTTCACTCCTCTGCTGCCTCCAGGGATCGCAACAATGGAAACAACACACAAAGCAGTTACAACACAAAGCTTGAGGATGTAACAAGTTAAAAGTTAATCTCTCACCCTTACATGTACAATGTAGTGATCTAGAGCTGAGACTGCGCTAATGACGGTGTGGACGCCTTCAACTGGTTATCTGGGTCCAGAGTCACACCAGAACCAAAATACACAAGAAACACTTGATTTTCAAAAGGGTTTTTTTTGGCATCATTAAAATCCAAACCTTTTTTTTTCTTTTTTACAAATATTAAACCTCAGTTAAATGTACGACAGAGCATTAGGGCCATTCATGAAGGAGAAGATATTTTTGGATATGACGAGATTTAAGTCAACATGTCGACATTAAACTCAAAATTCTGAGAATAAAATTTTAATTTGATGTCGACTTTAATCTTTATGGGACATCAACTTTATTCTCGACATTTCAAAGTTTAATGTCGACATGTTGAGTTTAAAGTCGACCCATCAAGACTAAATTCGACATACAATTTCAACTTTATTCTCGGAATTTTGACTTTAATGTCTACATGTTGACTTTAATCTCGTCATATAAAAAAATATCTTCTCCTTCATGAATGGCCCTGATGCTCTGTCGTAAAAATGACTCTGATAATAACAATTATACTTAAGCGAAATAAACTTTTACCTGTAGTTTTACCAGTATGTGAAGTGTAATTATATTAACCTCAAACTAATAAACATAAAGATGAATCCAACAATCACTCCGTCAGTCTATCCATCAAAAAAAGACCAGAAACATCTATTCAATTAATTTTACATCTTCTAATATTCTTAAATCATCATGTTGACTCTGACCAAGAGAATTGTGGGTTCGCTCAAGAAACCTATCTAATGTGAAATGTGGACATTTACATTTCAATATTTCTACAATATGGTATTAAAAGTTGAAGACATATGACAAATATTAAATTTCACTTAAAATATTTCAATTTGAGAAGGATTAATCTTAGTATCTGATGTTTAAAATAAAGCATGAGCAGCGAAAGTAAGAAATAATGATAAAGATGCTGAAAAATTAAATCTGAGAAGGAAACCCATAATTTCTTGAACTTTAATGCTATGCAAAGTGTTGTAACTTCTGGAATGATCTGACAGTGAAAAATAGAATATGTGTAACGTGTTTTTTTTGCTGCAGATGAAATAAAATCTTGAACACTTAAAGGTTCAACATGTGAGATCTAGTGAGTAACAAACTCAACATCTCACCCTCATCTACAGTAGCCACCGAAATGCTCCTAACTTGAGCATTGTGCATTTTACTAATTTATTTATTTATTTTTAGACAGTTACACTGCTCTACAGTCCACCACTGTAGGACACACTCATGCACCTTAACAATGGATGAAACATAGTATAAAACAGAAAAAAAGAAGCAGAAGTACCATCTGTATCTAGTGCAGAAACATGGTGGTAGATCCTCCTAAATCTTCCACTAAACTCTTAAAACAGGATCACAGTAACTCTGTGAGCTGCTAGTGGCTGTAGAGTCCCACTGTGCAGTAACTCTGGTTTTATACAGATGCTTTGCTACAGCACAAAACACACTCGAGATCTGTGAAGTTATAATGAGAAGTGAGACGACTGCGGTGCACCACAGTTTAGGTAATTACAGTAATAGGGAACACTGATCTCACTCAACAGCAACAAGCTCCATGTATCCAGAATCCTTAAATCACAGTGAATCATGTTCTGTTGGAAAACTTATATTGTAAATTAGGGATGAAACATGCGAACGGCGCAACTTTTCCTTATGCACCGAAAGGCAAAAAAAAAAAAAAGTTGCAGTGTGACATGTTGCTTGTGATGATAATGCTGAAATAATACACAGAGCGGCCCTAAGGACATGGATATTTCTCAAAAATGGTATTCCGTTTGTGGTGATACTGGAATGGGAATCCCATTAGCCCTAAATATGCCTGTCACGTGCCCAAACAAACTGGAGTTAGCACTGACATTTGAGGGACAGTGGCTTGTTCACTGCTGGAATGAGGCATCCTGCTCACAAAAGTACAGGAAAAACACACACATCAACTGTAATGGACACAAAAGGAATCTGTAATTAACCACAACCATGCAGCAGCACTGTACAACGGCTGCAATGTATATTAGCTGGCTATGCAGTCAAAAGAATAGGCCTGTGTGATATCAACAGGATATCCAGCAGTAACTTCAACTCTGCAGTAGCTTTGTTCCACAAGCGTGTGAATAGAAACCCTGTTCATCTGGCGGGACAAACACACGCATACACAAAGACACCACACACACATGCACACTATTCATCTGCAGAGACAAAGGCAGATTTCAGTCTCCTCGTCTAATTCTTTACATGACCCAGCAGCCAAGCAAGGACAGGAATTTGTGCTCTCGGATTATACACATAAAGGCACACACATTTGGGAAATTGAGTGTTAAATTAGTGAAACTATATCTGGATAATAGCACGCAATCAGTCATAAATGCAAAATGAAATGATCTATTATGTCTAGTTTTACTGCATTATAGTGTGGTTGAAATTATTCTTGGCTCTGCAGAACAATGTGTTAATTTCACTTGGTTAGCTTCAGTGTCAGGTTTTAAAACAGCATTTCTCTAATATTCCTATTCACATGAGCCATTCAGCTGTTCTGTTAAAGCTGTGATAATTGAACTAATGGGTTTTATTCAGTCTCAATACCAGTTATGAGTAATCAAGGAGACGAATAAATGACATACCGTCACATCATAACCTTTACTTAAACTCAGAGATATATTGAGGACGCAACTTCATTTACAATATAAGCAGAGACCAAAAAAAAAGACATTTGAAACATTTGACACATCAGAAATACTGCAAAGTAAAAGTGACAAAAAAATTAAAATTCTCATAATGATAAAGTGTGGTAAGTTTCAGATGGTTCTGGAGAATGTTCCAGATTTCAGGTGCACAGTAAGAAAAACTGGATTTTCCTGATTCAATACGAACTGAAGGAACCTGCAGTGTGAGCCAGTCCTTTGAGCGTGTGTGAGACTGACTTACATTAAGAAAAGATACTAAAAAATTTATAAGATGGTAAAAAACCATGAAACTGATCTACACTTGCAGGAAAAATATGAATTTTAGTGGCAAGATTTACCTCCATGTGACAAAATACCTGTAAGAGGGTCTTTATGGTTTAATCGTTGGGTTAATTTCCTGAAACAACTCCATGTTTACGGAGCACTTTTTTTTTTTGACAACAAAGAAAAACATCACATAGGAAAAGACACGGTTTCATGTGGACATGGCCTTAGTCACAGCCTTACGACAGGTTTAAGTTACACTATTTTAGACATGTCTCGGTACAACATTGTTAAACTATAGACAATACTTGCTCCTAACTGGCAACGAGACAGACACCAAACACAGACAGAGACGCTAATCCCATAAAGGCAAACTCAAGTGTCATGACCAAGGCATACTGATAGATTTACACTAAAGCAAATACAACTCAATTTAAACCTTGTCTGAGTGCGAGTTTGACCTAATGGAATCCATGTTCGGCCTCGGTTGTTATTCAATAAAGAAGGAATGCGTCTAGAACTTTAAATGCAAAAAACCAAACGCAGACTTATGTAGATGTTAAACATGAGTTCACATGACTGAGTTTCCCGTCGGACACAGTGTACAAGGTCAGTTGACATTTAATGAAGGAGGAAAACACCCCCTTTGGAGCAACAATACACCAGGGAAGCAGGGAAAGTGTTTGCAGCCGAAGTGGAGATGGCTTCTTTTTCTTTTGGGCGTTGCTATGGTGAGTGCAGGTTAAGGGCAGGGAAGCAGAGGGGTCAGAGGTCACTCTTGGTCTGTCCATTCCGCTCAGTCAGCCTTATGGGAAGCAGACAGGGGTCACAGCTCACGGAAGTACAAGGTACAGTGTCTCGTCATTCGCTTTATGCCCGCGGTGGAGCTGAACGGGTGATTAAGGTCAAATCTGGCCATGACTGTAGATCCCGTTACAGACCCACATTTTGGTTCCATCATCTGCTTGTAATACGATCCATGAGCACAGCTGGAGGACAGCAGAAAAAAAAGCTTACCGCTGTCCAGTAATATTTGGCCTACACGATGTAATACCTCGTCATATGGTCCTTGCAGTCCCAGTAAAGTAGGTTACTGTTAAAAGGTCTAACATTACAAACCAAACTGGAATGTTTAATGGTTGACTCGAAAACATCCATTTAAACCCTCGTTTCCAGCATCGTAACGAACAAACAAGCTACTTTTATTTCTTTATTGCAACTCTAGTGTAATCACATCCAACATCATTCCAGTATTAGTGTTAGTTAGTGTTGGATGTAGCAGCGATAACGTCACTTCAGAGATAGAGAGAAAACGCATGAGTGTGGTGAAGAAATGAGTGGAAAAAAGAAAAGGAAAACAAAACAGAGTTATATTTTATCTCATCACCCTCCAATGGCTGAGCTGGCTTCCCCAAACAGCAAATTTATCATCAGTTAAGAAGTTGCTGCCAAACACTCGAAACAACCCCGCAGGCTGTGGCTAACCCCTCACACAAACACACATGCAGAGGACACATGGAGACACGTGCATGCAAGACAGGGATAAATTATAGATTTTATACTGAAGTCATATTACAAATATACATTTACAAGCAGTGAGTATGGAAAAAAAAGATCATCTGTTGCTGGATGCAATGCAGAAGAGAGGCGCAAAGAGGAAATACGGTCAGAAATGAAAGGAAAGTGATTTCTGATTAGAAAACACAAATGGTCTCAATCAGATGAAGCTGTGGCAGGAGGTAATACAGGGTTTCCGTAAAGTCTCTATCACAAATTTATTACAAAAGCAACTAAAGTCTCTTTACAATTAAGGCTAACACATCTGTGGAAATTATTACAAAATTAAAAGTAGATATTGAAGTTCTTTTCAGTCATTAAATCCACCTCTATATGGCACAGACCGTACTGGATTTGGTTGCGTGTTGGCTGTATTGTAGACTCATCAGTGGTATGTGACCTTTCATTGATGTCCTGTATCTTTGCTCAATACACAATAACTTTAACATCAACCCATCGAAAAAAGTCCAAGGGATATCTGGTGAACGAGGTGTCTAGGGAATCAGAGCATCCCTTCCAATCCACCGGTCTGGAAATGTTTGATTTAGGAACCCACCAACATGCAGTTTCCAATGTGGTGGTGCACCATCTACCTGGAAAATGATGGATGGTTGAAGGTCATCCATGTGGTGGCACATATTCAGTCAGAAGGTCAAAGTGAACTTTTGAACTAATCGATCTCTTGTTGAAGAAAACTGGACCAATAATTTGAATGTGATCAAACACTTTGATAACCACTGAATGCACAGAATACATCTGATTAACCTGTTTCACCAATTACTTTCTTAATAAATGTGTTAAATTGTTAAGATCCTTTATGGACAGTCTGTATATTGAGGATGGGTCAAATGCTTAGACTGACTAAAGTGAGTAGACATGTGGGTTTCAAGTTCATGTGGAATTTATTTATTTATTTTCATTATTATACAACAGAATTAGAAGAAGCAGCTGATAAGTTCCTGCTTTAATTTCAACAATGAGCAGAGTATCACCCCAATCACACCCAGCTTTTTTAAGAGAGACAGCTTTCACCTTTAGTCCAGAAACAAAAAGAAGTATTCATCCCCAGAGATCAAGAACATTTTTGTGGTACTCAGCCTGTACTAGATCATTTAGTTTTTCTAAAGTTATGTTAAAATCAGAAGTAACTCGATTTCATCACTGTCATTATTTTTCCCAAAAATTGTCAAAATGTGATATTTTTTCACTTTGTAACTCAGACAAAACCAACAGCAAGTTTGATTATTTTGTTTTTTTCAAATGTAGATGTTTCAGACCAAATAAATTACTGTCTGCTCTCATTTATTATATTTCCACAGCAAATTAGTCATTCCTTGACTAAAAGTTTAGAATTATGATGAATCCACAATATTAGGGTTTACACATTCACTAGGGAGCCTCTGCATGTCCAAACCAGAGCTACGCAACACCACTGGAAAACTGAGGAATTCCACTTCGCTTTAAAGAATGTGTAGATCAAAAGCTTCAAAAATTATTAACAATGATGATTTCATTCTTAGAGCCTTAACAAACATCCCAAACTGGTCTTCACACATAATGAAACAGCGCAAAGAAATATGGCAACATATATATAATACTTCAATAAAAGTCCAGAACTAACTGTCCAGGAATTCCCAGACACAGCTCTCAGTTTACAACCTCTGACATGTGATATCTCACAACAGCATTGCAAATTTTGACAAATGTGAGGTTGAAAATCTGAATTTAAACAGTTACAGCAGATCACAGCCGTTCTACTTTGAGCACCGATGAAGAGAAATATCCATGACAAGGACTGAGTTATGGTGTGAGTGAGAGCTGAGAGCTGCAGGCGTGTGTCATCCTGGTGAGTCAAACACTTTGGCTAACATTGTGTTCTACTGTGTTTGATATACAGCACCGCAACATGGACTGTTTGTCTTTTACTGGTTTAAGCGTTTACACTTATTTACAGAAAGTTAAGTGTAACTCATATGTAACGTCATGTAATGTCACACATGACGTGATATTATGACGGTGCCACAGTTGCAGAATGACTCATATGTGTTTCTACAAAGACATTTAAAGTGGAAATCTTCAATATTCACTGTAAAAAATAACATTGAGACCATCTCTAAATTATCTTTACCATTATAGATGTAAGACTTCAGTGAATTATTACCACTGAGGCACATACAGCATCATTTAGAGACTTTTTTTTTGTGTATTTACAAAACATAGTGCAGTCAAAATTAAGTCTATTTTTGACCTCATCATTTTATCCTAATCTCACAGTTGATCTTTAGTGCCTACGGTTGACAAAATTACATCATAGTAACAGAAAACTTGTATCCATGCACTACAGAAGTGGCAGCCCACTGTTCCTTATGTGTTCTAGGAGGAGTTTAAAGCAGAGAACCCCTATGAGGAAAGTAAATGTAAACTTTTTTTTTTTTTTCTTACTTTGACTAGCCAAAAACCACAGTTGTGGAGTATATTTTCTACAACCTGAAAACACCAGCAGAGTAGATGCAGAAGTCAAACTACTTGAATTACAATATATTGGAAGGCAATACTGGAATTTTTGCCCAGAGAAAATAAAAACTACCCAGCACTGCAGTTTTTACTACTGTCAAAATCTCCCACCATGGTTATACTATATTTAGTCAAAATCTTCAGTTTTCATACTCAAATTCAACAGCGTGACCGACCATCAGCTCAGTTTGAGAGAGAAAAAACATCAGCCAGGAGTTTATTTAACTGGCCACATGGCTCCAACTATTACCCGTGCAGTGACCATGAATGAACTCCAAAGCCATGTTATAGAGGCTCCTATACATCCATTTTCAATGCAAAATGTTAGACACACCTGCGCACACACTCTCACACACAATTTTCACATACCTCTCAATCACACCCTAATTGCCACCACTTGTATAAATACTCCCACTGGTGGTTTGACTACATGCTCAAACACACAGACCTGACGTCCAATACTAGAGTCATACCCCCCACGGACCCCCGGCAACAGCCATTTACTGTCGAATTTACCACACGAGTCAATGATGAGGGCAATAAGCTTCCATTTAGTAATAAAACTCAATACCAGATCAAAATATTTTTCCACATTTTAAAACACATAGTGAACCCACTCAGTGGTTAGTTTAACAGCATATAAAGTAATATACGGTATTTGTTTTCTGGACCGGATCAAACTAAAACAGCACAATTCAATCACTTATTTCTCTTCACTACTCAAGCCTCATAGAATTCTTATAGACTCAATATGTTCAATCATAATGTAGGAATCCCATAACATCTGTAACGTGGTGACAAAATACATTTGTTTATATGTTCAACCTCTACATGAACAGATGACGAGCATTTGTTTTACAAGGATAATGTTGTGAAAACACTTGTGCGTTCGCCAGCAGCAACTCTGCAAACCATAAACGCTGTTAAACTGGGATGTAACTCCGTCATATGTGGCAGCGTGACAGTAAACACACACGCAAAGACATAGACACTAATGGGGGCACTCACTGCAGCCCGCATTTGGAATCACTTATAAAAGCAAACATGGGCCAACGCATGACACAGCACTGGGGTTGACAACGCAGAGGCAGTGCGCAGACACACACACACTGGAAACACTCCCTTTGTCTATCTCAGCAGATGGCTTTCATCACATCTGAATGTGTCTGTGCAGCAACTAAGAGGACAAGTGTTTGTGTGTATGTGTGCATATTGTTAGCGTTCACTGTAATTAGCCCAGAACAGTCTAAAACTTTTCATCTTCTCGTACTCTGTATCTTTTATTAAGTTAACCGTCTACAAAAACAACACACACGACGTACACACACCCTGCTCACATCTTCATTCCTGTTTAATGAGTGTCAAACTGCCCATCCCAGGGACGAATTGTGGAAGGAATTTAAGGAAAGAGCAAGGGTGGAAAATAAAAAGACCAAGAAACAATGTAATATCACATCTCACACAGAGGCACTGTGCCAGTTTACGATGGCTTTTCTTTGCCCTGTAATAACACAGGCTCATCAGAAATGGCCTGAATGGCAGTCAGAGGCCAACAAAGTCATTAACAATGGCTAAATACAGCCTGGGAACAAAAGGAACCAAACAATGATAAAGTCCCAAGCAGAATGTACTGAGGGTTAGGGATGTGACCGAGGCAGGAACAGTCGGGGGGGAGCATGACAGACGTAGTTTTAGTGACGGCTTTAAGAGGCACACAGAGACAGCTGCAGAGAAGCATGTGGATATGTGAACGTAACGTATGAACATAAATGTCACCATAAATAATATTCATTCACCAACTTTGGAGCCTTGTGTTCATGAATAAGATGAACTGCAAAACTATTAGCAAAGTGCACTATTAGATGTTTTAAAATATAAAGATGTCTGTACTTTTTGACTAGCATAAAAGGAAAAACAAGGGGGGAAAAAAAAGAAAAATATCTCTTTCTTCAGATTAGGTTCAGAAAAGATGGTGTTGCCTACATTGTATGATGGGTTGCTTGTGGCATTAATGTTGCTATGATAGCGTGAGTTTGTTCAGTGTTCTTTTATGTTCAATATTCTTTTCTGACACTGGTGAAATACAGTCATAACTGAAAAGTTTGTCCGGAGCGATATCATTAGTGTCACATGTAGCTAAGAATGTGAAAGCTTTACGAGCAATAGTAAAGCTTTCAACAGTTATTATATCCTTGAAGTGAAATACAGCCACATTTCACATCATTTAACTTCAAACACTTTAGAATTACGTTTACAACTACATATTTACTTGTCCATCTCTTTTAGCACCTAGGACTGGACCCAAAAGTCTCAGTAGTAATATACTTGCTTTTTTTTTATACAGATAGGCTATGTTTTTCATTTTAGTGACTGAATATGTGTTTTCTAAATTGCATATATATGTTTGCAAATATATAATCCATTTGTCAGTGGCTTTTAACCCATAAAAACCCTGTGTGACTTTTGTGGCAATTTCTAAATGAATTTTTCTCTATATTTAACGTTTCCTAAGTGATTTATCACCATTTCTTATCATTTTATCATCTGAATTTTGAAGTTTTTCCTTGAAAATAATTTATTTTCCTATATTTAGTTTACTGATCATGTAAATGGTCAGAAAAGCTCGAAGTAAAGTCAAAGATTATTATATCAAAACAAAAAAAGGAGAAGAAGTAACTTCTCTGGTCAAATCAATAATTAAACATAAAATAAGTGTCTCCATCCACTCATGTCATTGATCAAACTTCATAGGTTTTACTGGTGAATCAATGTGATGCAATTTCCCTGTTTGGACTGCACATGGAGTATTTTGTTGATAGCTTTCAAAGTTTTACCACTATTACTGGGAAGAGTAACAGTACTAGCTTTGAATATTTGACACTGGTAAAGGGGCAGACAGATGGGCACAAATATGGTCACTGGCTCAAAAACAGGGTGTAGTGGTTAGCACTATCACCTCACAAAATGGCCATGGGTTCGATTCCATTTCTGTGTGGAGTTTATATGTTCTTAAAGTGTCTGCGTGGGTTCACTCCACTAACAGGTTCACTGGTCAAATTGCCCATAGATGTAAATTTGACAGTGAATGGCTTTTCAATATATGTCAGCCTGGTGATGAACGTCCATGTCCACAGTGTACCCTGCCTTGGCCATAGATAGTAACCAGTAACCCCGCAACCATCACAAAGACGAAGCAGTTCACAATACAGATGAATGGATCAATTGAAAAGATCCATACTGGGCCAAAAACCCTCCAAGATATGGTGTTAAACCCTGGCATCTACTTTTATAATCTCTTAAATATTTAATTTATCTTCCAGGTGATAACCCCAAAACTTCACTTTGCTTTTTCTCAAAACTGAGCATCTAACACTTTTCTTTCTCATATCCAATAGCAAATTGAACATCTTCGATACATTGACATTTCTACCATTTTGTCGCAGTCACATCTAATTATAGACAGATGTTCTATTCAACTTTTTGCTTGTTCACGCCACCTTTGTTTTTTTCCCCTTAATCCTTTTCTTACTTGGACAGTGTGAAAAGAGGAAAGAACTACTGACAATCCACTAATTGATTCATCTGTGTGGCTTTGGGAGTACAAAAACAGTAACACTGTACATCACTGAGGCTTTTATGCGCTCCCTCCTCTTGTCCCAGACCACATAGCTGTCGTCTCCTAGCAACCAGCACACAAAGGCCTGACCACCACAAGGAGCAGGAAGTTCAACTTGTCTTTCACTCCAGTTTTCAGATCTATATTTCCCTTTTTTACCCTTATTTCTTCTGCTATCCACTTGTTTTTGCTCGGTCTGCCTCTTATCTCCACTCCCTGCTCTACCTACTCTTTATAAATCCCTTTCAACCTCTCCCTCTCTTTCATTTTGGCACTACCACGCCTGTTGCTGACACAGCAAACACAGACAACCGGGGAGGTTTTCCTCTCTCGTTTTTAAAAAGAGGGGTGAAATCATCCTGTGGATCGCCGGCTGCCACAGGAAAAATCCGCAGTAGGAATGTGGGACAATCTGACTTGGAATTCAAGGGGATGACACCAGGCCAGAAATGCCCTGTGCTGGGTAAAAGTGGCCTTGTAATTTTAAGGAAAACACCAACTTTTCAGCCAGTTTTTCAACATTCTTGTGAGGAGAAACAGACACCACAAGCATCCGTGTCCCTAGTACCCTTTATTCCTGAGTACTCTGGATTACATTGAGAATTTTTGCAACTAGCATAAAACTGAAAAGTAAAGTATGAATGGGCAAATCAGCAAATATATTATTTGACTACAATGGCAGAGCTTTGTTTTTAAACCTTTTTACTGGTTAGTGTAACTGACTATTACCATGATCGCAAAGGTTTCAGTTGTAATTTATTAGTTGGTGCCACAAGTTACTCAAGTTTTTTGTGCTACCCACACTTTAAAACCATGCAAAACAATTCAAGCTCCCACCCCTTTTAATGGATCTGTCTGTTCCCAAATGTAAAGGGTTTGTCCTTGGCTCATGTTTATTATATTACAATGGGTGCAGTTGTTTTTGTGTAGGCTAATCCTACTTAAACATAAATAGGCTGAAATTGTGGAGTAGCACTGATCAGCATTGACATGATGAAGCACACAGTGATATGATATGAATGATCCAAAGCTCCATCTGTCTGGTGAATGAGTGAGTGAGTGAGTGAGTGAGTTTGGTGGGTTTTTTTTCATTCAGTGCATTTCGGGCAGTCTTATGATGGTATGATGGCGATGGTACAATGAAAATGCAATTTACTGCTCAGCATTGGACCTTTGTTTCGCAAAGTCAGGGTGGGGACTCAACATGTCTGTTTTTGTTGGACTCCGATTACTATAAAATATAGCGTAATGATATGGTATGTGAACTCATTTTCCAAGTTAAAACAAAAGAGGACTGTTCTGTGGAAGAGTCTGTTAATGTTGACCTCAGCAAAGGTCATTAAAGATGTATGATGCAGAGCAGAAACTTCCAGGCATTATTTGGTACTGATAAAATATAGATGCATGACAATTCATGGTGGATTTTTCATAGTCCATGTCAAATGTGACCAAATTTCTCTTTTGAATCATAGGGTGATCACATACTGTCCATATCAGAGGTACTTCGAAGGGATCCATAAAGTACAAACGTAAGCCAACACCCAACATCTATCATGTAAGAAAAACACTTAGAACTTGTTTAATGATGGAGAACTGGATCTGCTTCAAAAACAAAGGTGTTCAGCTGAACCTAAACTCTTTCAGACCTTTACCATACAAATTCAATCTTACAATTGTATGAAATGGCATGTAATGCAGAACAATGGATTAACACCAGTTAGTGTGATCAGTGAAAGGTTATTTTATTTGTGACGTCATACCCTGAGGTAGCCTAGATGAATTCCTAAAAATAAGAGCAGTACTTTTACAAACACCCCACAAAACAGATGGTGTCAATTGCAGCACTTAGGTCCAATCCCAATTCTCCCTATGGCCCTCCCACTTACCCCTACCCCTCCATTTTGCACGTTCACGTAATGGAGTAGGGGTGTCCCCATTCTTGATGAGTCAGAGGGGAAGGGCTGAGGGGGAGAGCTGTTTGGCCCTCGACATGTAGACTTTTCAGAACCACACTACAAATAGAGGGATATGAGAAATCTCCCATAATTCTGTTCAAATCATCGGTAAGATGGAGGTAAAAACAGCTAAAAAGTGCAGTAGTGTGAAAAAAGAACCACACAAATATATGCATTTTCTTCATAAACAACTAATTATTTGATCAACCATTTAGCCTAATGTAATTTCAATGTGTTATAGATCACATTTCTGCAGTTTGTAGTGGATAGCTGCAAAAAGATGCCCAAAGCCCATGGAACCGAGACAATTACAGCTACTCACAACATGGTGAATTCTTTTGGAAACAAAGTAGTCGTATCTGTTTATAGTAGCATCGATGCCTACCGATAACGTAACAGGTCTCAAAAGGTTGTCTCATTTCATAGAGGAATATTACCCCTACCCCTTGCAATTCTGTTTCAAGGGGTAGAGCCGAGTGCAAGGGCTATGGGGTAGGGGAAAGGGAAAGAGCCAAGGGGTGAATTGGGATTGGGCCTTCCTGTATTGGGGACAAAGAGCTGTCTATCATGTTGTGATTCAAGGTTATGCACAATGTTCTGCCACACAATAAATGTCAAATTGTGAGTTGTGTCAACTTGTCAGCTCCTGTAAATCCAAAGAGTCCATAAATAAACCATCAGCTGCAGACAAATTTAACTGTGATTCCATCACACAAAATTAACATATATCCGTGTTAGTTCTTAAGGATGGATTTTCTTTCTTTTATAGACAATTTTATACATTTCTGTTTTGAACTGTAAGTGGGATCAAGCCATATGAAGAATTGTAATGGACATATTTCCTTTTTCTTTCGCAAAACTGAGTAAATTATTTATCAAACTGGTGGGCATCTTTGATATAGTAATGGTAAAATCAGCTGCAGACATAAATAATGTTCTAAACTCCCTCAGCTGTCTGAAATATTTCACTAACTCTCATCCCAGCCCAGATAAGCTGACCAACAGTCCGTGCCTCCCAAATACTTGCCCATTAAATCACATTCCCTGATATGACCATGATGAGCCCCAGAGTGCTCTTCAAAACAGGAAATGTAAGAGAATATATGACCTTCCCCTTTACACTGGGCTGACAGTGGGTGTGAAAGCACGGGATGAACCCACTCATGAGAAATACACAGTGTCAGATTGAAATGCACTGACAGTAGAAAGGAAAACAGTCCTCCTCTACAAAAGGTGAGAGAGACACAGAAGGAAACAAAACCCAACGGATGACAGAGTAGTTTTCCTTCTGTTGTAACTGTTTGTAGCTCCATGGGACAGTGTGGTGTCCTATTTGGGGTCATTGCTGGTGAAAAACACAAACTAAATACCATTCCAACACAAACAGTGGAAAAAGAACATTAGGTCTTCATCATTATGTCAAAAGGTTGAGAATAAATGATAAGAAACATATATGCTGGGACAGTTTTTTACAGCTTTAGCCTACTCTGTGGATTCTGCAGCATTCACAAACATGAACGAAAATAAACCACTTTCAATAACATTAGCTCATCATGTAAACAGTGCAGTGCTAATGTTCTCCAAAGGGTACTAATGACCAGTACGGCTGGAGTTGTGACAGGACAGAGAAAAAAAAAAAGTGGAAACCACACTAACCAGATTAGGGCCCTTCTCCAAATAGCCTTCCCCCGCTTCTTCCTCTACACCCGGCACAAACTTGACCTCTATCCCAAACAAAAACACCAACATACAGCAAAATGCAGCCTGCAAACCTGGCCTGAAGCCATGCTCTAACCAAGACTACTTTAGAAGTACTTTAAAATATCAGCATGCCAACTTAAAGCTCCAGTCGGCAAAAACTGGAGAAAAAAAGCCAGCATTTAAAAAAAAAAAACACACACACCCTCTTCCTCTAGTTTGTCTGTCTATCCTTAGCATCGACCCATTCAGAAAAGTTACAAACATCAGATTCACATTATCACTTGAATATTCTTGTATTAATAATTCACCCTTCACTCAGACCACGGTCAGAGGTGGTCTCAGACCCACAGGTCTATGATCCATTGGTAGTGCGGGCCATTTCAATGGAACACCCAACAGATCAAATGGGGTTGGATATTCTGGCCAAAAGTTCATATGACGTTCTTTGGACATAGAATCTAAATTACATTGGTTTTTGAAGGTGTAGTCTATGCGTGATGGGTTTTTAGTTGTTATTGAATTAGAAACTACATTGTTGTACATAGCATCATTGTTCTGTAACACCTTTCACACACTCTGATGGGGACTACATCTGAGCACTTCCACAGACACGAACATATCGCTATAAACAGACTAAAACCCTTGCAACCTGTGCCGGTGACATTAATCCTTCAAAGCCCTTAGTTAGTGCAACTCCTATGTCAAACACTCTGCATTACATAATTACTCAGCAAAATTACATAATTACACTGGTAAAGGGGCCATTAGTGGAGTACGAAGTCTTGACTGTGCTTTATTTTTATTGCAGAGTCAACTGACTAAATCAACTGACCGATTGATCAACCTTAGTATGAAACCTAAAAATCTAATAGAGACATACAGTAGCCTAAGTGCTTCATAGGTGCAGTGATGTTTCATTAACCCCTTTCATTAACCTTTATACACCTAGAACTATTTTCGTTACTTTGAACCTTTCCTAAGTGATTTATCTTCAATTGTTATGTTACAACCTGCGATTTTCTATCTAAAGCAGGCATTTTCCTGTAATTTAATGTAATGATCACACATGTTCATGAAAGCTTGGAGCAAACTCAAAAGGTTATTATATTAAAACTGAGGGAAAAATTGCATTTTCAGTAAAATGCTGAAAGTCAAAACAAGCTTCTACAACAGTCTTTTGTCAAACTCCATGGGTTTTACTGATGAACCAATGTTGCAGAAGATGATGGTGTTACCATGTTCATTACGGATCCTCTGATCACGCCATGAGTCATATCTGATGACAATGAAAAGCTCAGGAATATTTTACCTGAATTATTTACATGTATTGATAAGATTAGTAGTTGAAAAGTTATTCAAGTTTTAGATCAGTCGATACGTTTGGTCACCAGTGGATGTTTAGGTCTTATGCCCACTTTCCACTACATGGTTATCAACTCAACTCGACTCGGCTGGGATTTTTGTGTTTCTATTACCAAAAAGGACATGTAATTTGGTACCTGGTACTACTTTTTTGGTACCATCTCCGCTGTAGTTCCAAGCAATACTAAACTGTAATGGATAATAATTGCAGACCACTGATTAGTCAGACAGTTTTCTCTATGACACACCATTTTACAAAAATCAGATGCAGAAGTAGACAGTAAATAGTGATACATTAATCCACATGTTGATAGAAAAAAACTACACTATGGTCGGTTGAGGAAATTCAGTTTTTGGTGGCCGTCGTAAAAATTCAGACAAGAAAACACAATAGTTTTCAGCAACTCTCTGAGCAGATGACATGGAAATAATACAAATCGGAGTAACGAGTCAAGCTGAGTCGGGTTGGTTCCACTATAGTAGAAATGCTGCATAGGAATATCGAGTAGAACTGAGCTGAGTCGAGCTGGTACCACGTAGTGGAAACGGGGCATAAGAATCTGGAAATTCTCAAGAGAGTTTTTGTCAAAGATTAGATTATGTATTAAATACAATTTGGGATCCATTCTGTAAGTAACATTCACCACAACAATTACAGGTTTTAAAACCTGGCAGGACTTTTACACATTATAAATTTAATGGATTATCCTTTAGATGCCAACTCTACAGTGTGGCAACAAGCCTTCTTTGGTCGCCAACTTCACTTCCAACTGAATGCTCGGAGAAAATGCCAGAGAATTAGCTGCCAACATACTGTCTGACTGCCAATGTCGACTGTGTTAAGGATATCTGTACTAAGGCCAAGGTTTTCTGCCAGGGATGGAACAAGAAAGACAAGCTAAAAGCAGAATTTGTGACATTTAATCAGGAAATAGATCAGCAGTCTCCAAAAGGATTGTCTGAAATAAATCTTTGACCTCAATCCAATTCTTATGGGAGAGGCAGAGGATAGTACGACAAGAGAAGCCAAAAAAGACGATGAGTATCCAGCCTTTTACGCAGGTCTGTCATCACCATCTAAACTAGACACAGTAGCAGGTTTAATGTCCTGACCAGACCTTTTTGACTTTCTTAATTAAAAATATAGCGGCTTGTTAAAAGCAAAACCTGGCAGTGAACTGAGGAATTTACAATGTGGCCTGTGGTTGTAAAAAGCCACTTTTCAGCTCCGAGTGGCTCGTGAGGTAAGAAGGGAAAATCAATTGGATTAAAATTGAAGTTTTTCAATCTAAAGGGATGCTTTTTATAGTTTTGTTGACTATGAGCTCTTGACAAAACAGTTTTTTTTTTTTTTTTAAATACTATCAAATTCAGAGAGAGACAGAGATTTCAGTTTTACCTGATACCTTTTAATCAGCTGATTAAATACCTAAAGGTCTTGGATATGGGATGTGTTTAAAATGCTTCATTGAATGTTTTGGGAGTTTTTACATGAAGGCTCTGAATGGGGAGGATTTCATAATAGTCTCTTAATAAACCATAAGAGTGCAACAGACAATGAACTCTTATCCACGGAGATTTTAGTTGGCTTTCCTAATGCAACACAAAAGTAAATTCACATGTCATTCACCATGACAAGCTGAATGGTAAAGTTCATCAAAGCAAACATAGAGCAATTTAACCTCACAAAATATTCTTAACAGTTTCTTTAATCAATCAATCTTTATTATATATAGCACTTTTCATACAGTACAGATGTAGCCCAAAGTGCTTTACATATAAAACTAAGAATTAAAAAGTTAGAAATATGAGCACACCACACACTCATGCTCGCTCACAGCACACATACACACACACACACAGAGGCGTATTTAAAAGGACTGACTGAGCACATGAGGACCAGGAGGCGCTGTCACAGGAAGCCATCCGCACCAAGGGGCAGCCACCGACCCCACCAACCTGGCACCACCGACACAGTGTCGCATCCTGACCAGTGACAAGTAATGTCCATAGCATGTTGATACTCTGACAGGGACTTAAGTAACAATATTTTAAAATATCATTATTAATATTAAATCATTACAAGTCCTCTTCTTTTTAAAAATATTTTTTTTTATTATTATTTATTTATTTTAAATAATCATCACGTCAGCCCTGCGATGAACTGGCAACATGTCCAGTGTGTACCGTGCCTTTGTCTGAATCATAGCTGTATTATTATAAAATGCAAAACATCATAACTAGCTTTCCCACTATTATATTGGACGCCCTTCCCTACTGCCTTTGTCACAACGCTGGGAAGTTTAAAACAGGAAGTGCCAAACAAGAACAGGAAGAGGAAGTAGGTTCTCCATCCAGAATGTTTTTCAGACCCAATACAGGAGGCCAAATGCTGACAGCTGGAATGTCCAACATACAGTTAAATATGAAAAAATGTCTCTGACACTGAGGCCTCAAAATCCATGTTGAATTAAACACTTGGTAGTGTGGCTCAGTGATCCTAATAGAAAACTGTTGTTGACATATTAGTCTCAGTACAGAAATAAATCTGATCATGTGGTTTGATCCAACATCAGGACAGATTAAGCACTGACAAGAAGAAATGAAGGCGCTCCAATCACATTTTACTTTTATTTTTTATCTCTGTTATACCTGGGCATCTTTAAAGACAAGCATGTAGCATGACAAAACTCAGATGGCACAGTGTTCATTTTGTCAACAACAGTGAATGGGTATTTATGGTCAGATCAATTACATACATTATGTCTCCCATTTACAGTCAGTGTCTCTGGTCGGCAACAAAACTCATTTTAGTTGCTCTATACACATAAATGTATATCAGTGACAATTGGAACACAATTTCTTGTTGCTTCTTCATAATGCTAAACTTTGTTCCTGTATGAGAAAATACTATCCAGCACAGAAGAATGATGATAAAGGAAAAAGGGGGGGAGGAGAAAAAGATACACATAATATCATGTTATAAAATATAAGATCGTTTGTGCCAAATTACAAAAAAAAAAAAAGCCTCAACCTATGCCCAAGATGACTTTTCACCTTTTGACATAAAACATCATCATACCTTCATGATATCCTATCAGCTATTCATGTGACATTTTCTTTATGTCTTGTATAGAAATGTCTTGAGGCATGGACACAAGTCATCTTGACTTCTAACTTTTGGCCACCAAATTCTATTGAGACCGGCTTAGGTTCCAAGTGAACATTTGAGCCAAATCTTAAAGAAATTATCTTGAGGTGTTCCTGAGATAATGTCCTCTAAATGTCATAGAGACTGACAAATACATAGACAAACCTCACTGCAATGTGTGGACATGTTAGAATACATCAGCATTTCAACAGAACTTGTAATTGTATTTTAGGTATATGGATGTTGCAGATGTAAACATCCTTTTAAAGAACTGCATAATTCTGTCCATGTATTTCATTTATGCACAAATAATATCAAAACAGCCCCAAGATTAAGTTAAGATGAAGTCTGGATTTGTTGCAATGCACTATCAAACAGAAAGACCTTAGAATGTAACTGTTGTTTGCACAAGGAACAACCCTAAAGCAGTGTGACCTCATTTTATTTTCCAGATTCCACGAACACATCCAAACTGTGTGCATGGACACCCCATGCTGTCCTTTAGCTCGGTCAGGGACCAGACAGTGTCTGAGTAGATCCAGAGGAGTCATCTCGATGTGTATCTAATGCCATCTGACGTTCTCCAGCCAGCCTCGTATCCCCACCCCCCTCTGCTCATCAAACCCCACTGCCCTTTATGTGCAGAGGCAGCAGATAACTTGCTGGAGGTATCAGAGATATATAAAAAAAAAAAAAAAGAAAAGAAAAGAAACCCAGCTTCAAACAGAATCCAGGAGAAGGAGTAAAAAAAACCTGCACTTTGATCTCTGTCTGGATGTAGAGTCTAGACCACATGTCGGTGTCTGATCATCTCCATATAAGCCCACCTCACACTGCCTTCTCCTCCCCAGAGGCAGAGGAATATGCATCTAAATTAATATTCTTTTGGCTCCATGATTGTCCCTCCAAGTCTTTGCCACAAACCCAACCCCCCGACCGACCCCCACCATCACCACTCCAATGTCAACTGAGCCAAACCCAGCTCCAGTGAAGCACCTCCAGTCTGTAATCCCCTCCTCCCTCGGCTTGCGTCTTCTTCCCTCATTAATCCTTCATTCTCAGGCTCCCTCGTCTCCTGTCGGGGTGTCACCGGGTTAATCCTATTAATTCACCAAACTGGAACTGTTCAATTTGACACCTTCAGCGCACACTTCTTAACTTGTAAACCTGTATCTATAATTGAGTGATAACTTATCTCATGGCGTCCTGAGTACATCTGAGTTTTGTGTGTTACCATAGCTACAGGGTAAAAATGAGGTGGCATGTGCTCATGCTGCTGTGTGTACGCATGCATGTGTAAGCAAGCTGTCTCCGACACCTGCTGTAGCCTCGGGCAAGCTGCTGCCACAAGGTTAGGGCAAGTCACAACATAGTAGTCCAGCAATATTGCATTTAACATCACTCATTCACTCCCATGCATGAAAGGAACTCGTGGCTACAGTTAAATAAATCTCACTCACTGCAGGATATTATTGTTAAGGTGGAGCCGTGAACTGGGTTGGTCAGAAGAATGTCGGTACGTGTGCACATACAGAGTACAAGCCAGAGACAGGCCACACAGATTTAGTAAATGCACGCAAAGTCCTGCTTTGAATATCAAATTTTAAATTATTCAAGGTACTCAGTTTACACGCACAATTCTCTCTCATTTTCATATTGTAATAATAAAGGCTCAAGCATCTCCACCTATTAACAGAAAACTTGCATCCTTACACAAACACTAAAAAAATAAATAAATAAATAAATAAATATTGGACATAAAGAAGAGGTCATACAAATTCCATCATTACACATTATCTGTCATTTCAGATAGTTTTTTCATGATAATGAGAGATATTTAGTAATATTTAACTGCAACAACGGTAGATGCTGCTGACTGATGAACCAATGTGATATGATGAGGCGCATAAATATACACGCTACTTTTAATCGATGTGTTATCTGTACACATTATAAGATTTCCGTATGTATGTCCACGCCGCATCAAATACGCACTGGGTTATGTGAACCGGAGATCTTGGCATAAATTGACACACAATCAACTGGTGCAGTAAATGTGTATGTATAGAATAGAATACAAGTACTTTATTAATCCCAAATTGGGTTGTAACAGTACCCTTTTTACAATACAATATATACAGTAAGAAAAAAATAATTTTGATAATGGTAATTTTTATGTACAAATTAAAATGAACAGTAAAGTACATAAGAACTTCCATAGGAACTGGGATGACATACAATGCACTTTTAAAAGATCAGTCTATAGATCTACATATATGTGATCAGTATTGTTTGCTCTTCATCCTCCACCCCATCAGCCCCTCTTTTTTTCACGACATTTATCAATGCCATCACATTTACTGTTCTTTTTGAAATAATTAAGGAGACTCGGCTATCTTGACATTTTGCAATGCAAAGTAGCATTTAATTATGGCTAAAGTCAGCTAAATAATGAGACAAGACTTAACAATGACTGATTATTATACACATCGGCCATCAGCTGGACAGGGGGTCTACTACAGGTGAACTAACGGAGTCATTTGAAAGAAGTTGTATTCAACGTAGCTGTGAACGGTGGCGCCGTAGGCTTAAATACAGGTAGGATGCTGTTATGGACTGTTTGATGACTTGTTAAGAGGCGGACAGACCAGTGATCCTGCTGCAGGTTCTGATCACAGTGTTGTGTGAAAACTTTCTTTAGTAGATTACCTTCAGTATTTGAATTTGACGGCGTTCAGAACTTTCCTTCATCTTTAAAACCTCTAACATAAACCCTGTATAAAGGCATGACTAACATGTACTGAAAACATACAGTCCACTTAGGCTCCCTTCTCACTTTCAGACTTAAAGCCCAACTCTGATTTTCAGTTCAGATCTGATTTCTTGTTTGGTTGTTGACACTATTTTTGACATGTGGCCAATATCAGAGGCCCCTGTGAGTGAACAACATTCATGAAACCAAAAGGGTTTAGAGCTGTTCAGATTTTTTCCTGATGAGAAAAATACTCCAAAATACTTCAAAGTTGTTCATTCAAGCCCACAATTCTAAGCTACAATATTATATGTATTCAAGTATTATCAGTATACAGTAAAATGATCACCGTCAGTGTTTTATATCTTTTATATCTGATGTTTTGGATTCATTCGACAGCCACATTCATACTGCATTTGAACTCCTTTCTAGCAGTGACTCCTGCCTGAGCAGAGCAGTGATGAATCTCCATTTAAAGTGATGTAAATGATATATCTACTGTCTGTCATGTGAGACTCAGATCTGTTTTCATGGTAGAGTAAACATCACAAAAGACATGCAATCTAATCCTTCTCATTTCTAATCTTGTCCAATTCCATATATGGTTCTGAATCAGATATACAACTGATATTTCAACACTAAGAACAAAATTCATGCAACATTAAAATCACTTTAAATCAAGACCAATCAACTCTGCACCAGAGGGGATCTCTCATATGCTATAAATGGGTTGAATTGAAATATAAAGTAATGTGCAAAGGTTTTAGGACACAATTTGCTTTGACACTTTTTCAGGGTTGAAATGAGCATTAATATTCATTGTTTTCTTTTCTTTAGATAGAACAAAATGTTAAGCGCGAAGGTCACTAGTACCCCTTTGGTTTATAGATATTTTTCCCTGAACTTTTTGTTTTTGATACTGTACATACTTCACATACACACGGATTGGATCCTACATGCATATGTATGGTTATTAGTATAACTTTAGTACTTTTTTCCACCGTACTGTACATGAATGCATCAGTAAAATTAAACAAATACATCATGCATAATAGTAAAACACTGACAGGGACCATTTTACTGTGCAATGAATATTGATAATATTTACATATTTTGGCTTAAAAGTAAGATTTTGAATATGTAATTTTTAGCTGTATTTAACTTTTTTCACTGTATATATTAGTAATTTCACTGAAGGTAATGATCTGAACATTTGTAACTTCACTGGTTCTGTACATGTGACAAGTTCACAATGGAGTTTAAAACCAGCCAGATTTTTTTTTAAAAATGTGGATAGTCAAACAAAACAAAACCCTGAAATGAGCAGTAAATAATAACTGAGCGATAAGGTTGGTAGTGTGAACGTAGCTTTAGTTTGAAGCGCTTTGTTCATATTTATTTTTCAAGCTTTTCTTCCCATGTCTCTTCAGAACACTTAAGCCTTTCAGATAAATCCATAAGACAGCAAGAAATGAAATGAATGGAAACTGTGACGCAGACCTACGTACGTTTGAGCAACTCAAGTGGCTCCTAAATGTGGAACACATCAATAACTGAAATCAAATCAATTACAGATATAAAACTTTTCACAATAAAAGGTGAAAGTCTGACACATAACTGATAAAGCACTACTGATGAGCTTACCTCCTGGAAATTATAGATGATACAGAAACTATAAGCACTCGCTCTGCCTCTTGCACAATTGAAGACTAAAAGCAGCCCTGAAGGCACCATTATGCATTTTATTAGAGGCCAACCGTACACACATACATGCACAAGGCCTCATTTTCTGCACTAATGCAATGTGCACAGATAAAGATGTCCCATGCTTTGAGCTGTTACAGCGTATTGTTAGTGCAGCCATTAGGCTACTCTCTCTTTCTGTGGTTTCTTTTCCCCTGTGCGATTCTCTCTCTGTCAGGACAGATCACAGTAGCCCCGGGGATGAGCTGCTGAGTGGCCTGCCAGTTATAGCCCGTCCTCGGGAGGCCAAAATGGCAGAGAAGAGAGAAGACGGTGAGATGAGAACGAGATACTGAAGTGCAGAATGAAATCAGACAGCGAATGAAATCTCACCCTGAGACTATGTGAAAAAAACTGGATGAGAAAAGAACATGTTTCATGTCTAGCTTTGAAGATGTGATATAAAGTGTTGTGACTGGAGGCAGGAAAGTATCACGTTACAACTTCTAACCTCCTTCCTGTGGTTTGGCCAAGTTCACATATACCACCAATGTCTGCCTCATCTTCATAACCTGATGAATAGAGAAAATGCAGCTGTTTTGTCAAACATCTGATATGGTTTTGTGGCAGTAGACCAACTGCAACAAAATGCAGGGTTTCCTTTACAGCACCCAACCTAAATTAACATAAAATCAGTAGGGGGAGCATCTGAACTAACCATGTCTGCAACAACTGACTGACCCAGTGCCAGCTATTCCACTGATCAAGAAATACTTCAATAATCAATGTGATCAGTGATTCCAGCTGCTTAAGAGTTTGTGGTTTCTTTACTCCTCTATGACAGTAAACTGAATATCTTCAGGTCGTGGTCCAAACCAGACTCTTGACTTCATCATCCAAGGATTTGAGGAATATTTTCTGCACCAATAGTGTGAAGGCGATGGACAATTCTCACACATCAACACACACTAGTTCAGTAGACCAGTGTTTCAAAACATTTTTGAGCCACAGCACACACTTTTTACTCTTATTAAATGTTTTATTTTTAAGTTTTGTGGACATATATTCTAGCATTTTGAAATTCCTACATATGGATAAAGCACAGTATAGATACTAATGAATCTTTTAATGGAAATTCTGTAATTCCTCTGCTCCCCGAAACAGACGCAAGTTGTATTGTTTTTGGCTTGGCTTGGTTTGGTTTGCTTGTTAGTTTACACTCTAGCAGCAAAACTATTGGTTGAATTCATACCAAATTGGGTTTAGAGATTGTCGGTGATCTTTTTTTCCCTCCTATTTACTTGTAATGGGTGAAATTTCTAATTTTTATAAAAACATCAATTTTGTTTCAGTTGACTTCAAACTTAGCACATATAATATACCAATACCAAAATAAAATACACAATTCATATGGTGACACCATCACACACATAGACATGCTGGATTGATGCCAAAATAAGCTACAGTATGTGTAAAGGGAGGGGTTTGTTGTGCCTGACGCCACTTGTTTTCAATGAAAATTTTACATTTTCTGGCAAGAGGAACCCAAAACTCCCAATGATATGCCTAAGCCTAACACAAAACTGGGATGAAAAAAGATTATCATGACAATCTGCAACTATAAGTGGAGAAGATAATTCGAAGTGTGGAAAATATGCCATTCCATTATATGAATATTTTTGTCCAACTTTCCCTTCTGTTGTCTTAATCCACTGTATAAACCAGGTAGTTGTAGCATCACTAAGTGCTTTAAATGTAGTGAACTGGATACTGTAAAGGCATCGCATACAGTAGCCCCTTATAATGGGATTACTGAGCGACACTTCAGAGTTCATTTAGCAAAAAATGATGAGGTGGAGTTTCAAATGAAGGCTGTGAACCTTCAATGTCAATCTGTGGAACGATGGTGGACAACTCACATGTAGTTCAGAAGACTGGTTTACAGAGGAGCTGAAAGGGGAATTCCACTCAATTTACCACTTTAAGATGTTATTCATTTGGATTAAAACACTCTAATCAATAGTCACTTACAGAAACACAAATAAGTCCAATGAGCTGAAGATCAGATAAAGCAGCCAACATGTGATGGTCTGTTGACAGCGGATGGGGAAACTGGACTTTGGAGACCTACATCGTTCAGTAAGACAAATGAGCTTTACATTGTTGTGGTTTTGGTGTTTTAGTTCGAAGCCAGAAATATGTGCTTTTAGCGCCACATGATCCGCTGTAGCATTCCTGCAGCAGCTTTCGATTTTCACGGGATGCCTCCTGATGTGACATCTTCCAACTGAGCACAAATTTTTTCTGGTAACTGGTTGTGAGGGTAAATATTTAGTGCAGGTTGAACTCTTAATTATGGCAGGTCTACTGTACATCCACCCTTAAAAAAAAGCACAAATATCAGAATAAATTTACCATATAATTATACATGTCAATTACAGTACATAGTAACGCTGATATAAAATCAACTTCACATAAGATGGACAGATGTGCCCCCTTCCTGACAACTACCATTTATTTGAATTTCTGCTGTTTACTCTGCTATTCTGCATTTATCCAGAGCCTTGTATGACATGTGCTCTTATTTTCCTCTTCACACAGAGCCTGCAACAAAAGAAATCACCCTGGAAAGACTGTCAGATTATATTGGGGTATAAATTTGGAGTTGTCAAGAATTTATTTTCTCTGTGCAAATGTCTGATGTAATTATACTTTTTAAAATTTCTTTTTACAACTGACAAGTGACAATGGGAAACAGACTTTTGTTGGTGTTTCTAGAACAGAAGATAATACAAAAAAAATATTTGATAACAACTTAAATCCGTCAAAAATGTCTTAAATATGTTTCAGTGCCAATAGATTATTGCTATGTAACCATAAGAATCTATATAATAGTTTACAGCTACATCTAGAAAGACAGAACCACACAGTGTAGTATTGAATAATCTGTAATCAAAGACAATGTCTTCACATCAGAGGACAGATGCAGCAGCATCTATGCTTGATGAGACATAGGCTGAACGATCATCAAAAAACGCATAAAAAAAGAAAAATCAGCAAACTCACTGATGGTAAAAGAGGCTTCTCTGTGCAGCATTTTAAGTCTGTTCCTGACAAACAAGCTCAAATTTCACTCAGTGAGCAGTCATCACTGAGCTGCATAGATCTGACAGGTAATAATGACTCCTATGGATGTTTTTATAAATATATAGAACAGAACAGAACAGAACAGAATAGAATAGAATACAACTAAATAACAACAATAAAATACAGATATGCATTCAAAGTATAAAATAGCATGTAATAGAAATATGATAGTAAGTTTCTTTCTGCTTTTCCCTTCAGGGGTCGCCACAGCAAATCACATTCACATGTTGATTTGGCACAGGTTTTTATGTCGGATGCCCTTCCTGACATAACTCTCTGTATTTATCTGGGCTTGGGACCGGCACATTGATACACTGCCCCCTTGTGGCTACAGGTATAGGTGTGTATAGCGTGAAGGGTCTTACCTAAGGGCCCACCTGAGGTTCCAACTGGACATCTTCCCGTGGGTTAAACCACTAATCTACCCAGTCCCAGGAAATTGGTTGGGGAGGTGAATATAAACCTGCTGCAACTGCACAGTGTGTTCCTCACATCACTTTGGAAAAGTCTATCCTTGAGAGTAAAATGGTTGAATGAAAAATTGATTCCTCCATCTGTTGAGACCTCCCATAAATCTTTTCCAACACTGATTGTTCAGCACCCAGACCTGAACTAGCAGCACAGTGCACATGTCTTCTATTGACAGCAGCCTCTGTGTCATGTGTGTAGCTAACTAATTGCATCCTGACATGCTTTTGTGTAATCAGCTTCACAGTTAAAACCAGCATCGACCACAAGCTTCCCAATAAAGTCTGTCCTTTTGGCTGAATTTCCTGCAGAGATGGGAATCCCCCCCACACACACACACACACACACACACACACACACACACACAGACACACACCCAACTCAAACTCCTCCCACCTCCACCAGCCACAACCCCCAGTCCTCTAGCATTAATCTTAGCTTGACCTCCTGACCCAGAGTCCAATCAGCACCACATTATGACTCCAAAGGATGTGTCTAGGACGACAAAGTGGAGATTTCCCATAAAACCATCCATCTTATAACGGAGGATGAAATGAGTACGAAAAGTACAATCAACAGACACACTGGGCTATAACACAACACTACAGACAATGAACAAACACACACACCAACCAAGTCATCCAAAGTAAGTCTAAGATTTGTGGGATTTTCCATCATTTTCCAACAGGACCCCGCACGTGTTTGTTCAGCCACATCAAATGTGATAAAGAGCAAGCAAGAAAGAGCGGTAACCTGGGGATTAAATATTCTTAGCAGGGGGTTATTTTTGGAGCAGGCGGGACAAAACGGATAGGAGCTAAACGCAGACATGCAAACTGTTAAATACACACACACACACACACTCGCCATGCCAGTGGATTGTGGTTTGTTTGGGTTGGCTTTTGGGGGGGGAGCAGTGGAGTGGAGTCTTCCCCTCAGCCAACCCCTGCACATGCCCTGTCTCTAACACTCACAGACAATCTGGAAGACAAATTGCATCTTCCAGACCTAAACATCTATATATATAGATCTGGAGAGTACAGAGTGACAATGTATCGAGTTATTTCATTATGCACTGTGTGTCTGCGGGTGTGTATGGAGTAATGGGTTGTAACTGGAGGCCTGCCAGTTCAAATCCCTCAACCAGCTGGGAAAATGTAGGTGGTGGAAGTAGAGCAGTAGCACACTTCCTTTTCCCAACAAACACAGCTCAAGTGCCCCAGCAGCAAAGATGGAAAGAGCACTGGTTCGTCCAACAGCACAATGGTTACTTCAGTGTTAAGCTGGTTAAAAGGCTTGGCTTCAAAGAACTCCATAAGGAAAAGCTGAAATCTTTTGGATGCAATCTTAGAATACAGACATGTGAAAGTAAAATAAAGCTAGATCTGCATGTGCTCTTCGTAGTATCACCATTTATTGTAAATGACTTCACACGAATGTAAATGTATGGTCAGCAAAGTTGTTAAAAGGTGAATTATTGATTGCCTTGGCAGCTAGAAGGCAAACGCTAGTCCAGCAAGCTAATAAATGGCCCTTAGTTTGTTATTAAAACAGGTGTACATCTGCTTGCAATGGTCTGTGAAGTGACAGCAATAAAACTAAACTGACTGAATTACAGAATCCTCTTAAAACTCTTTGTGCCTTTGCTATGACTGTCGAGCATTTTCCTGCTCTAAAACCTGAAACCAGACCCTTGAAACTCAACCTCCTTCCAGTGAATTTGCATGCATTTGTACGTATTTGTTCTAAAGATACAGCAGGATAAAGACAGTCAACTCCAGACAAAACTACAATCCTGTGCTTCGTCAAAGGCTTTTACAAGGAGTCTCAAAGGTAGCCCTTGTTTACAAGCTCTCATTTGTCATCGTGGCCTCCGTCTTCTGTCAAACTGCTGACAATCCACTATGGACTAAAGAAAAAAAGGACCTGCCTCAGCTCTGGAGCTCAGGTCACTGCATTGTTCAATAATTCAGTATATGGGCTGACTGGAAAGCCTCAAAGCTTCCACTGTTGCCTACTCTACATCCAAATTATGACTCAGATTCTACTGTTTTTTTAATTACAGATGCGTTACATAAATCCCACATCACCAAGGGCCGGTATCCTGCATGTTTTAGATGTATCACACACCTGATTCAAATGCTAAACCTATCACCAAGCTCTGCAGAAGTCTGATAATGGCTGTCAGGTGTGCTGGAAGAGGGAAACATCTAAAACACGGAGGATACCAGCCCTCGAGGACCAGGATTGGACACCCCCACTTTACAGTATGTCCAGTTCAACTGTTTAATTGTTAATGTTTGTAAAGGTAGCTTACTGTCAGATTATTGTAAGTACACTACCTTTAAAACTGATGAAAACCACTCAACGCCCACACTGTAAAAAGTCATAAGCTCAATGAGTTGTCATAACTTGTCCGTATAATTTACTTCTATTTAACACGAGTTATGAAATTTCAACTTCATGTGTTATTGACATTGTAACTCAAAGATTGTAAGCTAGTTCAGTGAAATGTAACTTTAAATGCGTTAAATGTGTGTTAGATCTAGCCTCTATTATTTTATTAGCCTATTTAATTTTTTTTTAAACAAAAAAAAATATGGACATTAGATTATTAAACGACAAACAAATAAACCTGGTAGCGGTAATAAACAGATACTGCTTGGCTGTGAATGATCAAATAAAATGTAAAATGATACTAAACAGAGAGGCTTGAATGAAGACAGTTGTCAAATGACTGTTTAAAATGACCATTTCACATTCAACTTACTGGTTTGGGAACATTTTCACATCTAAATGGCAGTATCATAAAATAAACACAAACAAATTACCAACTGTTAGTAGTCTACTAAATCAGAACCTTACACTGGCCTTCTTTGTCTGCTTTAGATTGATGCCCGGTAAGATTACTTCCCCACAGCAGGGCATTGCTCATGTCTGGTTATAAAAATATCACAACCTCTGGCAAAAGACGTTTTTGGCCAAGCAAACAGTCATGTCTGCTGTGGTTCAAAACAAAACAATAGAAGTACTTGAGAGAGTTGGAGCCTCTTGCGTATCGTGCAACCTCCTTCACCGTTTTATTTCCAATAACTGCCATGTCAGGTTTCTCTGCACGTACTTAACCTAAGACAAAACAGGGTTACTTTGTATTTGGTGCATAAGCGGAGAGGACGGTGAAACGGGATGAAAACAATCAAAGAAAGCATAAGGGTAACAGGCATTTCCATGTCAGACTGACAAAAGGAAATGAGGAGGGATGGCAGAATGAGAAGGTGACAGAGGATGAGGGCAATAGGTTTAATAAAAAAAAAAAAAAAACATGTGCGCTGAGCTAAAAGGAAGTAGGACGTGGGGGTGGCAGGAGGAAGAGGAGGAAAAGGGAAAGTAAAGGCAGAGGTATTGTTATGGAAGGTCAGCTGTCTTATTCAATGCCAGTTCAATTGGACAAATGAGAGGCTGAGACCACTATTCACTATTCATTCATAACATACTTTAAGGTTTTCAAACTAAAGTCTAGATAAATGTTTAACTACATATTAATTCTATCTGCAACTGAATATCAACTTAGGGATAAAGTATCTAGTTTAGACTATTTTTCTGTCACTTGAGCTATTATTTTTCTTGAAAATCTGAAAATCTAATGGGAGTTTTTTATTTTTTATTTTTTTAATCGCAAAAATAGTTATTGGACTCAAGGTCTGCCAAAAACAATCTATCCAATCTGCACCGATCTGATCAATCCTCCAAGCACATTAATCATCTCTCTACCTGCCATAACTGGACCTCACTTCATTTCCCCAAACTGCCTTTACCAATCATAGAGTCAATTCTCACAGTGAAATATACAGCAATATAAAGTAAAAGACAAAAGAGAAAACCAATGTAAAAGATGACATTAGATGAAAACAAAGTAGAGTAAGAGACGCAATGAAAAAGTCAGTGAGTTGTAGTTGTTCATGTATTTGTTTCAGTGGTATCAGTGTGTTGCTGTGTAGCAAAAATTACAAATAGTTTCCTTCCATCCACTACCGGCATTACAGCAATTCAGCAAAGTGCAAATAATTTAACATTTTTTTTATAGTGACAGTCAGTAAGAAATACACTTATTATGTCAATTCATGATATTTTTTGTGCTTTTAGCAGAAAAAGTACAGAACCAAAACAATAGCCAAGGTCGTAGAGGTGGAAAAAGCGAGCGAGGGTGGGAAGATCTTGTTTTGAAAATCCCATCAACTGAAAATGTCCACAGCATTTTCATACAGCTGGATATTTCATTGGAAAAACATATTTTTGATTGTCATTGAATTGACATCCATGAAATCTTTTCATGAAATCTACTTTTACATATCACAGAAAGTATCAGGACCATGTTCTGTTTTTTTTTTTTTTTTTTTGCCAAGCAATCCAGTTATTCTGTGTGAAGTTATACACATATGT
>JAPSES010000044.1:8649691-8662316 GCA_029822895.1 Maxillicosta whitleyi | reverse complement strand
ATATAGTATCTTCAAATGTGTGACCTGAACTGTGCTGCTTGGCGGAGGTTTGCGCTCTCCGAGTGCTTTTCTAGTTTATGATGCAATGCTATGATAACCAGTCACACTGAGGGATTGTACACCTGTAGTGGAAAAGCAATGTTTTGATGCCAACATATGTCAAAACGGCAAACTGAGCAAAAACCACCAGTGTAAAAGCAGCATTAGGGTAGACAAGTTTGTAGACGCCTGTAAAAGATCTAAATTCCACTGCTTCCAAAGTCATTTTGTAAATTTATTTTGAGTTTTTCTGCATTAAACTCCCTTAGTACTGAACATATACTCAGACTCTCAGCTTTATTAGACAGATATACAGATTGATGTTTGTGAACAACTTGGCAGGAAGTTTACTCAAATGGGTTAAAGTCAAAGAGTTTAGATTTTTTTTTTAACTCTAACTGATAACATCCTGTCATCAGTTCATACATATACTCTGAAATTCCACAATGACAGCGAAGTTAGGCCAAACAGAAATCACAAGACCACATAGATGTTTATATAATTAAATAAAGAATGTATGTCCACCAACATATCAAACACTAACAGTGACAAACCAACCATCTGTACACTGAGCTGTGATTACTCATGTTTCATGTTTCCAGGCTGTGAGAATACGGATTTACGATTATGAAAAACGATCGCTATGACCAAATGCAAATGTAATGCTTTAAGTGTAACGTGTGTGTGTGTGTGTGTGTGTGTGTAATGGTATGACAGAATGAGATGTGCGTACTGTACTTGGAAGTTCTATTTCTTATTATTCTTTGGATAGTGATGATTAAGTGTTAGATCTTACAGTTGAAGCCAAGTGCTAGTAAAGTGTCTTCAAAAATTAAACTCCTATATCCATATTTGTGTGTGAGACGATAACACAAAACACATGATTGTTAACCCATAAATACCCAAACATCCACCGGTGACCAAACGCATACTTATCTAATCTGTTTTAATACCTGCTGATCCACGAATCCTATCAATTCATGTAAATAATTGGTGTAAAATACAGTTCATCTTTTCATGGTCATCACATACGACCCATTTGGATGTTCAGAGACTCCATAGTTACCGTGGAAACACCATCATCTTCTACAACATTGATTCACCAGTAAAACCCATGGAGTTGGAACAATGACAGTGGATGGACACACTTGGTTTATGTTCAGTTAATGACATCTTTGCTGAAAAATTCGGTTTCTTCAGTTTTCTCTGTTTCACATATAATAATCCTGAACTTTAACCTGAGCTTTTATGAACATCTACATGATCAATAAATTAAATATTTAAAAAAAAAAAAAAAAAATTTGATTTTTACAGAAAATTCACAAAATACAGGGGATAATATTACAATACATGGTGATAAATCACATAAGAAAAGTTAAATATAGAGGAAAAATTCATTTGGGAACTGCTATAAAAGTCCTATTGGGTCTTTATGAGTTAAAAGCTGAGCCAAGCCACGCTCAGTGTAAGTGAGAATTTACGCTCTTTTATTATCTTCTGCTGAAAAAAAAATCATCTTTCAGTGTCATATGCAGCGTTTAAACACAGCAGTGTGTCTTCCTCACGGTACCAATAAAATGCCCAGATGGTAATTAGGGTTTGTTCAGCTGATTGAGCCATGTCATGTTAGAGGTGGAGCAGGGAAGCAAACATTTCTTCTGGGTCCATAATAACAAGCTAGACCTGGCCTTAAATGACATCTGGCTCTCTCTCTTTCACACACACACACATATATATACACATGTGTGTATGCATGCCAAAGCATTCATGTGAGTCTCATAAGTACTGTACATATTTGACAGTAGCCTATGTGGTTTTCCGAGGCTGAAACACTTGTGTGTAGCCTGTTAGTGTGTTTTTTGTGCTGGTTGTATTTGGACGTGTCTACATGCCTAATTACAACATAAACCACAGTGACACCATAACCATGATGAAGCTGCTGTATGTTTGGAATAGGAAGTCCAGTACTGAGTGAATAAATGTCTATCGGGGTTCCATATATACACATGGAGACCACTGTGTCGTATATTTATGCATCTGGTTTTTTTTGGTGCTTTCATCTTGTGGGATAAGAACTCTGACTGTAAAACATTAAATCAAAAATAACGACAATGAAATCAGAAACTACAAGTGTGTTTTTGCCATTTTTGTGTCATGATGCTTTTCTCTTGTTTAATCTTACTGTGGCAATTTTGTCTTGTTAGCGTTTACATTTTATCAAGAAAAAAAAGACAAAACAACATTGCAGAATTCATACAATGTTTTGTCTTTTTTTCCCACTTTTTTTCTCCACTCCAGTATTTTCTTCTTGTATTGTTTGCATCATGTTCTCATTTCTATTCTGTCATTTCTGTTTTGTTTTGACTTACTACAACAGTTTGGTCTTGTTTCATCTCTGACACTGTTTTTGTCATTATATATTTTCCATCACTCTGCTTTAATCTTTTATTATTATACTATTAATGTTATATTCTTGTCAGTCCAATATACATCTTGTCTGTTTTTTATGACATGTTTTACTTATTTCTGTTTCATTGCATCTTGTTTTCATCATTCATGTCTTTTGCATCATGTTCATCTCATTTAGTCCTTGCATTTTCACCTTTTTTAATCTTTCATGTAATTTTTTTTACACCTATCTTTCACCTATTTATGTATTATTTTCATCTTGTCAGTCCTGTATATCTTCCTTTATTGCATTATTTCCATCATGTTTGTCTTTAACTGTACTTTTACCTGTTACAGTTTTTCTTTCATTTTCTTTTTTCATCTTTGGTGGGGGTTTTCCACCTTTTGTTCCTTACATTTTCTCCTGATTTTGTCTTTTGTGACACTTTTGTCGTCGTTGACAAAAATTTTTTGTCATCGTTGACAAAATTTTTTGTCTTTTCAAACATTTTCATCTTTTGCTGTTTTTGTTATCATCTCATTAGTCACATGTATATATGTGTTGCATTTTTCACATGATTTTCTTTTTGTTTCTTGCTACTTTTGTTTGTTTTTACATTGTGTAATATGTTTTATATAAAATTGTCTGTAGTTGTTATTATCTGTACTTGTAGTAGTATTACAGTAACTACTTTTCTTATTACTACAATCATAACTTTCACTCTGGACCAAAAATCCACCTTTAAACTACAAATACTAATAGAACAAAGCGTAATGATTTGACATTCATCACGATCACTATCAATAGAGCAGTACGATTAAATTTTTGGCAATATGCTCAGTTCTAGTTGTAAATGTTTCTTTTTTTTCTCCTTTCTGTGGGTATGTGCATGTGTTCAATACAGTCCAACAAAAACACATGTGTGAGCTGTCAGAGCCCTGTGAACCATCTCCCCCAGCAAAACTACAGGGGGTTTCCCAAGACAATTATACATCCTATCAGCGCCTCACAAAAAGCAGAAGGGACCACAGAGTGCTGAGAGGTGGAGAGGAAAAGATTTACAGCGCACAAAATGAAAGATCTGCCGCATCTGTATGAGTTGCATCTGAAAGTGTCAAGAATCGTGAGGGTAGAAACACTAAACAGTGAATGGTAACTATGTAACAGTGGGAGAAAAGGAGAAGCGAACCTCTCTTATCCTGACCTCAGAGGGTCAGGTGATGTTTGATTTCTAGATCTCACTGACAAACAAAAGCAGGATTGTCTTTATAGCTGCACATCAGCTGACAGAGCTTTGTGATGACTGAGAGCTGAGTGTTTTATACAACACACACACACACACACCATAGTGTAGAGTTCAGGTGAACACTGGTCTGAACTGGACTGTTTAAGCCCACTGGGGTAAAACACAATGTGTACAGTATGAGGGGTACAGTACAGAAAAGCACAATAGGACAAACACCGTCTAGTCTTTTTTAATGAAACAAAGGGTCATTTCAACTAGTGTCAACTTCTCATTTCTGACATTTTTACACCAAATGTGCCAACAACTGATCATCGATGTCTAATATGTTCCTATGCCTATGTTCATGTCAGACATATGTGATCATGTTTACAATGTTATAATAAACCCACTTAACTGTCATTTATTACTACAATTGATAGTCAATCAGCTGAATAAGAAGCATTAAATGAAACCAAGTGAAACCACTTAATCATGAACATGGATTATTTCCTCATGAAGCGACCCTGAGTTACTGGTACTTGGTTTCAACATCATCTCACAGTTTCATCCAGTCATTTGGGTAACAACAAACAGTCTTATGGTAATAACAAACGGCATCTTGAAAATCTTCACCAACCAACACTTTAGTCATCTTATCAAACTATGTAAGATTTATCATGTTTTACTCCTAAAACAGAACAAATGTAGACCAGTGTACTCAGTTCCTAATTAGGACCCCTACACATTAAAAACCTACAGAAGCAGCTTTCACTGTCTAACATCAGAAACATGAAGGTAGTCCTCTTGAACTGTAAAGGGGAACAAAGGTGCTGACAGTTTCGAAGGACACTATGCACCACTCTCAAAGTCACCCGCCTTCCCTCTCAACTCCTGTTATGCACCTTATCAGTAACACACATGCACACGCTGCAGAGTGCCAGGTTTTCAAATGATTCCAGAGTAACAGAGATAAGATTTGAGACGTGAGAGCAGTTGAGGAGCTTTCAGACACTCCAGGTTAACTGCAAATCAAAGCCCAGGCACCAACAAGGCTCCCATTCTGTCCAAAACACATGCAGCCAATGAGCTCTGTGCATGTGCAGTGTGCAGAGTGTGGATGGTGCCAGATTCTTACACACACAGTTCTCCACTTACTTTTCAAAGCCTGGATCAGAGCCTTGCCATCTTTAATCAGCTCCTTGATGAACTTGTTGGTCTTGTCCAGCTCCAGTTCGTGAGACTTAAGCCTCTCCCTGAACAGAGGGCTGTCCAGGTAGCAGTCACTGAACTCCAGGGCAGGTAGTCCCATCTTGATCTGCAAGGAGGACCCAAACTGGGCAAAAGTGGAGGAACAGAAGGAGGAGAAAATCCTAACCTGAGCTGCTAGTACTACTACTGTTGCTGCTGCTGCTGCTGCTGCTGCTGCTCCAGCTGGAAATGATGGAAAATCCAATTACAACATGTAAACAATGCCCACCTCCATAAGCTAGCTAAACTGTTATTAGCAAGACAAACACCCAAGTTCACACAAACTCGACTGGTCCAGATTCCTCCAGAAAATGCAGTCCGATAGGGCATCCAATTCAATAAGAAGTCAGAGCAGAGCAGAGCAGTGTTCGTAAAAAAAAAAGTGCCGACAGGAGTCTGGGGTCCACTTGTTCAGGTAAACCGGGTATGCCTTCGTCCGGACCGACTCATCCTGGACCGGACCGAGCCTGCGTGAGAGACAGAGAGAGAGACTGGCGCCCGACGGAGGATGGATGTGAAGGAGCAGATAAACAAAACTACAGGCTGGTAACTGCGGTGTCTTCCCTGGGCGGTTTTAAATGCACGGCTTTCTCCCCAGCCCCGCTCCCAGCTCCGAGCAGCAGACCGACACCAACCTACCCCGACCGGGATTATCCCCGGACCGACGGGTCCCTCCGCCAATCACCAGCCGCGATTAGAGCGCTGAGGGGGCTATGGGCGGGGCTTGCGCGTGGTGTTGGAGAGATAGAGAGAGCGGGAGGTGAACCCCACCAGAGTAGAGGAGGTCTCACTCTGATGGGAAATGAAAATACAGAAAATACCACTGAGCTGGATCTGCAATCCTATTATTTTTCAGGCAGAGAATATAGTCATGGATTACACAAAAAAAAAAGGTTTTCTGTCAGGTTTTTATTTTATATCAAGTGTTTCAAGTGTATTTTAATAATTTTTATTTGGTTGTTTGCTTATTTGCTTGTTTTCTCAACTGTTTTGTTGTCATCATGGTCATATGTTATGTTTAGAATAAATAAAATACTTTGTCATTTTTGTTGCTTTTTCTCTGATTTCTATCACAATAAATTTTCACACTATGAATTATCTGAATTGACACATTTCCTTAAAATTTAATGCAACAGTTTTTTGCAGATGCCTTTTAATATTTCATGGAACATCTTTTTCTTTTCTTTTCTTTTCTTTTTTTTTTTTTTTTTTTTTGTATAACATTGCAAAACTCTTGTCCATAAACAATCTTAGGCAGTTAAATATCTGGTTGCATATCCTTTTTTTGTTTTGACTGTTTTGGAAGATGCTATAATAGTATCATCATCATCATCATCATCATCATCATTATTATTATTATTATCAGTAGTAGTAGTAGTAGTAGTAGTAGTAGTAGTAGTAATAGTTGTTGTTGTTGTTGTTGTTGTTGTTGTTGTTGTTGTTGTGCAGATACAGACCAACTTTGCACAGAATGTAATTTTTTTCCCACTGGCATCAAATGTAGGAAAGATCACCAGATTATTAGGACCATGAAACATTACTATCGCCAATCCTTAATAGTATTGCATTTGTATATCAAAGCAAAAATGCATATAATAATTATAACAATTTTAATAATAATAGTTTGGGGAATGTGTTCATAGAGGATATAGTGAAGAGGTTATGTCCTCTTTATATATGACACATGAATATACTGGCTATTATACATAGCCTACATAGACTGTGTTGACTGCTACATCCTCCTGAACATAGATGATCTTTGTCTTCAGCCGTTCGGGACATGATTAGTGGGCGGAGACGATGATGTCATTTCAGTCAAAGCGGGGAATTTCTACTCAATTCATCTGACTCAGATTAAAACCTGCACTAGTTTATTGCGCCCTCTGCATGTGTGATACTGCATTACAAAGAGGAATATACAGAAAATGGGGTGTTGAAGTAAAACAAATTGCTAATACTGTCAAATGAACGAGTTTACTACACTTGTTTGGATTACTTTACATACAACCCTGCACAAAAGTCTTAGGCAGCTTTTTTAGATTTTTTTTTTGTTTTTGCAGAGTTGTAATGGACATGTTCTAATAAAACAAAACAACAACAACAAAAAGCATAGAATATGTGCATAATATAGAAACACACAAAAAGAAGAAAAAATAACTAAACAGCTTCTACAGGGGAAGTCAGTGTTAATGTGAATTGGATTTAGAAAAACTTCAACTGTCTGGATGGTTTTGTTTTGTTTTTGTTTTTTGTTTTTAATATTTAATATTCTTGTGTTATATTCCACACCGCACATATGCATATCTCAGTCATAGTAGTAAAATATTTAAAACAGCACTATACAGCAAATATGTAAACTGTAAAAAATAAATTTAAAAAAATACATTTGAGGAAAAGAAAACCGTACATGTACATCTTTAACTGTACACTTTTACTGTCACTTCTAAATAAAGTATCTTTGGCCTTTATATTTCTAACACAGACGAAGCTCCTTGAGATAAAATCAATTACTTTTATGAAAACGTTCTTTGAATCTGCCAGAGTAATGTAACACCTTTGCTCCGTCTTCACACATTGCATGCACAGACACATATTTTATGTTTGTGGTTTGAGTATGAAAACAGCTCAGCTTCTTTGTGACTTTTTCACTTGTCTTGTCATTTTTGCTCATTTATCCGTCTGTCTCTTTGCAGGGTACAGACGTTACCATTCACAGGAAGTCATCATTGTTTGTGTGGATATAGTGAGAGATGCATGAGGATGCTTCTAGAAACCTGTTGGTCAGGAACAGAAATGGACCATAAACCTGACTGATATTTAAAATATAGAACCACCATCATTTACAATGACAGGTGATTTTGCCCTTATAGCAAATTATGTAGAATTTAGAAAGTAAAGAAGAAGGAAGAAAGTAGTTTACACGTCTTCCTACCATGCAAAATTCAGACTTGCATATATTTAAAGATAGATTCTGTATATTTAAATGATATTTTGCTTTATTTTGCTTTGTTTTGTTTTATTTTGTTTCTATGCATGTTCTAATAAATACATACAACCACACACACACACACACACACACATAATACAGACAAACAGACAGACAGACAAACATAAAAAATAAATGGCCCTACCTTCATATTTTGTCTCTATATATTTTACATTATTACATTATATGAATAAAAACATGTTTATATTCTCATTTCTTTTTAAAAAATTACGATAAATGTGAATCATTCTCAAAAAGTGGCATCTTTTATTTTTACAACAGTCTGTTTAAAGGAATGGTAAAAAACTTATGTGAGATGTGTTTATGCAGCACTAAGTGTATGTTTTGGATCTACTCTGCCACCTTCTGGACAAGATATTTATTGCAGTACATGTACAGTTGTGCCCTTGACTTCTGGCAGTGACACAAAGTTTGTTTTTGTAAGCCTCACCGCCTCCGTTTTCTTTCAGATTTTTTTCCACATGTTTTGGAGGTGAATTGAAAAACACTCATAAGAACAGTTTTTATGAGATTCATAGACTTTTATTTGCAAATAAATCACATTCATGCAAAGAGTCATGGCTAAAACCTTTGGCTTTGACTGAATCTGTGTTGAAAAGACATATTAATTAGAACCAGGATAAAAGGATTCCATTGCAATAAAGTAGTTAAACCCATAAAGACCCAGAAAATGACATATTATCCTCTATATTTTGTATTTTATCATTCTAAATATTTTTTTATATTTTTATATTTAATTTAATGACCATGTAAATCTTCATTAAACCTCAGATTAAACATGAAGGTTATAATATCAGAAACAGAGAAAAATGAAGAAAAATTGACTTATTCAGTGAAATATATGATTAACTGAACATAAACCCAGTGTGTCCATACACTATCATTTATTAAATTCCATGGTGATTTTTTTTTTTTACAGGTGAATTAATGTTGTAAAAATTGATGGTGTTTCCATAGTAACTACAGAGCCTCTGAACGTCCAAATGGGTCATATCTGACATATCATACTTTATTTTACACCAATTATTTACATGTATTGATAGGATTAATGGATCGACATGTATTAAACAGTTTAGATCAAATGGATTTGGTTTGTGATGCATGTTTGGGTCTTTATGGTTTAAGAAAAGATAGATAGATAGATAGATAGATAGATAGATAGATAGATAGATAGATAGATAGATACCTCACCCTCATGTCCAGAGATCACATCATTTCCAGTCGACAGGAGCCCATGTCTTAGTTTACATACACAGTATTTTTTTGGTCGCTGCTGAAATCCGAGTTGTGCACTGACACATTACGTACCACGACACTTCTGTAAAAATAGAAGTGGGTCATTCCACGTCAACTCATTTATAAATCACAGCCTTTAACGGTTACATCATGAACTTTCATTAAAGTCAGAACTTTTAGTAAGTTCTCATCCATTACAAAAGTCCTAAAACTAATTTTAACTCTGAAATTCAAAATGTCATCCTCAGTGTGTTATTGGACATTGTCTTCCACCTCCCCGTCGGTTGCTGTGACAACAGTCTCCTAACTGTTGCCATAAAACATCCAATCAGCGCTTGCTAAAAAATAAACACATGCAATAAAACAACTGTTACAAGGTCATAAACTGACAAAAAAAATCACTTATATTCACTATTTACAGCTTCAAAATGTCTATAAAAACTTTCTGAATCACTGTATAATGTTATAAAAACCAACATGTGTCTGGAACTCACTGAGGTCCATATTTAATGTTTGTGGAAATTACCAAAAATAGTCACTTGCTCGATGAAGAGTTAAAGGTTGGAGGTTTGATTTTTGGATTTTAAGCCACATTGAATCCTCATTCTGCAGTAGATTGGAGTTTGTGCTGACCATCCTAGAAACCTGTAAGATCATTTGAAATGTATTTACGTAATTGTAAACTGTAATTATAATTTTTTTCATCAGTTGATTTTTTTTTTTTTAATATATAGAAACAGTCATATCGAAGATAGCAAGTCATGTCATGAGTATATATAGTCAGATTTAATGAATGCTTCTCTAATTTTTACAGCCACACTATTAATCCAACCAACATGAAATTAAATAAATAAAGCAAATCAGTGAGAGAATTTAGCAGTAATAGAGAACACATTGCAGGTCCAAAACAAGCTTTAGCATGCTATTGCTTAAACAGGTACTAAGAGATGATTACTGTTTTACAAACTCACCTAATCTCTTATGAGGAAACCATATAGTTATTTATCAAACCATATTAATATGTATGAACATGCACATACTATGCTACATACTAGGCTGAAAGATGTTTAGCAAAAGAACATGATATCCAACATTTTTGCATTTTGACCAGACAAAGAACTAATGTCCAGGATAATAATGAATCTGTAATTTACAAGAATTGCATCCAATAGTTATCATTTCATGCAATGTTTTGTGGATTATATGTTGTACTAGTAAATGTTCATCTGGTATCAAAAGATGGCTGCTACAGATCTTGCTAAATATAAATTTACAGCTGAAAACATCACTTTTTTAGTTCTTTTTTTATACTTCATATTGTCGCAAATAATGATTATTACAATAAATATGAAGGTAGAGCGTAAAAAGCCACTGCAGATGTATAGATAAATAAAAACAAATAACTGTTAAAGACCTTCACAGCCACCTGCAACCGAAAAACATCTGTTGATCTAAACTATTTCAGCCCTTCACCATCATATTTGGATGCTCAAAGGCTCTGTAGTAAATGAGAAAATGGAATAATTTTGTGCAGCAATGATTTAACCAGTTAAACCCATACAGTTTGATAAATGACATTGGTTGTATTTGGCTGAAAAATTCACTTTTGCTTCTGTTTTCTTTGTTCTGATGTAATAGCAGAGAATTTCTGTTAAATCTTGATGAACATTAACCCTTAAAAACTGTTGATTTCTTAAACCTTCACAGTTTTGTTCAGGTCAAATTTAACCCATACTCAGAATTCCCTCATAGTAAGTATCTATACTAAATATTGAACTACAGGTTTATTTAGAATGTCTAAATAAACTATCCCACATTAATAAATATATGTAATATATAAATATAATGTTAAAGAGCAGGAAACTTGTTTTTGTAGAAAAACATATGACATAGTATCATGTCCTGTTTTACATAACATATAAAAACATAAAAGCCATTATGATTTATATATAAAATTGACCTGAACCAGCCTGTGTCCAAAAATCTGTAGCACCTGTACAAAAGTATAACATTTTAAATATTTTCATTTTTGTGTATTTTGGCAAAATTTAGGAAAAGTCACCAAATTTCAAAATAAAAGTATGATGCTTATGGTATTTTTACTATTATTGAATGTCAAAACAGGTCAAATTTCACCTGGCTAGTATATAAGGGTTAAACTTACAGGATAATACAATATAGGAAAATCTTTTCTTTTCACCAGAAAATATATTGTATAAATTAATAAATGGGGACATATCAGGAGATTAAAGATTAAAAGCAGATTAAAAAAATAGTTCTAGGTCTTTAAGGGTTAAAACAGGGATGTCAAACATGACAAAACTGACTCACTAAAGGTTCCAAACTGGCCTGAGAATTTATAAAAACTGCACATGAACATTTTAACAGTGAAAGGTATTGAACTCACTTTAGTCCAGGTTTTACATACAGACCAACTGTAATCTGAAGTAAAATAATGACATAATAATCTATAAATGATGAGTCCAAATGTTTTTCTTGGCTTAATGTGAACAAACAAAACAAAAACATTATGCCTATAAATAAGAACTCCAAATTGTCTTCATTTTACTGCCAAAAATAATATTGCATTATAAAAGTATTTACATTAACAAACAATTCCTTCAACAAGAAACTTTAAATAAGATCAATAAATATGAGCAATCTGAAATATCTAGAGAAAATTAAATGTAATGTTTACAATATTCTGCCTGTTACTAAATATATTGTGCCTTTGTAGATCTGATCTGTAAAACACATGTATAAATGAAAGTTGAAGCATAAAGTTATTTTTGCTTATTTTACTTGAGAAATTTCCATTTTTTCAGGTTATTCTCATGTTGTTGTTTTTTTGGATAGTTTGTAAATGTACATATTTTCATAAATGAATTGGGGTTTTCTGCAGTAAAACAAAGACAAACATTCAGAGTTGTCATTATTTACAGGTTATTATATTATTATTTTTACTGAGGGTCAAATTGAGTTCAATGTGATCATAGAGAGGAAATGAGTTTGACCCCCCCCCCCCTCGGGTTAACAGACAGTATGTGTACTACTTTTTGGTCATTCCATAGACATGTAGTCGCTTCTTATCCGCTCGTTCATGGTGATATATGCAGAGTATGATCATTGTGTCAGCTCTGATTCCTGTTTATAATGTGACATAACCATCCTGTGCACACTCACCTCTGCTCAACATCTAAATAAGAGCAACTGGCATAAGAAAAGTGGATTCAGGGAACTGAAGTCATGCTTCTTGTGCCTTAAATGTTTATATTGTGTTGCTCACCGGTGTCTCCAGGAGGACACCCCCTTAAAGAATGTCTCAGTGCTCAGTCAGACAGGCGGTCCTGGATCCCACGGTATGGACACTTGCGTCACCATGTCTCCTCTCTCCGTTCAAGGACGGTAATTTTAGTCATGACGTGGGTCTGTTAAAATGAATCCTCTGACGCTGTTAGGAGAGTGGTGAGGTGGGGGTTTG
>JAPSES010000044.1:8635350-8649643 GCA_029822895.1 Maxillicosta whitleyi | reverse complement strand
AGTTTTTGTATGAAAGGTGCTATACAAATAAAGTTTATTATTATTATTATTATTATTATTATTATTATTATTATTATCCCCAATACCATTCATTCATTTTCTATACCCGCTCTATCCTCACTGGGGTCACCTGGGGTCACATCCCAGTATTCTGTGAGGGCAGAATAAATCCAAAGTTCATTCATTAATTTTCTGAACCTGCTTTATCCTCGCTAGAGCTGTGGGGGTGGAGCCTAAACTATGGGTGAAGATGGGGTACACCCTGGACATGTTGCTAGTTCATCACAGGACTGAACATATAGAGACAAACAATGACTCTCACATTCACACCAATTTAGATTAACCTCTCATAGTGTACGTCTTTAGATGGTGGGAGGAAGCTGGAGTACCTGAAGAGAACCCAGACATGGGCAGAACATACAAACTCCCACCAGTGACTGGTGTTGGAATTGAACCCAGGACCTTGCTGTGAGGCACAGGCTCTGTCCACTGCACCACTGTGTTGCCTCCCCAACACTAAATGACAAAAAAATAAACTAAAAAAAGGGAATAATCAAGAAAAAAGTATAAACTTCTGGAAAAACACAGTGAAATCAAGTTCTTCATCTAACCCAGGATGTTTAGTGGCTTGAAGTTTGTATATCCACAATGTTTCCTGTCGCCTGTTGGGATTGTTTCCGGTATGTTCATCTATTCCATGTAGTTGGAGGCTGACTGGATTGACTAGTCTGCCGTGACAGAGTTGTTTCTACAGGTGATGAAATGCTTTGTGTGGTACTTCTTGAATGAATGATAGTCCACAAATGAACTAGTCTGACAAATAGTGTTATAATAATGGTTACTGTTGTTGCACTTATAGGAGTCCATTGGTCTGGATCCAAACCAAGCCATTTTTGGAAATGGGGGGTTGGTAGCTGTAGACCAGTTTAGGCGAGTGGGGCATGTTTTGAAGTGGTGAAGAGGTGGCTCTGGAAAAATGTGTTTTAGAGTGTCACCACTTTCAATATCCCAATAGGGCAGGTTATTTTCACATTTAACCAGTGGACTTGGATAATCATGACATATTATTCCAATCCACATATCATTTCCTATATCAACCTTCACTTTTACTGTTTATTTACTGGGCTTTAAATTTCATATATTCGCAGTTACATATTTGTTATTTAGGAAAAAAAGATAAATAAATACATAAAATTCAGCAAGTGATGGATTAAAAGTAGAAGGTACTCTCTATTTCTTCAGTACAAATCACTGACAAAAAACATTTTTCTTCTTTTTCAGTCTGTCTATGTGAACATTACATTAGTGCCATCTCTAATATTATGTAGAACCCCTTTTACTGCCCCAAAGCTTTAAAACAATGTGAATAATATAGACAAAAATAAGTGTAATTCTAACAATACTTTGCTTTAATTTATCACAGTTAGATCATAAAGTGCAGATCACGGTGGATCAACAAATAGACAAAACATTTAAGAACGGATAATAATATTGTTAAAATTGCACTTCTTTTAAAACATTTCAGGTTGTTCATATTTCCTGAGATTATTCACATTTTGCAAAATCATACTTTGTTTTGGTGTAAAATACATGACAATGTTTACAGAGTTGTGAGTATTTATTAGATATTATGATAATATTTTACTGATTTAACCCACTTGAAATTGAATTGGTCTGTATATGTCCACGAAATATAATGATTATTGTTAATATCTTAGTTTAATTTTAGCATTTCATTAAGTCATCACAAAGGCCGGACTGGACCCTTTGGGCCAGATTTGGTCCCTGAACCGCATGTTTGTCGTCCCTGGTCTAAGGCATCTATAGCCTGTCTGTCCATGGGAGTGGATCTGTCCTTCACTGTGGTTCTCTGAGGAAGTATGGGGGATTCCCAGAGCATTAATCCATCTCCTTCATCTTCTATTTATTTTACTATTGTTTGTTTAATTCTGTAAAGCTCTGTGAGGCAACATGGATGTGATACAAGGCTCTACAAATAAAAAAATAACTATTTGTCCATATTTATCTCTCCTTGTATGAAGCACTTTGTAACATGTTGTTTTAAAAATTGTAAATAAAGACTTAATTATTGATGCTACAGACTGTCACATGTCATGATTTGATTTATTTATATTTATTATTATTATTATTATTATTGACTGATTTATATTATGTTAAATAAACATTCTTTGTTATTCCTTTCAATTGTGTGTCTCTCTTGTTTGTCATGACCCTGACTCAGCTGTGACATATGGCATTGTATGTTTCAAATATTTTGTTTTAAATCCATAATTACATCTTATTTTACCTCCAGCTACTTTTTTTTTTTTTTTTTTTTTTTTTTTACATAGAGTTCTCTGCTTTTTCATTTAATTTAAATCTCAAATGTTTTGTTTTGTGTCGGTTATATTGTAAACGAGGTTGCGTCCACAATATATTTCAGTGATGAATGAATGTGTAGATGCTGTGTTCTGTCATTACTGTTACAATATGGACCTGGTCAAAGTCATTCAGATCCTTAGACAGATCTGGACTGACTCTGACTGACATGTGTCACTGTGATGAAATAACCACCATCATTACCCCTTCAGTCAGCGGTCACAGTGTTATGGCTCATATTCAATAAACTATGACATGTACCCACAAGATGGCAGTATTACTTCAAGTTTTGTAGTACTGCTACTCAGGTTAGCACAAGGCTTTCAAAATCTCCACTGTTGGAAACTTGTTTATTATCGTTCGACATTTAGGTCTCACCAAATCCCAGTAAAATAAATCATGATTAGAGTGTGCAACCTGAGAAAACCACATAGTTGTACTCACTGGCATGTGATTAACCTGTTGCATGTGCTCTGAAGTAAAGCAGTTTAACAATAGACACAGGCATCTATACATCTGTGGTTAAATAAATAAAAATATATAATAAACAGAGGCAAAGTCCTTACTCATAATCTGGTATATTGCTTTTGTTGATACTGAGTTTTTTCCTTTATAAATGTTAAAGGTTCAAATGAGAAAATACAGTGATTAAAACCAATTCACCCCAAGCATTAGTATAGAAAAAATATATAAATGAAAATGTAATATATATATACTGAAAAGAAAAAACTATCAAAAGTAAATTATTCAAACTAAGGATGTGTTTGACCATATAATTGTGCAGCATAAGAAAAATACTGCGGTTCAATGTGACCCTAAGCAGGATGTAATCTGTTAAAAAGTCAGCCAAGTTTAACTATATAATATCCTTTAAGAAAAACCCATTTGGACTGGTTTTCTGTAAAGAGTCTTCCAGTTGAAATTATTCTAACCCTAAAGTTGTTACAGATGATACCACCGCAATGCAGAAAAAGACCTCCGTTCACCCCGATCAAGTATTTTCACCACATTTTTGGAAGCGATGGGATTCTTCATCTAATCCGCGCTTAATGTGTAACGGCTGAAACAGAACATGGCCTGAAACGCTGTTTCAGAGGCCGCAGTGCCAGGAAAAAAGATCCTGGAGGAAATGCAGAAACGTGGTTTAAGATGTTTGGGAGGATTGGAGCTGATTCATGGCTCCAACAAGTTCCATATTATTGTGGGATTTAAACAGAGTTGGCAGGGGAAACATTAGGAGTAGGATTATTACTTTTCCAAGAGTGTGACAAATTACTATTTCAAATTGAGCAATCGTCCTACATTTTCCAACTCAAAAAGATTACTTCGTGACAACCCTCTGTAAAATCACATCACAGTAAATCATCCTGCAACTAATCTTTTGTTTTTCTGATAATATTTTATTGTCTTTTCAGCTCTGGAACAGATAATTGATGGACTAAGTATAATTTGCTGTCTTGCAGTGTGATGAAATAACTCAAAAATAGAGATTTAGTACTAGTCATTTCTCTTGGCTTCTGCAGAATCAGTTCATATGTTTAACAGTTTGTCAGTGTTATTATTCTGGACTTGTATATTTCAACATTTTTGTTAGCTGTTACCAACCAGGAATTTTAACCCTTTAATCCCTGTTGTGTCTATGGTGATCGTCCAGAATGGATGACTTATTTTAAAAAATTCCTAAAAATTCAACTGTTTGTACGATAGGAAAAATGTCAAAGCATGCTGATAGAATAGACCTTGTTCTTTCCATAGACATCAGAGCATGCTCAGTTTTATTTTATATATTTAAGCTTTATTTAATGACATATGCTAGTTGAAAACCGATTCACATTTACCATACCGACCTAGCCAAGAGGAAGCACACAAACAGAATGAGTAGCAGCACAGGTTGCATGTCCAAACAGATTAAACAAACAAACAAACAAACAAACAAACAAACAGGATAGACAGTGCACCTGTGCAATGGGGGACTTACTCGCTATAAAAATAGACAGTTTGGATTGGCTTGTCATTTTGTTTTTACTGTTGTTTGCAGTGTTATGGTGATTTTTACTGTGTTGTAATGAAATTTTGACTGATTTTATTTAGGAAAAAAACAGCCCCAAAACAAAAACTACTGGACCAAAATTCAAATACTTGTTGTTCAGTTTGTTCCAGTTCACAGTTCATGTTTAACATCTTAAATCTCTTACTGATGTACATTCAGAGTGCCCTATTTAGTAAAATCCTGTAAAACATCACTTCCTTCCTTTGCCTTTTTCTGTTATTCCACCCTATTTTGAGCCTAAAACACACAATAAAACAAAACCACTGAAGAAAAGGAACACAAACACGTACTCACAGCAGCTTTTATGACACTGAAACAGACAGATTCACAGCAGCACATTTACCTGGAACAATGTCTCAGGGGGTAAAGGGTTAACCTTTTAACATTCAGTCTTTTTATGGTTAGGCTCATGTTCATTGATGCAGCTCTGCCCATATCCTTAGGCCTAGAATGAACCTTACCCCTAAAGTGGATCAGGATATATGATAATTAAATAAACAAATAAAAGAACATGGTGAGTGCAATGAGGACATAACCCGTAACTTCATCTGTAACCCGTCAGGTAGACCCGTCCAACTTGAGGACACTGACCGGACACATGGCTGTTGGTGGACAAACACTTACACAACGTATAACCCTTCGGTTGCAGGACTGTCCTCCGTGCCTCTTTCCACTAGGCCATCATGTGAACCACCACACACACACACATGCACACGCACGCACACACACACGTACACACACAAACCTGGTTGGCCATGGGCCTGCAGGGCTGTGCAGGGCAGGAAGGGAATCATTCACTGTAAACTGAACAAGGACTGGCTTCCTCTGGGAGTCCCCTAGCCTGACAGCAGCCAAGATCCCTGCAACACAAACCACTCTAGCAGACAGAAAGGCACACACACATACACACACATACATGCATGCATGCACGCACACACACACACACGGACATACAAATCAACCAAACACACCCTAGAACTGGGACACATTCACTCATCTGTTACTCCTCTCTCTTTCCTCAATTCTGTCTTTCTTTACTCTCCCTTCCTGCTCGTCTCTCAATTTCCAGCCTCCTTTAACCTCTGTCTCTGTCTCACTGGTTTCTCCTCACAATTTTCCTCCAGCATTTCTTCTCTGGCTTACTTCTCTCTGCTCACATCTTTCCTCATTCTTACAGCGCAACCCGATCGCCAGCATAAAACGTTACCATTGTAGGTTTTGACGAACCACAGATATATATCATCTCAGCGTTTCTGAACCAAAAATATGTTTCAACATTTCATTAGTGATATAAGTACTTTTTAACTGTGCCTCCAAGAAATTACATTTAAGGATTAATGATTCAGAGGTAATGTGAAGAGTGAAGACACACCAACCTGACTGTTGATCGTCACCAGAAAAGGTAGACCGACGGATCAGTTGGCATGTCCCCCAACACCGTCAAAAAAGTGTGAAGAACACACAAAATCGACTAATGACTTGAGCGTACGTTCTGCGCTTGCGCAAGACATAAAACCAGAAGATGATGGAACATCTCTCTAAACACAGTGCTGTCGTCAGAGAGTGTTGTTTAGTCAAGAAGGGTTGTTTCTGTTGTACTTGTTGAACGAATGGCTACTAATAAGAACATCCTGGCGTTGTCAGCTCTCAGGCTTCTTCTTGTGGAAGAAGAAAGATGTCACAGGTGAAAACTAAGCAGAAATCACACTATGCTAACAATGCTAACAATGTTCATTTCACGGAATGAATGAAGTCCATTGAAAACACTGACTGGCATTCATTCAGATACGATATGAGCAGTGAATGGACTATTATAGAAGACAATAATACTGTGAAGTACCTTGGCAAAGCTGCATTCACATGGAAACTTCTTGTTCACTGATTCACTAGTCAAGGGCTTTCCCTCCACCAATCAGATTGCCCCGACTGATTAACGATGGCAGATCTCACGAAACACACCAAACAGACTCTAAAGTCACCAGACCAAACAGTCACCAACCTCACCAGACTGCCTGACGACGTCCGACCTCTGAAAATCGGGTTGGTGTTTCTTCGCCTTGACAGACATACACCAGTGCTTGTTTTACCACTGGTCCAACAAGATGTGGTAAAAAAAAAAAAAAAATACTAATAATTTTTAATGAAAATCTAAATGAAAAGATAACTTTGTTTCTATGAGATATGAAGCAAATTTGACGCAAACTTTTGATGGAGCGAATTTGTCATCAGCAGGTGGCGCTATAGGTTACATTACAGATGGCTCTAATAAACAGAGTAAAGAAGAAGTAGAATTAAATAAAAATGCTGACCTCTTTTTTGTGCCGCCCTCTCATCAGTCCACACCACCTGTTGTACTGCCATGTTTTCACATTTCATCAGAATATCTGGGAAGACGCAGCAAACAGCTGATCGGTCTATAATATATACGTTGAAATTTACTTGAAAACAGTGTTTCTTTTTGCTTGATGTTCATTTATCAGTGTATGAAAAATAAAAAAAAACACATTGAGGGGGAAAAAAAAACAAAAAACTTTTTTGCAAAATTTGGGAAGTTTGAATTTTGACATTTCTTAAACATTTTCCTACACAAAATGTAATAATGTGTATTGAATATTTTAGATGGAAATTAATGTTATAATCTTTTTCCAACCCTAACCAAAGATATTTTATTTTCTAAACCTAAAACGGTGCAAAAGTTGGGATGCAAATGCCTGTCATTGGTTTCAGAGGAGCAAAAAATACACCATTACCTTCAACAGCAAATCAAGACGTAATTACAATAACAACATTGTATTGTTGTTATTCTAAAATTTACTTATTATATAAATTCTAGTTTCTCATAGCTCTAGGTGTTACTGCCTTGTTTTCAGGAATAGCTTTTCATAGCTTTACCATCGTAATGATGACATTAGATTCAACCAGACAGCAAGAGGTTAAAATAAACAGTACACGACTAAATTCAATTCCACAGAAAACTTCTTGACTATGGGATCCAATGTGCAAAATCCTACCAAATAGTCACCTAATGCTTTGGTTTTTGGTTGCTCTGCTCTGCCCATCTGCTCCTTCGTTCTCTTCCTGTTCTGGTGGCCTCATCATGAAAACAGAGATGCTTTGTCAACGTTACTGTATGCATGCTATTCCCTTCACCTTTCTCCTCCACACAAGCAAACACACACACACGCACACACACACGGAAGGGAACGGAAACAGGGGATGCATATCCGTCAGCTGATCCAAATGGAAATGCTGACACCGGTCTCCCCATCTGCTACTGCTCTCTGAGACGGGCACAGAGGAAAAGAGGGAGAGAGAAAATAGGGGGACAGAGAAAGTGAGAGGGAGCACCTTGACAACCCAGAGAGTTGCCTGGATGATTGTGGTTGGCTGTATAGCAACTGTTTTCCTAATAGATGATTTATGCTGCATAGACACATTCTGTGTGTGTGTGTGTGTGTGTGGGGGGGGGGTCCAGACTTCTCCATACTCTTCCCTCAAACTGCAAATGGCATGTGTCAACCAACCAACCTCCAGTTAAAAAAAAAAAAAAGATCACAGATGGAGTAGTTTGACCTAATATGAAGCCAAAATAGGAAAACAGTCCATGTACAACAAAGTGAGAGAGTTACACTGGTATTCACTGAGTCTTCACAGAAACATTTGGCTCTTTAGATGTTGACAGATGTTTGGACTTTCTTCACCTGGTATTCATTTGGGGCATCTCTCTACCATTTCACGGTGGGATGTGATCGGCTTGAGCATATGTGAGATGAGAATCGCCGCACTGTTTTGGCGAAACAAAGCAAAACAAAACAATGAGCCAAAAGACGCTCGTGTAGCTTTAACTCTCGGGTGTAGTTAGCGTGTGAATATATCAACGCTGTCACCTCACTTGTTTTATCCATGGTAGACATGATGAGCTTGTATCCACAGAAGTTCATCCGGGCAGTGCTGTCTTTACTAAAGTCATAGTGGGACCCAACTGGAAGGGATTTTTAAAGCACAGCGGGGTTTTATTAGCTGATGGAGCGGTGCCTTCCACTGTGAAGGATTTACTCTAACGTTAATGAAAAATAAAACAAAAAAATAAACTCTGCTACAAGTAGAAGCTCTGCATGAAACCTGCTTTTAAAGGAGCTATAAAGGTTAAGGTTAAAGGTTAACTTGCTCATTCTCTGCATTTTTCCCATCCTAATACACACACAATACCTAGCATTAGCATTAGCACATACCACACATTAGAAGCAGTGAATTTCCACTGAAGGAGCTCAGGGACTCAGGTCTCCAACAGTACTGTGGTCAAGGATATTAACGTGAAAATTGACCTATATGTACCTTTTTTTTTTTTTTTTTTTTTTTTAATGGAGAGGGAAACCAGAGGTCAGGTTAACCCAGACTGAGAGTAAAACTCACTCCACCATTACACTAGCCATATGGATTTGAGTCCAATTTGCCCTATATGCAGTACTTTAAAATATGAACTAAAAGTCAGATGTAAGTTAAAATGTTAATAGAGTTCTGAACCACAGGAGTTAAGATAAACAGTGGGGATTCTTCCTTTGCTGTTGCTGCTCCAAAACTGTGGAACTCGCTGCAACCTGACCTGGGAGTCCTCACTGACCTGTCCCTGTTTAAGTCCAGGTTAAAGACACCTGTTCACACTGGCTTTTAACCCTTAGCCCTGAGACACTTTTAGGTTTTATATCTGTGGTCTTTTCTTTCACTGTGTGTCATGTCTTATTGTTTTATCCACTTTTTCCATGAATGATAGAGATGCCGATCCCAGTATCGGGTATTGGTTCGATACTGAGCGTGTGTACAGTGACAAAAATGTGACAGTGACAAAAGTAACACTTTAATTCAATGTGTCCCAATACTTTTGTCCATATAATGTACGTTTTCACAATTATTTTATCCCTTCATATCTTTGGGTGAAAGATTACTTTAAAAACAACTGACTGTCTTACAAATATTCATATCACCTTTCATAGAAACTCTGACAAATAAAGCCCCAAATGACTCAGTGTCCGACAGGAAACTGAAATATTGTTCCCTCCACTGACCACAGGCTGTTTTTGGACGTTTCCACAGCACCTGTGACGTTTTTGACTGCCTGGTCACATTCAGAACAATAAGAAAGGAAGTAAAGTTCAACTGTTACATGATTATTCACGTCTGTTCTCGAAAAACATGAAGAATGAACTGAAACCAAAAATACAGCTAAGGAAGTCATTGATTTTCCAGACATTAAAGTAAATGATGAAGTTAACAGTAAATGTCATTTTTTCGTCATAGATAAGGAAAGACCCAGATTTGTATGGGACATAAATGGGAAACCTAGTTGTGTAATTTATTTATTTATTTTGCTCTGTTAATAAGTTCACAATCCCATTCAGCCTATTTTCTTCATTCTTCTGTACTTTTGCATGTCTGATATTTACATATAATTCAATCAATCACCCTAACTGTAGGCAGAGGTGTCAGTGATGTCCTGCCACCTGATCGACAACAACTAAACCCTAAAGCAAACACTAATGTCACCGGTATACACATTTTTAGAAATAGTCTGCTTCTAAAATAAAACTAGCTAAAGCTGATATACTTTAATAAGACAAACAGGAAATCAAATGATAAAACTGACAACTGGCTAATGTTTCCCAAATATTTAATGACAGTTTTAACATGAATAAACATACATGAATCTTACGTTTGAAAGAATACTTATATCTGAATTGTCCAAGTGCTACCCTGGCAAGAACTAAACAAAAAAAGTCTCATGAATGATCGTAATCAAATGTATTAGAAAAATGCAAACTGATACGTGACTTAAAACAACAGTTATTCAGTATGAACATGACCCTTTTGGCTTGTCGCTTGTCTCTAATCTGCATTGTTTACACAGTTTTGTGGTATCTCTGGTTCCTGTGGGGAAAATAGGAAACAATTTGATAAAAGTATAAAAACAATAGCCACTTTTCTATTGACCCTCAAATGGAATGCATATAAAAACTTTCCTGAGGGAAAAACCATTTCGCCAAACCTCCTGTTTTTCAATCATGAATGTTTATGCAGTTGTAGCGAAATAGGAATGTCACGCAAAACTGCAATGGAAAGGATTTTTTTTATTCAACTAGAGTCATGAGGACGAAAAAAAAAAATGTTGACGGACATTATGACAAGCAAAGAAAAAGAGTTTTAAAAGAAATATGGTGTAGACACACCAGGGAACCCAATCGTTTTTTAAATTTAGTACAGGAGAGAGAGATAATATATAATGAATATATTTGTAAAGCAACATGATATTTATGTTCATCACCATTTTTATGGAATGACTTTGTGTCATCTTGCAATAATAAATAAACAAATCATCATATTTGTGATTTAATGAGAAAAACTGACATTATGCACTTGTGTTTATTTGACATTTAATAAATATCAGTAAAGTTTTGGACAGATGTCCAATGAAAAAGCCACTACTGACAATTATAAAAGCTGCTACATATGACATCAATACTTGTTGTTGCTTATGAAATGTAACATAATGTATAATGTGTCAAAGAGGTCATGTTCTATCCAAACAATAGCATAGATGAATATCTTCTGCATTGCAGAAAAGCTTTGAACTGAACTTGTAGCTCAGACACATACATATCCTTTTAATTATTACTTTTAATTTAATTTAATTTAATTATTATTAATCACTCTCTCATTACTTCATATACAATTTCAATATTTGACTTATTACTGTACGTTGATAACTTGACCCAACCATCACTTATTTTTTTCTTCTTTTAGTTACAGAAAGTAGGTAAACTTTAACTAGTTTTCATCTGGAAGCATTTTGCTTGTAGACCATATATATAGGTATAAGAGCAATGAAAACATTTATTTTTTCTTAAATCCTTAAAGACCTGAACAGCCACACACCAAAACAGTCTACTGATCTGAAATGATTAATAGCTGCTGATCCATTAATTAATCTTATCAATACATGTAAATAATTGGTGTAAAATACAGTTTTGTCATCTTTTCATGATAATCAGATATGACCCATATGGACGTTCAGAAGCTCCATAGTTACTATGGAAACACTGTCATCTTCTATAACATAGATTCACCAGTAAAACCTATGGAGTTTGATCAATGGTAGTAGATGGAAACATTAATGTTCAACTATTTTAGTGAAAACGTCACTTTTTCTTCAGGTTTTTCTGTTTTTGATATAATAACCTTTAACTTTAATTTGCACTTTAATGAAAATCTACGTGATTAGTGAATTATATATAGAACAATACCTGATTTTGACACACTGGGTCTTTATGGGTTAATACCACTATCACTATTCCATGAAATTAACAAAGAATCAGTTGGAGGATTTATGGAAATGATGTGCGTGTGTGACTCCTTTATTGTGTTCTGTAGAAAAGTGACTATAATATTTGACGGAATAATTCATGTTTAGGATTGAATGAAAAACCAGCAATAGACTAAAAGCAATAGACAGCGCACTCCTCAGGAATATAAAAAGTAATAATAATGACTTGGCTGCACTTGTGTCATGATGTAAAAGGCATTACATTGTCCTCTTTTGATTTCCCTGGAAGTTGTCATGGAATAATTCCTATTCTGGGAAGTAAATGCGTAAGCAAAGCCATTACACCCACTCTTCTCTGCTGCTGCCCAGTCTCCTCTCTGGGAAAGAAATGTCCAAGTTTAACTGCTTATCTTTTCCTCTTCCCGTTCCCTTTCCTGTCATTCAGAACATAAAAAGAAAAAACTTGTCTAACTGGGGAGAAAAAAAGATCTTTAAACAAATGGTTGAGGCCTATTTATGGCAAATAACTCACATTCCACACATCCCAGATATCTCATACTGTTTGACTGCGGCTGTGACCATTTCATTGCAGGATATTGTGGCTTCCTCTTTCTTTCTTTCTTTCTGTCTTGCTCGCCACCTCTTTTTATTCTCTCCCCCCCATTTCCCTTCTTTTCTGTTTTTAGACGGCTTCCGTTTTTATGTACCCAGACCAGAGGAGTAGCTATAATTGTTTGCTCACGCTCTAAAAGAAATTTCTAAAGCAAACTGACCTTTTGAAGAGGCCCATTGTCTCCTGACCACACCAGGTGAGGTGCAGGGACGGAGAATGGAGACCAATGGGAAATTAAATATATATAGATATAACACCAAACCAGTTTTACAACACCTTTGTTTGTTGTCACTTGGATTTATACTTGTGAGTGTTTTGACATGTCAAAGTCTTTGCACAAAACCGTTGTTAGTCTGGAACGGATACTCGCAATAATGTGAGTACATGTTAGTTTTAGAAGGATAAACAATATGGAGTGTGTAATCTTATGACAGACATACATCATTTAATAGACATTTGAGTGCAAAATCTGGCATTAAATCAAATAATACCTTTTGTGTTTATTCAGAAATAGAAGCATAACGGCTTTAATCTTCTGAGTGTACACAGCGTAACCAAGCAAATATTTAGAAACTGATTGGTTAAAGAAGATGACAGGGAGGCTGCAATAGTTTATTTTGTGATGACTATGTTTTCAGTTTTAGTTTCAGTTTAAAGCAGTGATATTTAGCTTTTTTTTTTATAAACGGAATTATGCATTTTTAAACATTTCCCTGTGGTCTACATAAACTGTAAATGCTCTGCTTGGGTCTGAATTCTTCATTAATTCAACCCTATTTCTGAGTAATGACACCAGAAAAGTGATTTTGAGTGCTGGCCCTTTAAATGCACATGACCCCACCCCCTCCAGGTTTGTTGGTTGACTGTTCTGTCCCGTTCACCCGCTTGTGATCATTAATACAACCAACAACTGAACATTTTAGGTAATCAGCTCAATGTTTGGACATGTTTTCAGTTTTTACTTCAACCACTGCTGCTGATAAACAATTATGTCAAACTCTGAGAAATGTTCATCTGAAGTCTTGACCTTATATGTGCAAATGTCGTGATGTAACTAGTTATAAAAGGTAACAAATTAAGAAGGAATCGGTTGTCAAAATCCACTTAATTGTTACATAAATGAATATAAAGATAACTTTGCAGAACCTGAAGGGTTCAAATTCAAACTTTATGAATTATCAGGGTCCAAATACACAAATGAATGAACCAAAGAAGAAGCAGATTCCGGGAACTTTTATGTAATGGAAACACAAAAAGGGTGGGTCGGGTCGAGTCGGTACCAGTATTAATAATTTTTTTTTAGCCATTTGTTTATTGCCATAGTGGATTGTTTTTACGAACCAGAAGTGGCCATATTTGGACAATAAGGGTGTAAGTTAAGTGCTGGCTATCCAACATGATAATGTAATTTATGATCTATTAAAACCAACCACACTTCAACTGTCTGTCATGAAAACATGTTAAATGAAGGGAATCCCTGACTGTCTGGCTCAGCAGGTGGGTGAGTAGTTATACAGACCTGTCAATCAAAGCCTCACACAGCTTATAAATGACCTCAGATCTGATTAACGGAAGAAAATTCAAAGATGGATAACTGGGTCACTTATTAGAGGGTCCAAATAAAAAAAACAGAGGGGAAAAAAAATGTTCTTAGTACAGTTAGATAGAAATCCAGTGTGTATGGAAGCCAGGGCTTGGTGGAACCAACCCCAAATCACTGTCATGGAAAAACAAAACAGAAAAACAAGCATGAAGCAGAAACATTAAATCATGTTTTTGAGCCCAATGACTCGTCATTTGCCACAAGTTAAAATAAAAAGTCTGAGTCAGTGTGAGGTGAGGATGCCTTAAGCCACTTTTAACTGACTTAGGTCATGTCATATGAGTCCCCTGCCTCAGGCTGGTTTATTCACTGCAAACCGGTTAAAGGAAACAT
>JAPSES010000044.1:8614795-8635250 GCA_029822895.1 Maxillicosta whitleyi | reverse complement strand
CCCCCGGCGTGAACACTGAGTCCAGCCTGAAACGTCATATTTCCAGGTCAGTTACGCTTACGCAATACTTACCTTCCTTGGAACAAGTGTTCAGAAAAATGATGATGGTGATTTATGTACTTTTATATTACATATATCATTATTTTTATTACTGTTACCACTTTATTCTAACTTTTACCCTGTGGTTATTAAACTATACACATACATTTTGTGCATACATATTATAATATCATGTTATAACATAATGAGCTATTTAATATTATTTATCATTATTATTACTATATTATTACTACTTTGCTTCCACTAGTACTTTCCAATGTGCAATTGCAATTCTTTCACTCTTATTTTCTTGTGAAATTTCTTGGGTGTATATTTGGTGTCGGGTGCAGTGGATAGCACTCGTGCCTCACAGCAAGAAGGTCCTAGGTTTGATTCCAACACCTGCCGATGGTGGGACCTTTATGTGTGGAGTGTGCATGTTCTCCTCATGTCTGTGTGGGTTCTGTCCATGTACTCTGGCATCCTCCCACCATCCAAATACATGCACTGTTAAGTTAATCAGTTATTCTAAATTGCCCATAGATGTGAATGTGAGAGTGATTGTTTGTCTTGTTGCCTCAGCCCTGTGATGAACTGGTGACATGTCCAGGGTGTACCCCGCCTTCACCCTTAAGTAGCTGGGATAGACTCCAAGTGACCCCCATGACCCTAGTGAGGATAAAGTTGGTTCAGACGATGATGATGTTCAGTGTTGTGCTGTTATTGGAACCTTAATTTCCTGAAGGCTCTGCCTAAAGGATTAATAAAGTTCTATCTAACCTAATCTAATCTAACTATGGACTTTCATCATTCAGTCAAACAAAGGATGGAAATGGGTGTTATGTAGAACACTAAGTACACAAAGTGGGATTTCAACATTTGAGGTTTGGATGAAAATTCAACAAGAGAACGAACAGTATATGATGTTTTTGAAGTAATTAGTGAGAGTTGTTGTTTTCACCACCACTGTGTAAAATCACTGTTGGACACATGTGATGTAGAAGAATTACATATCAACAAATATTCCACAAGCAAAAAAAACCAAAAAAAAAAAAACATATGATTTTTTTTTTTTTTAACAGATCGTGCAGTAACTTAAGTGGACATTCTTAACTTTGGACATTTTTGTGCATTGCAGGTTAACAACAAATAACCATGATTTTAACCACAGACCCAAACATCCACAGGTGACTCAAATCATCCACTGATCAGAAAGATTAATACTTCTTCATTAATTCTATCAATCCATGTAAATAATTGAAGTAAAATACAGTTTTGTCATCAGATATGACCCATTTGGACATTTAGCAGCTCCATAGTGAAGGTGGAAACTCTGTGATCTTCTACAACATTAATTCACTACATGACATTTGGCAGAAGCTTTCATCCAAAGCGACATAACAATGTAGAGGTATGTATAGTGTAAAAGGCCCACCTGGGATTGGAACCTGCAACCTTCTGTACCAAAGTAAGTGGTGTAAACCACTAAGCTACCCATACCCACATCAGTATATATGGAACTGGCATTCTATCAGTGACAGTGGATGGAAACACTAATTTTTATGTTCACTTAATAATATATTTTACTGTAGTCACTTTGTCTTACGTTTTCTTGATTTTTGTTATTTTAACTGTCAATGTTATATCAGCATGATGATTAAACTACATATTAGTAAATGAAATAGCAGAAAATACCTTACTTTCACAGCAAAATACAGAGGATAATATTATAATAATATTATGATAAATCACTTAAGAAAGGTTAAATAGAAAGAATAATTCACTTGGGAACTGCCATAAAAATAGCACCAGGTCTTTATGGGTTTGTTTATTATGAAAAACTGTAATAATATTTTTTTGTTTTGTTATTTAATGTAAAGGTGTTTCAGTAAGAGTTTAAATGTAGCAGGACATTTACTCTTGAACAGTTTTACCTTTTTATCTGTCATTTCAAAGGTGCACGACTAAAACCCTCGTAATTATTCTGGTTTTAATCATTTACCTTCAAAACCTCTAAACCTAAGCCTGTTTTTCAGTTGCCTGTTGAAGGAAGGGATTGTGTTTTTTCAGGAAAGTGGGCAGTAGTTACCTTACTTAAATGGATATAAATAAAATAATGCAGCTGAGGTGAAATGGGAAAATATTATTTGTAGACTCCAGCGATTGAAGCTGATTGTCAGGATGTAATTACTACTGCTGACTCAGCTCTTTAAGCTGAAATGATTCATTTGAGTTAGAATCGTATCATGCAAAAATAGACTGTTGTGAGAACAGCCGCTGTTTATTTTCTTTTCATATTGAATTGGATCCTGATTCATATCCTGTATTGACTAGGCCATAGTTTGGAAATTGACCACCTCATCATCCATCACAACAAAAGAGCGGGTGAGTCAGAGCATCCCTCTTATCCCACATCCTCTCAACTCAGGAGGAGATCTTGTTATATTAATCAAAGGTTTCTGAATCACACTCACTATACCATCCTTGCATGTGCACAAACATGGACAAAGTAACACAAAGGGACTAAATTTGTCACCTCTTAGTCCATTAATTAAATGTCAAATATTTTCATGTTCTGCAAACATCAGACTATATTTAATATCTAACACAATATCCATGTAGTTACTGTGTATTATGTTTCTACAATCTGTAAAACCTTAACAGTTATGAACCAAAAAAGGTTGTATCAACATTTGTAGATGCATTTATATCAGCATAATGTTTAACCACTGGTGTTGCTTGGTAACTATATTAATCACTATAGTTTTGTTTAATTACTGACACTAGTTTAAGATGTAAAAAAAAAAAAAAAAGACACCAGGGCTTTGGTTTAATAAAGATAATACTCAAAGGAAAACAAAAAATCTGTTTTAAGTTCCTCATTAGAGTCAGTTTCTTTTTATTCAACACAATATTAACCCTTTAGGTGAAGGGGTTATATTTTGGGTGTTTTTGTTTATTATATCAAGATTTCAAAAAGCTGTAGCATGGGAGTGGTTAGAAATAAAGTCGTACTGTAAATGACAAAAACATGGGTGTCACCCAAAGTTTATTATGGGAGTACATTTCCTTATCTAATTTGCATATCGTTACGTCATAGGGCAGTGGCCATATTGGACTGTTTTAAAATAAAATTATACCTTGAACATACTGTATTTACATGGGAACTTTTTTTAATGTTTTTTTTTTTGTCAACTTATGCTTAAAACAAGTGAAATCAAACCATTTGTAGAGTAAAATGAAGTACACTGTAAATGCAGATTTTGATTCAACTCAAAGAGATAAGTTCATGTTACTTAAACGTGTCTAATTTATTGACATTATTTATTAATCCTGAGTAAACTGTACTTTTTAATGGCCTACCTTGATGCAATTTTGTGTTTGAGTTCAAACAACTCACTATCATTAAGTTTTGCCTGTTACTAATAGCGACATATTGACATCACCTACCTAGCCACATTGCATTGTGGGTACTTGACATTTTACTCATTGTGTTCTATTCCATTTTGGGCTCAAGTACATTGAACAAAGTCCACTTCACTGATTAAACTAATGTTTTATTAGTTAAAAAGTTAACCCGGATGTTTTTATAGGTAGATTCTACTTACCTGGGTTTAAAGGGTAGGTTTAAGCAGCTTTTTAGCAAAGTAGCCAAATATGTCCTTATCTATCAAAACTAAAACTAAATAAACTTTACTTACGAACCCAACTCGGGACTACACCTTTCAAACTGGATTTTCTTCTTCACTTTGAATAGAAACATACCTGGAATGGTGTTAGCATTGAAGGAGCACTTGTCTACTTATTGGTGGGAGATGGTAACAAGATTAAGTACCTTTATTCGGTGCTACATTCTATTTCATTCAGTTTTGTTACTTATTGTCGCAGTATTGGAGCTTTGGTGCTTATAGGGTTAATAGCTTATAGGGTTAATATGACACACAAATTCAGTACATAGAAGTTACGGACCTAAATATTGCTTACCACCCACTGTAAGATGAAGGAAAAAGATAAAGAGGAAGTCATTTTGGAGCTACTGTAGAAACATGATGGTGCAACGCATTTGACTCTGAGCACTTACTTTTGTAGAAATAAACAGTCCATTGTAAGGTAATGAAAACACAGCAGTTATGATTATACACTACTGAAAACATAATTATAAATATTATACGGCATTCATGTAATTATCCTTCTAATTGCCCCTTAATATTAAACAGTGGACCCTTAAGTTTCACAAACTGTTTCTGATTTTTGTGACCCAAATCTGTAAATAATTTGAAAAGATCCTGAGATATGAGTGGGAGACTACAACTAAGAATGAATATAAATGTTCATGTTTTACTTTGTCATTTTGGACATTTGTTCTATCTGATGTAAAATCATCAGACTCTGGACTAACAAATAGTTCTGTTTTTGTTTTGTTTCTTGTTAATAGAAACGTCAAACTGAACTTGATGACAGGAAATTGCAGGAGAAAAAAAATTTGGTGCGATGAACTGAAATTATTTAACTACTGAATATCACAACATGTACAAGGATATTGTTACTGTTAGGGTTACATGCAGTTTAACTTTTAATTGTGTATAAACATCTAAAACAGGTTCCCCATGGGGTCTTAACAAGAATTTAAAAATCTGCATTTAATACCTGAAAAGTCTTTAAAATATTTGAAATTGGACATGGTAGGTCTTAAGGTCATTCATTTATTCATTTTCTGAATCTACTTTATCCTCACTGGGGTCACACACACTGTCACATTCACACCTATGGGCCAATTAGATCAACCAATTAACCGATGAACCTATCAGTGCGTGTCTTTGGATGGTGGAGAACCCAGACAGAACCCACACTGACATGGGGAGAACATGGAAACTCCACACAGAAAGGACCCACCCCAGGTCTTAAGTTCTGTTCCCATAAATGCGCTAACATTATTGTGCTTAAATATGCCTGAGAAATGTTTAAGATGCCAAAAAAAAAGTAACATTAGTCGACTTGGTTCCACCTGTTCCAACCATTTCTAACCACAATTGAAAATTAGGAACCAGTTATCGCTACCTTTGCAGTGAGAAATGACTCAGAATGATGAGAATCAAGGTGTTGGAGTAAATAAATACATTTAGCTAAATTCTAAGAGAATTTTTGCCAGTATTTGCCCCACGTCTTCAGCAACACAGCGTAGCAGAGTTTGCCAGCGATCAAACAAGACACGTCTTCAAACTTGTGAGGTGAGCAGATTGTGACTGCTTTGTTATTTATAGGGTTTTTTACTGAGAAAAAATGGTCAAAACTAGGGCTAATAATAGACACGCAGGTAACGGTGGTTTCCTGAATCACCACTTGTGTTGCTGAAGACGTGGGGGCCCCCACTGACTGATGGTCCTCGGTGTGCTTCGGTTGTGTTTATCCACACCGAAAAATAGTTCCCATACAAAATGAGAAAGTCAAGCCCTTTGCGCTGTGAATTGCGCCGTCATTCATCATGGAAGTGAATGCACAGTACATGGAAAGTAATTGGGGGACAACATTAAGTACATTAATTCATTTTGGATGAATTCACTTCTTTGGCGACGTTAGGATGCATGTACTATGCGTTACTATGCATTGCCAACCAGTGGTCAGTTGTCATGGATTCGGACATTGGCTGGGTCATCAGGAAAATGCTTCCACACACTTATTTAGTCTGGGGAGTGTGGGGGATACACTGAATTTGGTCTGGGGGTGGTGTATCCCTTTAACTGCTAGCTCACAGATGACAAATATCAGGGTTATCATGTGTGTTTCCACAGTGGAAAGGCTGGTGACAGATTTTCATCAAGTGATATGACTAGAAAGATGGACACAACTACACTGTTCTTTTGCACTGTCTGAAAATTATGTCAAAAATCCAGCTGTGAAGTTTGATGCTGCATCCATCCAATTTTTATGCTTCCTGAAGTGACTCCGTTAGGATTTGTTAACAGTTTTGGAAATATGTAAAACTAAGATGCAGAAAAGGGGCTTAACCCTTTAACCTCTCATGTGTCTGTGGTGATCATTCTGAATGTATGATTTAAGTATTCATAGAAATTAACTGTTTGTTCAAGAAAAATATATATATTTTTTTTACACTTGTATATAATGTATTATAATTTATAGTTGTTTGCAGTTTGTGGTGATTTTCCTTTTTTTTTTTTTTTTACTGTGTTTTTACAGTTTCACCCAGATGCCAAAAAGCAGCAGGACTAACTCAAATACTTGTTCAGTTTGTTCCAGTTCACAGTCCATGTTCAACATCCTAAATCTCTTACTGATGTATATTCTGAATGCTTTATTTAGTAAAAACCTTTCAAACTTCAATTCTTCTCTTTGTCCTTTTCCATTATTCCATCCTGTTTTGACCCTAAACACACAGTAAAATAAAACCGCTGAAAAAAAAGGAACACAAACACATACTCACAGCAGCTTTTACGACGCTAAAACAGGTGCAAAATTCACAGCAGTACATTTACTTAAAATAATGTCTCAGGGGGTAAAGGGTTAAAAATAGGCAGCATGCAATGTGTTATCTGGCTCAGAGATAAGGTGACTTAAAAATTTCCCTTTCAAAGTCATGTTCATATGTTTTATTCTGTGTTTAACACAATATAATAGTGTCTTATGTATTATTGTGCACCTTTTCTTTCCTATTTTCCTATGTTTTTCAATGATAATAATCTGGATGACAAAGTTATATTTAAGCAAAAAAAAAAAATGCAGCTCAGCTTTACCGTCCAACACGTCCACACCATTAGTCATTTATATTTTGTCTTTTATTTTACATTTAACGGTATGTTTTTCCAGCTGTAGCCTCTGTATTTGTCATAATGTGATTATCCCACTGAATATGCACAAAGTTTAAATGTCACCTTATAATGTGGTTTATAACCAATAGAACTGTTTCCGACCGGAGGAGGAGGACGGAAAGTCAATTACATTCATGTAAATGAACAATGTATGACTGTCTTGCACAGTAATGTGTCACGTGCCTGTGATTTTTACAAGATAAACAAATGTGAAGTAATGGAAGCATTTAGTGGGCTACGTCTAGTGATTAAAAATAGCTGTAGAGGTTGAATGACTTTTATTATTGTAGACTCAGTGGATTTTAGAAGTTACAGTCAGGCTATTAAAAACATCAGTATCATCAGCCCCAAAGGAATAGGATCTTCTGTACTGATAAAGGATATAAAAAGAATTAAAAAATATAAAATAAACAATAAGTGCACTTAAAAACACACACAATCAAACAGAAAACACTTAAATCACAGTATATGCAAATCCTTCCATGAGCAGACTATGTTTTGAGTTTGTTTTTTATACCTATTTTATCAGTTGTGGCATTAAATTGACAGGTGCACCGTGTCTTTAAAAAGCTGCTGTTGGCCTAAAAACACAGTTTTTGGGCTTGAGGGGAACATTTCCAAATCTACCACATAGCAGGTTCTACACAAACATCATCCTTTCAGTGAGTACTATGATGTAGACGTCACTGAAGGAAACAAGTCTTCATGGGAACTGGCAGGATTTACAATGAAATACAAATATAATAGTCTTTCACATCACTGGTAATCTAAAAATATCATACTGACAATATATAAAGCTAGACTATAAGTGCCCCAATACATGAGGGTATAGTCTCAAAATGTGTAGATACTTATGATAAGACCTACAGCATCTTTACTTGGTTTCTGAGTTTCCCAGTGTAATAAAATGATGCACCAATGAAAGATATACATGAACATATAGCAATAATATGGCCCCATTTGTTTTTTTGAGGGAATGTGAAAGTGTTGAGTGGCTTTTTAAAGTCTTGTATTTTTTTTAAAAAAAAGTTCTTCATCACAATGTAAAATAACCTGAGGATCACAAAGTACAACTTAGCCTAATAAAATAATCAATAAAATACACTCCTACAGTCTGCTGCTGCATTTCTCATAAATCATTGATGCACAATCTGACAATGTTAACTCCTGTTGACATTTTAACTGCTAGCCCACAGATGACAAATATCAGGGTTATCATGTGGGTTTCCACAGTGGAAAGGCTGGTGACAGGTTTTCATCAAGTATGACTAGAAAGATGGACACGACTACACTGTTCTCTTGCACTGTCTGAAAATTATGTAAAAATCCAGCTGTTACAGAGGCTACCACATGTGTGGTAGAAATAAACCACCAAAATCACTTTGGTAAAAATGTTTGAAAGGTGTGTTTTGAAGTTTTAGTTTGGCCACAGTTTGATAAACTTATATAGAAGTGATGGAATGACCTATATGTCAGTCACTCGGGGGAGACTGATGTTTCACAGCATTACCATAGTATGGATCAAAGTGAAAATTCAGTCTTTGTATTTGACCCATCTTAATGATGCAGCATTTAGAATTTGAATTAGCAATAGCATGTAGCACTTCTGGTCAACTTCAGATCTTCATCAGCACCATGGTCGAGGATACTGGCAGAAGAATGAACCTGAATGTACCTGCATGTTTTTATTTATGAATAAAACCCTAAAGCACGAGAGAACAGATCAACTTTGAGGTGAAAATGCTAATCATTATGCCTCTGAACTGCTCGTGTAGACTCTCCATGGCTGATGTGAACATACATTAAGTTTGATGAAGTAGATGAAAATGATTATTATATGCAACTCCACTGTAATGATGTGCATTGTGCTCTAATAGACATCTGACAATGTGAGTTCAAAAAATATTTGTAGGGATTCATCCCCATTGACTAAACCCACATATAAGGCCAGTTTATGTTTATTTTTAGAGAGAAAAAAAACAAAACTTATCTTTTACTTTTTGCCAATTACACTTTTCATATTTAATCTCTGATAAACAAATACATAGATGCATGAGCAGAAAGAGACATTCACTAACATCCATACAAAAACCACACACAAACACACACACACATGAACACACATCCCTAACTTGGCTGTTCATCCCTGTTTTCCATAGCCAACCGGCTGGCTGATATTATGTCTAATTCCAGGCATGTAATTAGTGTGTAGCCTGGTCTGGTTCTGTCTGGGTCAGTGTCGAGACTGTGTGTGCGTGTGGTGTGTGTATGTTAAGACTGATGTTAGCCAGTACCACAGGATGGGATGCGGACTGAACCACTCTAAGCTGAACCACACATCGAGGGCAAAAAAGACACACATTAGTGTGCTAAAACACACATAGAGTCATGGGTCTATTGAGGGTGAGCTTGTGCCAAGGATACACAAGTAGTCATATGCACAAATACATAAATAGCAAAGAACAACCAATATGGGGCAACGCTTCTTACCAGGCAGCCGCAAAACACACACATCACTCACATTAAAAGTCATGAATGTGCCAAACTAAGCACACAGACAGACAGCAACTTTCAAATTTAGATGAAATGTTAATGATCCCTGTCCCCACAAATGGTAATAAGATACATCAAAGACCAATACGATATAAATAAAAACAGCATGTGTGGGCTATCTGCATGTATGCAACTAATTCTGACACTCCTACATATTAAAGAGGAACATTTAAGAAAAACTCTTCAATCTTTTTTTTTTTTTTTTCCCCCACAAATGTGAAAATTTATCCTCAAGGCCTCTGGTCCTGATCTGGTTTCATGATCTAGCTTGAAATAGATCTTGATGCCAGCCAAGCAAAGCTCTAAATCTTCATTCTATACACTTGAATGCATTTCGGACCATTTTCTAACACAGCTGGTGTTTTTGTTTGTAATCAGAGGTATGTGAAGTAAACCTGGATCTGGTGAACAGGCTGGGAAGCAGCAACCAAAATTCAGTTGCAGCAACAGTCCTCTATTAAATCATATAAGAGACAGATTTGATGATTTCACCAACACCGCTGAAGTTTGAATGAAACTGATGCCAGCGCATTATTAAAGCTTATTATGTGTCATGTGGATATTTACTACATTAATTTACATATTAAATCCTTACATCCTGACATTTGTAATTCACTGTTCTGTTAAATTCTCTAAAATATTATAAGAGGGTATGTATCACTGTCAGGGTCTGAGCAGCTGACAGATAACTCACAGAATGGCAATTTGTCATCAAAAAAAAAAAAAAAAAAAAAAAAAAAAAAAAATAGAAAACAGCTGTGTGATTATATGAAAACACACTTAATTGGTCTTTCTTAGAGCTGATGATAGCTTCACATATTCATTTCAACACTTTATACTAATACTGTGTCAACTTTGTGGGTAAACTCTTAGCTAACAGCTAACAGTACACGCACAGTTAGCAGCAACTGCACCACAAATACTTAACTAATGTCAGTTGTAAAGTATATTCAGCTCCATAATTCTCATTACTGTTGTGTCCTTGATCTCTCCAGAACATTGTCATTAAACCAGAAATTGATTTCACTTTAATATTATTAACAAGTTTAACTTTTGTATCAATAAGCTATAGCTAAATGCATACAGGAATGTTCTGAGATTTCCAACACCATTTTTTACTTTAAATATTTGTTAAAATGTTCATAGGTGAAGTGTATTCTGTTTCCATTCTAAAAAAATATAGGCTTTGTTTTTAAAATGTCTTTTGCAGAGTGTGGAAAACAGTGCTGTTGCTAACATTACAGCAGCTAACAAGCTAGCTCAGACTTACTGTAGTGATGGAGACTGTAAGCTGTTTAACAGACTGATGTTACATTCAGATCAAGTCTAATATGTTTTCAGGTTGTATGATGTTGCTTTTAGGGTTGCTTATCAGGACACATTTCGGTCCACATGTCAGCATCCATAGAGTTTTATTAAAATTCTAAAGGGTACTTGACAATTATTTGATAATGGTGATTATGACAGTCATAGTTATTTCTGCATGTTAAAGCCACTGTGACAATGGGGTCATTATAGGAAGGGGTTTTTGTGTAGTTTAAGGGACAATATTATTTGATCATCTTACTCACGATAAAGAGAGCTAATAGTGAAATATCCCTCTTATGTGTCTCTTAAATCCTTTCTAATGCAATATGTTCTTTGTAGATTGGGGATAATACACACAACCTTTTGTTTTACGCTCTGGCTTCTCCTGCTAATCACAATGCTATGAACTGTGGGTAATTCTCCTAGGCACCATCTGTAGAAATACAGACTTATGGAAAGTGTGCATATGCGTGTTCTTGTTAAACTTGTGGGTTTTGACTTGAATTTCAAACTTGGGAATCAGTGATGTTTTTGGAAAATGAGGACATTTTGGTTGGTTCTCTCTCTGGGCTGGAGTTTCAAAGGGTTGTTTGAAGGTCGAGACAAAAGAGTCAGGATAAGTTTAGGGTAAGTGTAAGAGTTTGACATTTAACCGTGATGATTATAAGTTTAAGGACTGGAGTTGGTGAATACAGTATACAAATAAAGGATGATACACGTGTACAGCATGTGTGAGTGTGTAGGTCTGCGTGTGTGTGTGTCCCTAGGGTGCCTGGATGATATGTGCTCCCAGCGACACTTGGAATGCCTAGAATTTGAGAGGTAGCGTGGAGAGGCAAGACCCCTCATGGCCACGCCCCCCGATGGCAGGTCACGCTTCAGCGATTGGGTGATCCCAGGAGGTCAGAGTGCAGCCGGGGTCCTGTCACTCCTCTGAAGAAAGGTCAGAGGTCAACTTCCACCGGAGTTCTCCTTTCCTCCCCTCGCCCAGCGGGGTTCCTGCAGCTCAAACTAATGCCATGAAGTCTCTTTCAGGATTTTTTTCTCCCCTAATATACACAGAAACCATGACTTCTAATGCTGGAAAATTATTATTATTATGGAAAACTGTTTTGTTTTTTTAAATTTTGGAATAGAATCGATACAAAAAGAATACAGAACTGAGAGCTAACAGGCTAATTCACGCACCGTAAATAGATGTAAAATAATAGGGGGGGTGTTTAAAAGAGCTGCAGAAACTTGATGAAGCAATCAGTAGAATTGTAAAGTAAAGGTGAAAGGTGATGCAGGGACAGTTAAGAACAGCACATACATAGCTAAGACTGTAAACATTAACTCTCACAAACTGTTCATTTCATAAACCTTCACAGTTTAGTTCAGGTCAAATTTGACCCAGACCCAGAATTCCCTCATAGTAAGTGTCTAAACCAAATGTTGAACTACAGATTTATTTAGAATGTCTAACTAGACTATCCCACATTAATAAATATATGTAATATATAAATATAATGTTTCAGAGCAGGAAAAGCATTTTTTTTTTTTAAGTTTTACAATCACTATCACACGGTATCATGTCCTGTTTTACACAACACATAAAAACATAAAGAAATAAAACATTATGATTTATATATAAAACTGACCTGAACCAGTCTGTGTCCAAAAATCTGTAGCACCTGTACAAAAGTATAACATTTTAAATATTTTCATGTTTGTGTATTTTGGCAAAATTTAAGAAAAGTCATCAAATTTCATGATTAAAAAAAAAAAAAAAAAAAAAGATGTTTAGGTTATTTTTACTACTGTTGAATGTCATTTGACCCAACTAGTCTGTAAGGATTAATGGAACTCAACTACAAGAGTTTAAGACTAATTGGCAGTAAGAGTCAGGTGCAAATTCTCAAAGCAGCATGGGCTAACTAATAATAACAAAAGCTCCTGTAGATTCATCAGAAACTTAAAGAGTTACATCCAGAGTGTAGGTTTTAATGGCTAAATGAAATTAGACTTGGAAACATACTAGCCTGGGTCTAGGTTAATTAGTGCACCACAGTTACTTGTAATAGCCTCGGGTTTAAGGCTTACCGGGTTGGACCACCCATACCTAATATGTATCACAGCATTTTAATGAGATGGTTTTATTGATCCCCACAGAGAAATTCTTTCATCACTTTGGCTCCTGCTCAGGAAGTTCAGGGGTCAGGGTCAGTGACAGAGCAGTGCCCCTGCAGCTGACAAGGATTCAGGGTCTCGCTCGAGAGCACTTCAGCAGGGCAGATGCTTGTCAACATGGACACTAAGTGTAGGTCACCAAGTGGAAATATAGTCTACCTGACCTCGAGGTCATGGATTTCCAAACTGAGGACCCTCAAATGTCCCTGAGATTCACAAGTTCTGCACAAATAATGCACTGATTTCACCCCATGTCTGAATAAATACCATAGAAGGCGCTCATTAAGACAGTGAATAGTGAATGGTGACCTGGTATTGTCTTACGTGTGATCAACCCAGACTAGGCCGGACCATGTTTCTCAAGGATGGCTGCCCAGAAAAAAAAGTAATGATAATACACCAGTCTTTAGGCTCACTGCTGACCTGGACAGACAGTTACAAAGACACCAGGCCTTTTCTCACAATGGGTGTAACTCTCTGGAACCGCAAAACCCATTTCCTCCTGAAGAACTATGTTAAATTATTGGTCACATTTTTCCTTTGAAAACGTCAAATGTTCACGCAAATTTTGAAGACTCAAGTGGAATAAAGTGGTGAAAGAGTTGACCATAAACCTGCTGAATATTGAGGTATAAATATTGATATATTAATTCTAGTGATGAGGTTTGACCATTTCCTGAAAGGATGAATCACAGAGAAATGTATTTATGTAAATGTAGCGATATCGTACAAGGAAAAGTATAATATTACACAAAAATCCAGACTTTCAAAAGCTGAAAGAGCCATTGTGCAGTAAAATGGTCCCAGTCAGTGTTGTACTATTATATCTGATGTATGTGAATTCATTCTGCAGCTATTAGGATTCAGTTTAGAGCTGCACATAAACAGCTCACTTGAACTACGTCATATTCTGTTGTTGAATGTGTTTTATTCTAACATCATATGCTTGTAGATCAGTTTTTCCAAATCTTTTTTTTTTTTTTTTACTTGTGATCCCATTTTAACATCACAAATTTGTGGTGACTCCAGACATTCAGAACGGAGACTTTTTGAACTTGTTTTTGATCACGAAATCACATTCATGTTTGCTATATTATGTTGCAACTAAACATTAATGTCAGACACATTTAGTCTATATGATGTATATTATTATGGACGGAGGCAGTAAAACTAGGTTCATTTTTCAATTTGATTTTCTTTGGTCAGGATATAGTCACATAGTCAGTCCAGTTTGTATTTACAATTAATACTGAACAAACAATAATTCAAACTATGAATTATGAAAGAGCTGCAGCATCTGAAACTGACCACAATGAACATTTGACAGATAATCACTCTTGAATGAAAGTCCTGAGTTCTATTACTCTACTGAAGATGATGGACAGTTTGTGCATCTTTAATTTAATAAAAGATAAATAAACTCAAACCCAATGTAGATTTTATAGCAGCATTTTAGTAGGAATTATTAAGAATTAAAACTAAACGTAATAGTAATTCCCAGTAGATTAGTTATAGATCATAAATACAAATGCGCATTTGACTAGAAACAGTGGAGTCCTGTTACAAAACAATCTGTTGGAATTCCTCAGGCAGCGGAATCTCTGTGTTGTTATTCCTTTACAGGAATTTCTGAACTCTCTAATGGCTCTAAGTGAATTAGGTCTAATGTGTCCTATTATGGTGCAATAAGGCCAGGCCAAAGTCATCAAACTCTTTATTTTGATGGATGTGGACACACAGACTCACACAACCACACGTACATGCACCCCCACCCCTCTTCCTACCTCTTTTACCACACACCTCTCCTGACTCCAAAGCACACAAACACACCTCCTGACCAGGCGGGCAGCGAGGAAGGAAGTCAATATTTGAGTAGTTGAAGCTACCTGGCCTCGTGGTCCAGCTCCGCTCCTTACTGTAGACAAACTATAGAGTTTTCTACAATGCCGCTCTCAGCTTACTCAGCCGGAGTGTTCCTGCAGGTTATAGCACATCATTACATTTGCTTGTTAATTCTGTTTCTACTGGCTCCACGCCTGCTCTTAAAGGAAATATCACATAGAAAAACTGTTGGCGAAGTGTTTCTTGGCCTTATATGTTGCTTTATATTCCATTGACGGCTTAACACAAACAATGTGCAGCTGTATTTCTAAATTTACACAGCAAGAAAACACAAAAATTAACCCACGAAGACCCAAACATCCACTGTCGACCAAAATCCTCTACTAATCTTAAGTGGTGGTCCGTTAATCCTGTCAATCCATGTAAATAATTGGTGTAAAATACAGTTTGTCATCTTTTCATGGTCGTCACATATGACCCATTTGGACATTAAGAGGCTCCGTAGTTAACATGGAAACACAGACATCTTCTACAACATTGATTCACCAGTAAAATCCATGGAGTTGGATCTATCCTGTGACTGAACTACCACATCCATCTGCAGTGCACTAAAGGTATTTGTATATTTGTATAGTAATTCTATAAAGTTTTATTTTATTGTATTTTATATTATATTGTTTTTGTTTTTTTTAATTTACCACTTCTAATGATGCACCTTTCAGTCTTTTTTGCACCCCTGCTGAGTGTTTTATGAGAACCTGTACCTGTGAATTTCTCCACTGTGAGATTAATAAAGTATCTTATCTATCTTATCAATGACAGTGGATGGAAATGCTTGGTTAATGTTCAGGTAATTACATATTTTACTGAAACAGTGTTTTTGATAGAAAAAAATCAACTTTAACCTGAGCTTTTATAAACATCTACATAATCAGTCAATTAAATTTAGGAAAATATATGATTTTCATTGAAAAAACACAAAATACAGAAAATAATATTACAATTAATGGTGATAAATCACTTAAAAAAAGTTAAATATAGAGAAAAAATATTTTATAACTGCCACAAAAGTCACACTGGGTCCTTATGGGTTAATAAATATCATTCAAATAAAAGCACTAGCCTACTGTGTGGATACCTCAGGTTCAGAAATTTTCTTTAATCTACCTTTGCATGTATATTTGGCTAACAAATATTTTCCTGAACAAAGAGGTAGCATGTCATCATGACCAGGCAGACTGTGTGTGATATGGAGAGACCGCTGCGCTCCTAAATGTATCAGAAATTCAATGGTCACAGCTATGGTCGAGTAGAAATGCTTAATGTTGCTCAACAACTCAAATATTTACAGGAGGTGAAGGAACCACGCCAGCTGAGGGACAGAACTCTCAGTTAAATGTTTTGTTGGTTTGTGAATAGCTGAAACATAAAAATGTGTATTTAAATGTTTTTTGAATGCATCACTTAGAGTTTAGTTGAAATTGAGTTGTGAATTTTAACTAGACAGTCCAGGGCTGTGGGAAGTCATTTTCAACAGGGGGTGCTGTGAAAACGTTTTTTTTTTTTTTTTTTTTTTTTAAATAAAATATAATCCTATTTAAAATACATACAGGTATAAATCAATCAATAAACTTAAAAACACCTTCCATCTCCATCTCAACTAACGTCAAAAACTACACGGTGAACACGAACATAAACAGAAAATGCGCAGCCTACCTGGAGCTGCTGGCAGGTTGTCCTGGTTACAGGTGTCCAAATATCCGGGTGCGCTCTGGGGCTGTGGAGATAAAGTCTCTCGTGAGGGGACGAATGTCCAGGGAGTTCAGAATATCTATGTGGGCATTTGATTTTGATACACTGGATATACAAACTCATTCACTGTACTGTCAAAGTTCGTATCGTGTACAATTCCTTAATACTCTGCTACTGCTACGGCTAATAGAAACCTTGTAAATCCCAATTTACACTCACGAGACAAATGCGACGCTCTGCAGCATCGTCGCGCACAGAGCGACGCAGACAAGAGGGCTGTGATTGGTCCGCTGTAACCACCGTACACGTACTTCCGCCGCCGCGAGCGCCAAAAATATATATATATATATTCGCGAGCGCCATTTTTAAAATACTTGCAAAGATGGATCAGAAAGAGGAGCGTCTGATTAAAGAAGTGAGGAAGTACGAACACCTGTACAACTCGTCGACAAGACTGTACACGGACAGCGGAAGGAGCTTGACCTATTGCTCAACCGGAAAATAAACACTGCACACTCCTTGCAACTGCGACTTCGCGCCCCCTTGAGTTGTGGCGGTGAATAACATAGCGCACACCAACACCCCCCCACACAACCATAAACGAAAGGCGTCTGCGACAGTCTGCCGCAGAAGCAGAATGGGACCTTAACCCTTGACAACAACCTAAAGATTAGGACTAAAAATAATTAAATTAAAATCTAAATACAAATAGTACCCTACTAAAATCATTATGATAAAATCACGTCTCAAAATATTAATGAAGAATTTTGTGTATTTTTTTCCCCTTCTTCATTTATGTAAATATATGTCTTTCTCTTACTAATTGTAGCTTATGCTCATTTTTGTTTGCATGCCATTCTTAAATGCCTCTTTGTTGTGTTTGTTTTAATAAATAAATAAATACATAGAATAGTTAAATTATTCCATTTCAATTTTTGTTTTTTGTGTTTTTACATCTTAACCCATAAAGACCCAGCGCTACTTCTGTGGCAGTTCCCATTTGAATTTTTCTTTATTTTTTTTTAACTTTTCTTAAGTGATTTATCACCATTTATTCTAATATTATGCTCAGTATTTTACATTTTTAAGTTAATAAAAAAATAAAAAAAAAGTCAGGTATTTTCCTGTATTTAATCCACCAATCACGTACACAGTCCATAAAAACCCAGATTAAAGTTGAGGATTATTATATTAAAAAAAACTGAAAACTGAAGAAAAAGTGACATTTGCAATAAAAGTTATCATTAACTGAAAACAAACCCAGTGTCTCCATCCACTTTTATTGATCCAACTCCATGGGTTTTACTGGTCAATTAATGTTGTAGAAGATGCCGGTGTTTCCAACTTCACTACGAACCCTCTGAACCAAATGGGTCATATCTGATGACCTTAAAAAGATGAAAAACTGTATTTTACACCAATTATTTTTTCATATTAATAGGATTAGTGGATCAACAAATATTACGTAAACATGATAGATCAGTAGACGGTGGGTTTTTGGGGCTTTATGGGTTAAATTCTCTTGGCATGCAGTGTGGACGGCAAACTCATATTTTCATTGTAAGAAACCTGTTCCTTTACTGTACACATGACAATAAAACACTGAATCTAGTAAACCTTTTGGATATATAAACCTGCATTATTTCTCACGTGTACTCATTTTACAAGCATTCACAGAACCATAAGGCCTCTATTGTGTTATCACTGCTTTTCCTTTCTCCTCAGGATCTTACATCATGTCTGTGAGGAACCATGTAGGTGCAGAGAACCTGGTGTGAAACACACTCTGAAGGCCAAAGCACATTCAGAATCTTCAGGCAGGCCCTTCGCAGTTCCACACAGCAGCTTATTGGCAAAGAGATGCGTATTGTGAAGCGTCATGGGAGGAACAAAAGTGAACGATGGCTTACACCAGCCACAGGAAGCTTTTAATGTGTGATCTGAACATTCTGTGGAGCTATAGTCCTGATTTGCATTGAAGTATTCTTACTAAACACACCACTCTCACACCACCGTCGGAGAAATCACCATCTTTTCTCAAGTCTTTGTCTCTTGGGAGAAGTCAGGAAGCACAGCAGGTCTGACAAACATCAATAGATTAGTGATCAATAGAGAAATGAGTGATCAACAAAATGCCTTTTGACTTTCTAATCTGATGTACAGTCATGGAGGGTGTCTGCAGATAATTTCCCATTAATATTTTTTTAGGAGGACATTGTAAAGCACTTTAACCCTTTCATACATACTGGCCAGTACAGTGGACAGCTGTTCAGAGCTGTTCTTCTGCATATTCGTGGATTTTGCTGTTTTAGTTTCATATTAGATTAGATATAAGAATGAGAGCTTGCTCAAGCTGAAAGTTGCGTACAATGACTGTCTCAGGATTCTCCTGAAGAAACCAAGGAGTACTAGATCAAGTGGGTTGTTCTGTAAACTATGCTTAACTACATTCATGGCACTGCTGAGAAATCTCACTTTTAAATGTATGGGCAGGTTGGACCATTCTACAAATAAACTTATTGCAAATTAGTAGATCCAAGTTGTAGCTCTGTTAGGTACTTGTCTATAATCTGGGACTACTGGCATGAGTCCCTTCACTAGCTTCTCTTCTCTTCTCTTCTTTTTTTTTTTTTTTAAATGTTGTACATATATGAATGTGAATTGTTTTGTATAATTGATGTTTGTATTGTGATTCCCCTGTGGGCCTTGAGCCTGTAAATAAAGTTTATATATATATCAAGATTCAAGAGTCTTTATTGTCATTATATCCAATCCAACTTTATTTATAAAGCACCTCAAAACAACTACAGTAGACCAAAGTGATGTCCAGGGGAAAAAACTAAATAAAAAACCAAAGTAAAATACAAGAAAAGAAGATAATGAAATTTTCTTTTGGGCATGCTGCTAAGAGAAACAAATCAGCTAATACATTGGCTGCTCATACATCATCCCATACACTGCACTTGATACCATTACTGTAACTTTGCTGTTCTTAATAAACCTGGTTTGCACTTACATGTTTGAGTGTAAATATTGTTACTACAGGTACTACAATACTATTCTAAAACAGTTTTTTTTTTTGTACATTATCTGCATGAAGTGGGTAATGACTAGTATTAGAGTATGTTAAAATTTGATAAAATATCAGATTAACAGCATTAAAAATGTTTTGTTTTTGTTTTTTTTATTAGTATATCAGTAAATACATGTTTCTTTGCTTCAGAAATTTCATTCATAGTGTCCAGCTGAGTGGACATTTTTGCAACTGCATGAAAAATAATTTTAAAAAAAATCAAAAGCATCATATTTTTAATGCCTAAACAGTAATAGAAAAAGGATTTTTTTTTTTGATTAAGGTTCTCATAATTCATGAAAGGGTTAATGTATATATGAGATTTAGAAGCTTTATAAACAAACTCATATGACTCTAAATGATTCTGGATTGAAGGAAGCAACAGACCAGACATGAGTAAGAATAAAAGGAATAAGGAAGGGTAAAAGGAAAAAAAAGTATTTGTTCATTATTAAAAATGAAATAACAACCAGATTTAAACATGAGATATCAAACTGCTGTGGAAGCAGATGGAGCTGTCCATTATCTTCCTAAGCTCACAGCAGTAGCTAGCAAATGTGGCAGGAAGGAAGGCTGGGAGGGAGGACTCCAGAGAGAAATCTAGTCCTTCCCTTCCGTGCATGTATGCCTGGATGATCACACCAATAAGAAATCTACAATTCAACAAGCACTTCATGTAGGCCATGCCTGCAAGCCACGCAGCTGCGGACAGAAATCTATGCATGTATCTACGGTATGTCGCAGTATGTGCATCTGTGTATGAAACAGAAGCAGCAATGGGAGGAAAATGAAGAAATGTATGTAACCAAGGCTTTTATTTTTTTAGGGCTGTCAAAAGATTAATTTTCTTGATCGCAACTAATCTCAGAAATTTCATAGTTAATCGCGATTAATC
>JAPSES010000044.1:8601538-8614695 GCA_029822895.1 Maxillicosta whitleyi | reverse complement strand
AACCAGAGGAGCTGCATGTGGATGGGAGAAGTGTGGAAAATACTGGAAAACTCTGATCGCGATTAAAAAATATTCGCAATCACAATTTACATTAATCTAATTGCGATTAACGCGTTAATATTCCCAGCCCTACTTAAAAATATATATATTTATTATTATTTTATTTTATTTTTTTTTACAAATGCTCCTACTATAACACGCAGAAGATAAAACAATAAAGTCTGAATGTAAAGGCATAAGAAAAGGTTTTCATGTGCATATTAATGTTTTTAATCACTGTGATTTCAGCTTGATTGTGAAATGTATTTATTTATTTTTAACTTGTCTAGTCCCGCATCATAACAGCAGAATGGTAGTCCAGCTGCATTTTGTTGATGAACACATTTGCTTTTCGCATTCGCTTCGTAAAATATATGAGACTCCCTTTGATTTTCTACTATCTTTATTTTAATGCTGGACCTGACCTGAAGAAACAAGGGGAAGAAGAAGAAAGAGGGAGAAAAGAAGGAAAGAGTGACTGTGAAATATTAAAACAAACACAATTTGGGAAAAAGGTCATATTAATAGTTCATAATAATAGTTGTGGACAATATTGTAATTTGACTCAAAATATAAAATATATACAGTACTGAGGGTTATAACATCTTTGTGTTTTTAAGCACAATCTTCAACTAGTATTAAATGCACTCATCAAAACACTTTTTTTTTTTAGTTTAGTTTAGTTTAGTTTATTTCAAATATGCAGCAAGACAAAGTAACTTTACTTAGTCCTTAGAAATAAAACAAGTAGTAAGAAATCATGAAAAAATATATATACAATAATATATAGAAATATGTCTGCAAACAAATACCATTAAGTCTAGTTTTTTGGTTGCTTTTTTATTTTGCTTTTTTAATCTGTGAACTCCAAATACATTTTTTTTTTCATTTTGAACTAAACTTTATATCAAATTAAAGAAAATGAAGACCTTAAGCACTGAATCATGTGTATGTTTTCATTTTGCTATATTGTCTTCATGTGTGTTGATGGATTCACAGACAGGTTGTGTTTTCTGGGGTGAAATCAGTTTTGATAATGTCAAAGTGATGGTGCAAAATAATAATACTGCATAATTTGCTTCAAGTAGCTCTAGATATTTGTGTTTAAATACATGTAACAAAATTAGAATTCAAGCACGAACCTGAAAACTCTGAATAAGTACAAAAGTTAATGTATTGTATGTATGTATGTATTTATACTCATTATGCAGTGTAAAAACAATGCATTGAATATTATAACTGGGTAACATTATGCTGGGGGAAAAATAATTAAAGGCCATGAAATACAATGACATCATATTAAATGTCACTCTTTTAGGTGAATTACTTGATATCATACTTCTTATTATTGTTGCATCCTTTTAGGACAAAATCAGTTTTGATATCGTGAAGGTATTAGATGCAGAATTCCCTTCTAATGCATCAAAACTTAAGCCTATTTTAAGCACAGATGGCTGAAAACTGTACTTCAAGTTAAAAAAAAAACCTAAATATCTGTACTCTGTTACTTTTTACAACATGCTCTAACAAATGCATTCATGAACCCGTAATATGAAAACCATAATATAAGTCGGCAACATTATATAAAAAAAGGAAATTAAAGGCCCTGAAATACAATACAGTGTGACTCATTCAGCTGATGTTAAACTTAACTTTAAAATGTGTCCATTACCATATATCCAGTATAACCCTCACCTATAAGATGTAGAGAAACAACTGAATTAAATGTTCTTGTTCCTTTTCTGTCTCTGTCTAAGAAACAATAATCCATATTTGGATGTGTAGTGGTTGCCATGGAGATATGTTCAAATGGATAATGGGGAGACTGTTAACCTTTGACTGGTTAAAAGGCCCTGGACTGAAGGAGGGGACGGAGGAAGGCAGGGTGGAGGAGGAGAAGGAGGGGGGTGGGGGGGGGCACACACACTGGGATGTCAGAGAAAGGAAATTCACACTCATTTCCTCCGTGTGGTTTCGGTACAAATCAACAACATCCTGTCCTTTTGTGAATCCTGCCTGCCCTCATGCTGGTTTGCGTTTCAGGGGTAGGCGTTATAACCCCCTCCCCCATCTCTTCCTCCTCTCCTCTGTTTTTTTTTTTTTTTTTACACTACCATAGAAGCTGTAGTCATACCTCACATTGTTGCAGAGGAAGGAAGGGCACGTCCTTGTTCGCAATAAACGCCTTTAGATAAAACAGAAGACACAAATACAAAGGAAGATCCTATTATTTGATCTTTAACACTGTCAAAAAAAAACCTACGTATTTAAAAAAGAAAAGAAACAGTGCACGTACTTGGATTCCGACTCAAGCTTCAGATTTATGTGTTTGTTGGCCTGCTCAGTGTTTTAATGGCATTTTATCAGAATCGGAAGAATACAGGAGATCACATTTGCCAGGAATTAATTCATTGCAGCTTTAGCCCACTCACATCTCGCTCTCCCTCACATCTATTACACAATACCACCATCATCACCGTGATCATAATACCTCCGGTGTAATCACGTCTCCTTTATGTAGCAGGAAACGCGAGCGGTTGCACGCACGGATAAATAAATTAACGGACTAAAATAAAGCGACAGTGGCACCACAAGCCCATGAGCCTTCTCTTTATGGAAATCAGGCCTGACATTGCCCTTGTGACCAAAAAAAGCCCCCACCTCCTCATTCTCTCACCCCCCTCTTCACACACACACATACATACACACGCCTCATTCGCTATTTCTTCCCATTCATAAAAATCTCGGCATCGCGCGTGCGCAATGCCATTCGGAGTCCTCCCCATTCATAAAAATGTAACCTCCGCATTTCAGCCCTCCCGAGTCGCTCTACCCTCCCATTCACAAGGAAAAAAAGCCGAGGCATCTGTGCAGTGCCGTCCTTTTTCCTTTCCTCTACCCTCCCATTCATAAAAACTCACTTCCCTCCCCCTTGGTGGTTGCAACATCATATCCAAAGCTCCGCGTCCACAACCGCAGTCGCCTTTTACGCACCAGAGAGTGGAGAATAGTGCTGGAGACCCGCACTCTCCTCGTCTACCTTGCTCATATTATTCCCCAACACTTGGACTTATTTCACACTACATTTTTGGGAGCTATTCACTCTCTCGGATTGGACTATAGTCTGCGCGCAAACGTGGTACGCACCGAAGAGATGACAGTTTTACCCTGAAACACGGTAAGAGTTGGCTTTTTCAGAGTGTGTTTCCCCCGTCTTTACATGTTGTTAACTTAGCAGAGTGTATGAGTGTGTGTGACCGGTTGCACGAAGCGTCGACCCCGGCGTCTCTATCGCTCTCAGTCCGTCAGATCGCAGGCACGAAGACGCTCTTGTAAAACTCTATTTTGCAACAAGCTGTTTCCGACCCGTGTTTGCTTTTAAAGAGTCAATATTTAACTACCGATTTCATTCCGAAAGCAAGGTTGAGGGCGCACGGAATAGGGAGAGAGTGGGGGGTGGAGGATATGTCGTGTTTTATACGGTTTTACAGCGAAATAGCGATTGATAGCAGATCTGAACTGACGCAAAGACACGACTTTTTTTTTTTTTACGCAAGTGTCGTGATTGGAGACTGAGGAGCGCAGCTTTATTCCAGTCTGGTCTGTGGATGTGTCCAAACTCCAGCCGTGTACATTTTATTCCTCGGCTTGTTCGGTTGCGTGTCTAGTCCTCTGCCTCTGTGTGCGTCTCTGCAGCGGACGCTTGGTTGGTACCATGTCGGTTGTGTCAGGTGTTTTACTATTAGATCTGCGACCCCCCTCCCCTCCCTATAATCCGATCTGTGTAAATACAGCCTGAAATGCGTCTTAAATCAACCCTTCTCTGCCACCGCCGACTGCGTCCAGGTTTCGGATCAAACTACGCACTTAACTGCTGCCGAATAAAACTAGCCCACGGCCGTGAGAGTGGTGGCACACAGTGTACCAGCCACTTTATCAGCCTTGTACTTTTGTCTCTTTCCACATATTAACCACAAGGCGTTGAATACACGGTCACAATATCTATATAAACATGCTATTTGAGTATGCCGAGCGGCCGCCTCCGGTTTTTTATGACTCAGTCCATTCACATATTGAAGGGAGGGACGCGGGCGCGCACGCACGCACGCACACACAGGCACAGAACACATGCACCAACGCGCGCACACGCACGCTCTCAGTTCCGGCTTGGAGCTCATAATGGTCTAGATTTGACGATCACAAGCATTTGTCTCGGTGCCAGCGGTGTCGCAACAGGTTTCTCAACCAAGATTTTGCAAATCTGAGCAAAGTGGGACTCAAACACGAGCAAAACACGCTCCTGACACATATTTGACTACAAATAGGTTAATGTACTGTGAATATGTGGTGAGTCTCAGGGATATTTTGATGGTAAACTCTGGCGGATGTAAATGCATATGGAAAATGCAGAAGGTCTTAGTTTAAGTCGCAGGTTATTTTGCAAATAAGGTAAGAAAACAGATATGGGTCAGTGGAAATGACGTTTCTTGTCAATTAATCTTTTTTCCCCTTTAGTTTTGATAAAGTAGGTTAGGTGTTTGCCTGCTGAGGAGCGCTCATTGATGAAATGGATGAAATCTTTTTTTCACTGAGGCTCATAATGACGGGAGCCTCACTGATTCATGCTTGCAACACTAAGGGCAGCCAGCAGCTTTCATTCACAAAAACCTGCTCTTCATTACATTTCATTCATAATTCTGAGACAGGGCTGTTCTGGCTTCTCAAATAAACTCCATTATAATATTCTCTAATGCCTGCTATATTTGTTAAGGCATTCATTAAGAACTTATTTTGGGAAAAACTGTAGGAGATCATATAAAAATGTATTAGTCCATTTTTAGTTAATAACAGTCTATTATGTCATTTTATACTAAAGCTTCACTTCCTTTAGCCCTTGCATTTGTTGAAGTCCCTTTTCTGGCAACCTTTTCCTCTCTTTGCTTTTCCTTGTTTTGCATCTTCAGGTCTTTTGCATGCAAACCCTGCTCTCTGGTGCTCCCTGCTCTTTAGAAGGGAGGCGATGAGAGCCCAACTTCTATTGTTCTAATGTCAAAGTTAGAATGGAGGAGGTTTGAAACCCTGTTGGTATTCAGTCTAAAAATCACAACTGTTCGGTTACTCTACATTGAGATTTTGCAGGGATACAGAATGGAGCAAAAGGGGGGTTTGATTCAGTCTGCAGTCCTTTGGTTTGTAAGATTGAATCAGTCCCTTGAGTGTGATAAGCTAGTTGCAATAACTGTCAATTTTATGTGTGATACACATCTTGAATATGAATCAAGTGATCTCAGTAGTTAATGAATCTGGTTCAGTTTTATTAAAATCATAAAACAGAAAAGTTTAGGCTAACTGATGAGGAGAACATTGTGCCACAGATGGGAAAACCGTTCATTTAAATACTGAAATATTTAAGTTTGTAAAAAAATAATTATATATATTAAAAAAATCAAGGTTTAGAACATGCTGTTGCTTTCCCTTATAATCCCACCAAAGCTTGAGGTTTGAGTCTATGTGGCCATCATGGTTCAGTTTAAGAAATAAAAATGAAAGCAGGGTATTTGTTAGTCAAAATATAGCAGACAGCTCCTGGTGTCTGGTATTTTCATGGCAGTGTTATGATAATGCTTCCCTCATCACTTTTCATTATAATCCATTGTTTTATAAAGATTTTAAAAAAAGATCAAATGTGTTTTAAAGGGCAAAGGATCGAAAAATGAAACAACTAAAAACTGGTATAATAACTAAAAACCATGTCCTCTGTGTTTTTCTCTGCAGTATTGCTAGATGCTGCTTTAGAGTGAAGACGTGCGAGGCACCGGCCTACACATGGAGTCCAGGGTTCCCCACCACATTCCCGGAGTGTCCTCCTCTCTTATTTCTCAGCCCCTTCTGGACAGTCGGGTGCCTTACGGCCGCCTGCAGCATCCCCTCACCATCTACCCCATTGACCAGATAAAGTCATCGCATGTGGAGAATGACTACATCGACAGCCCTGCCGTCGTCTCCCAGCAGCCCCCGAGCCAGAAGACTATGAACCGCAGAATCACCTGGCTAGGCCAGAATCAAGAGACCTTCCTGGGGGCAAACCATAACCATCATCACAATCACCAACAGCAGCACCACCCACAGGGCAGGTGTGAGCCCCACCATCACCAGGACACCACCACCCACCCCTGGATTTCCTTCAGTGGGAGGCCCAGCTCCATCAGCAGCAGCAGCAGTACATCATCTGATCAGAGGCTGTTGGACCATGCTGCACCCACCCCGACGGTGGACCACCACCCAAACCTGCACCCTCACCAGGGTGCAGTCAACACAATCACCACCCGAACTCCTGGCTGCTTCACTTCCTCTGAATCTAAAGTCCTCACCTCCTCTTCTTCTGCTTCCTCCTGCTCCTCCTCCTCTAAATCTCTGGACCTCAAGTCTCCAAAGATGACTACAGGAGGTCCATGCCCACCCACCAGTCAGCAGGGGTTGGCATTGATTCCTTCCTCCCCAGCTGAGAAGAAGCACCTCCTTCTCTGTGAGCACTGCGGGAAGTGTAGATGCACGGAGTGTACACTCCCCCGAACCCTACCCTCTTGCTGGGTCTGCAACCAGGAGTGCCTGTGCTCTGCTCAGAGCCTGGTGGATACAGCCACCTGCATGTGCCTGGTTAAAGGAATCTTCTACCACTGCACCGAGGATGAGGACGATGAGGGTTCCTGTGCCGACAAGCCCTGCTCGTGTTCTCAGGCCAACTGCTGCGCACGCTGGTCCTTCATGGCTGCCCTTTCCTTTGTCCTGCCCTGCCTGGTCTGCTACCTGCCAGCTATGGGCTTGGCCAAACTGGGACAGAAGTGTTACGACAATGTAAGCAGGCCTGGCTGCCGCTGCAAGAACTTGCAGGGTGGCGTGAATGTGTGTAAAAATGGAGGTGTGGAAGCAAAAGTCGGGACACTAGAGAAGCAGCAGCAGGGGTCATGATACTGGACCAAAGTGGCTGGTGAGGGCCTCACTGATAAAATGGACAAGACCGTGCAGTACTCGCTTGTTCTCTATGGATAGGACAATCCAAAATCCCGTAAACGACCCCATTAATCTGCTGGAAGATGACTTGTAAAACAAAGGTACTTAAATGGCTTCTTTACCTATGTTGAAAAGGGTGGAGGATGAGAACAGGCCTGATCTGACAGAGTTGGCCAATAGGAATAACTAACAGGCCCTCCTGAGAATTGTCTCCTGTCAGAATGACATTAGAAGAAGAGACTAGATTGTGGGACTTGTGTTTTTCAAAAGATGGCTGAAGGCACAAAGTCATTGTACCTCTCTGCTGCTCTGTATTTTGTCAGCTAATTTTTGTAATGGTAACTAACCAGAAGCTGGTTGCTGATCCTCTGATAACACCGAAGTTATATTACGGAGATAAATATCTGTACACCTCCCCTCCCACCCCCAAAAGCACAGCCCGGTGTCCCTCTGTCTGAACAAACATGAAAACAAGTGATTACCTATACTGTGGCTTCATGACAGGCTACAGCAGGAGTGAAACCATCACTTAACTTGCTCACTCTCTCCACTATTATGATGATCACCATCACTTAGTGTCGCCATTCTTCCTCTTATAGCTTAAAGATGCTAGCTTGGTATTGCTAACATTTGATCTAAAAGTTTCTATATCTGCAGAGAAGCTGTAATAACAAACATTTTCAGACTTTAGAATAACTGTAATTGCCCATAATTCTCACTCTATACCATGTGTATGCAGTTTTACTGCAGACGACAGAGAGAAAATCACTTTATTGTAAGTTTTTAGGGGCGAAAAACCAGACCTTCTTAAAGATTTTGAATGCTGTTCACCAATCACCTCAGAGGTAATGCATGTCATGACCTGCATGCTCTAGTCTAATGGTTACCCATAGTGCTAGAAGTCGATGTGTCGTAGAGAAATGTATAAAAAGTACACCCAACCTTCTCAGGGACTGTTACAGTAATCCACTATAGAACTTGGCCTATAGCATGCTGATCTTAAAACTGCCTAAGAGCCTAGTCTACTTCCTCTTTGCACATGGCGGCAAAGACACATTTAGGGGCGAAAAAGGCAATAGTGAATAATTTAATACGAGTAAGCTAAGTAAGAGACAAAATGGCCAGAAAATAATGGAGAGAATAAAAGGAGAGGGGAGGCAAGTGAGTGAGAGTGAGGAGGAGGAGGAAGAGGAGGAGGAGAAACGGCAAAGCAAAGTTGTTGTGTTTGTATCTTGTCAGCCTTAGTCAAAATCAACCTGCCACTTGCACAACCTTTTTAGGAAGACGCAACCCCTTAAAGGATGTACTAAAGCACAGTATTAACCACCTCAGCTATCTCACATTACGTTGGCGTGCACTACATTTAGTCCACACCCCCCAGCCACCCTCTACACACACCACACACACCACACACTCGAGTGTCTTCATTAAAGTCTAATCATTATGCTGCATAGCTGCATTAGTCGGATAGTCTACCTTTTATTCTTAAAGTCTATTTTTGTGGCTTGCATGAAGTTCCTAGGACTTTGCCAAAGGAAGCTAGCGTCCAGTAGCATGTTTTTCACTGTCTGAGTGATCACAGTTGTTACACACTCTTGCCAAATAGAGTTGAAGGTAGTTGGTTCTTAAAGGCATGCTAGCCTTTAACACAGATGGCCTTTTTTCTGTTTGGTATAAAGGGATATAGTCTTTGTTGCTCCATAACACACCTCTCTTTTCACATTTGGATCCTTAACTTCCATTAACCTGCTCATACCTGTATTTGTCTTGTTGCACAAAGCTGATATCACACAGGAAAAACAAAAAAGGAAAGAAAAAAAAAAAAAACACTGTCCTTAGTCTTGAATGTATGAGGCAATATTTTCAAAACCTAGCAATTCATTCTGAGAGAAAGGTGCCAAAACTGAGAATGATTGTGTGTGACTAGGCAAAGGCCTAGTACAGGGAGGTGGGGAGCAAAAATCACAAATGTTTTGACAATATATTTAGAAATAGAGCTATGCAGGTGAAATGTTATTTGCTGTAAATAGTTTCACAACATTTGTGTTCTTTAGAAGAGACTTTTAAATGTCCTTGAAAGATTGCATGGTACATTATAACTACAATTCAGTACAAAATATATAGAGAATATATTAGATATATATATATTTTGAGGGTAAGAATAAAATGTTTTTGAAGTTGTGAGGTAAAGATAAAAGAGGGAAGGTGGCAAGGGGAAGATGAGGGAAGGGGTAACAAAAATGACAGGTCTTTCTATCACAGGCACTTGATCTAGAAAAGTGTGCCCGGCAATAAAAAAAAAAAAAAAAAGGTTAAAAAAAAAAAGCCCTACTGTTTATGCTATCCATGGCTCATTAGCAGTCGAGAGGCTAAGCTAATTCCCTGGTTCTTCCCCGAGTCCTAAAGACTGTGGACTCATTGAATCCACACAGGGAACACAATCTACCCTATCCGGATCAACCCATTTCCTGCTGTTAGCGCTCAGTGTCTCAGCTCTATAGCTTGTTTTTTTTTTTTTTTTAATACTCTTTCGTGCTTCTTTTTCTCTACCTCTCTTCCACCACTCCTTCCCTCCTTCCTCGCTGAGAAATTGTCCAACAAACACCCCTGGCCTTGATTGACAAACACAGCTGCTGTGCATAAACTTGTCATACCACAGAGGAGGGAGAGAAAGACAAGTCTGTCTCTCTTTCTCCACATTTCCTCTCGCTCTTCTCTTTGTTTTTTTCTCCTCTCGAGCTGTGTTCAAGTGCCATCTTTTTCACCAGTGAACCTCTTTCTCAACAGCAGTTTTCTCCCTTTACTCCCTTTCTCAATCACTGCAAGAGTAACGTTCTTTGCTGCCATTAGCTTTATACTTTATACATGTGCTCGCTAGCCTGTTCAACGTCTAATCACCAACAGTGACAACTCAATGATACAACTTTTTTCCTCCTTTTTTGCTACAATGCTGTGACTTTTACATACCCATACCATTTTTTTTGTGTCGCTCATTCGTGGGCAGAATATGTTTTTTTGTTTTTTTTTTTTTAAATATTATTTTCAACCCAAACTAGAGGAAAAGTCTCATACAGCTGGATGATGCTACTCCATTCCATTTTTGCCTTTGCAATGTCAATGTTGGGGATTCAGAAAAGAGATCTGTGCTTTTGTTTTGTTTAGATATAACAAAAAGAAAAAAATCTCTCATATAAAAGGTTCCCTTTATAGATATATTTATTTTGAAGTTCTATTTTATATAGTATTTATTTAGATGCCAACTTTTTGTTTGTGAAGAAAGCTTATGTCGAAATGGAATGTACCTTGACAATGGAAATATATATTGTTAAATATACCTGGCTTTGGTGTCATTCCTTTTTTGCCAAGCAGACATGCATAAACACACACACAACATACATAATTATCAAAGTGATCTTAAATATGGAGATACACAGAGTGGGATTTTGAGTATGAATGCACTCTGACATTACAATAAATATGGAAAATGTTTGCTCATCTTTTGTGTCGCAATACAAAAATGTGCAAATATATTATTATTACTATTTCTGCCTTCCAAGGAGTCACAAAACTGTGACATGCTTCTATCATTGATTTTACACTTTACTTTTAACAGTGAGACTCAACTTTCCTCTGTATTAGGCAGATGAATCATGAAAAAAGTAAACTAAGCAACATTTTTACAGGTTTATAGTAAAACCTTTTTATCATAGTTAGGATCAGGTTTGAGACATGTTTAAACTAACGAACTTTAGGTTCTTTCAGATGCATGTTTAACACAGATGAAGGTGAATATCCTTCATTTCATTCTTTTATAACCCTGTCTTAGGTTATATAAGAGTGGATGTTCATAGTTTTTAGGTTTTCTTCAGCCTTTAGAATGTTTTTATGCAGGTTTCTTTATTACTAGAAGCTGTTAAAATTACAATCTTATCACTTACTTTATATGCGGATATTTAGAGACTTTAGTTGTTTGACATCAACACTGGACTTCCTGAAGCACCACGTCCTATGTCTGAATGTATAGCTCTCACAACTAGGCCAGTGAGGGGCTAAATAAAGCTGTTTGACCTTAAACTGTTTACAGAAAGAAAACATTACATAAGTAACAGGAAATCATTCGAATGCAGACTTCCTCTGGATGGTGTAATGTGATATATGGAGCAGTCAGATTGTCACTTTGTATCAGAGAAAAAACTTGAAGGCTGCAGTGTGTGTGTGTGTGTGTGTGTGTGTGTATGTGTGTGTGTGTGTGTGTGTGTGTTTAACTCACAGGTTAAACTGACTTCCCTCTAGTTTATAGGGGTGGTCTGTTATAATCTGGATGTGTAACATTCCTTTCTCTCTAAAGCACCTCCTTATGAGGTTGGAGTGCACACAAAATTCTGTTGTCACACACACACACACACACTGTCGTCACCCTCCACCCGCCGGCCCACCTGTGCTGCTGTTACCCCGGGGCGTTCCTCATCCCCTCATTGGCCTCCTCCTGCTTCCCTTCCACGCTTCTTTCCTGGGTGTTTACCAAAGTGCACCTGGGAGACGAAAAAAAAAAAAGGGGGGGGGGGCAATGATGAAGGACAAAAAACAAATGTAGGGGTAAGAAATCAGACAAAAGAGGAAGAATAGATGTCAAGAAAGGAAAGTAGGCAAGACGTTAACCAGAAGAAAAGCTGAGGTAAAAAGGAGAGAATAAGAACAGTCGAGAGAAGAAAAGAAGAGCTGACCTGGCCTTGTAGCATCACATAAAGAACTTGTTTCCGCTGCAGAAGCCCTGCAGGCGCTGCTGTGTCTGTTCCAACAGGTGAGATCAGAGACCAACCTGCCTGTTTACCTGCCGGTCTATCAGCACCCACCTGGGACAGCGCGCACACACATACACACACACACACACTGACGAACACACACCAACACCTGCATTTGACTTCCTCCACACCTACATTGTCATCTCCACCCCACCGGGCTACATACATATCATCAACACAGGAAGCTTCAGCACAGGCAGGTGTAGAAGAAACCATTTATTATCAGCTACATTATAGGAGGGCCAGATTCAAGGAGGAAGAACCGGCGCTGGGTCGAAAACTGTGCATGCAAATAATCATTTGTGCAGTGGTTTCGCCTGCTGCTCCACTGACAGCGGACCACGGTGGAAAAAAATAGGAACAAGCACAGCTAAAAGTTCTATTCACACAATGTTTTGCACACTTTTACTTCATTATTTTTCAGATTTAAGCTAATATGTCCCGTTGTTCTGCTTCATGTGCAGTGTTAGTGTACAATGTTCAGAACAAAATAAGGTCGTCACACCCAGCACACACTCACACACACACACACGTTTGCAAACACACATTGGCTTTTGTTGTGGCAAAGTATTTCTGTTATGCTGGTAATGTATTACACATGCAGGCACTGTAACATGAATATCTATGAGAAACATATTTTTAATCATTACATGAATAGCTGCTCAGGACATTTATCAAAATACTACAAAAAAAAGTGGAAATGAAATGACAGAGCATAACAGTGAGGTCATTCTAATCAGTAAAAGTGTGTCAGTGGCCCTCAGGCTGGATGGGACTTTGTTCCATTTGGCACATGTGACCTACTATGTGGCCATGTGTGTTGGACGCAGCCAGTTTGTATATGTAAAACAAAAGCTTGTGAGATTGTGTTGCAAAAACAAAAGGAAGAGGGATCATAAGCAACATTTAAACGACACAATCTGACTTGACCCATCTTCCGTTCGTCCTCTTATCTGCTACATTTCAGAAGTGGCAGAACTCGTACTGCTGTATCACCATACATCGATGTGACCTGAGATATCCCTTAAAGGGGCAAACCGCAGCTTTTCCACATAAATCTTCATTTAGGTAGCATGTGTTAGACTAATGCTCTGCGGCCACAGGGGAAAACCAGATGCCAGTTTCCTGCGCTGCGTGATGTTTCCCCTCAGCTGGTCTCGGAATCCATTTGAGATTTTCAAGAAGCTAACTGTAATTTTGACTTTCCACCACTTATGTGCTTCAAGTTAGCTCAAGTAAATCCCCTGCAGTTTGCTGTTTAGATGACATATTGCAAAAGTCATTTTCACATCTGGTGTAGCACTC
>JAPSES010000044.1:8564607-8579110 GCA_029822895.1 Maxillicosta whitleyi | reverse complement strand
CGCCAATGATAACTAATAGAGAATCCTTTAAAAAAATTCCTAGATCCAGACAGTGATCCGGATCATCTCCAAAATTTCATCATCTGTTCCTTGTGCCATTGCCAACAAATTCTGAATTTTTTTTTTTATCAAAATCCATCAATAACTTTTTGAGTTATGTTGCTAACAGACAGACAGACAGACAAACACCAGCAAAAACATAACCTCCTTGGCGGAGGTAATTAAAGGTGTCACTTTAGTTCAGGTTCCACATACAGAACAGTATCATCTAAAGTGGATTAGACCAGTAAAATACTATCATAATAACCTATAAGTAATACAAAATAAAATTAGATGAAAAACTAAAAAGTTTTCTTGTTTTTTTGTAAAAAAAAATTACATGAAATTGTTTAAATGTAGCTTTCTATTATCTACTTTCCTATAACAAAAAAATTTGCATAATATAATAATATATATAATATTAGAAAACCTGAAATATTTTTTTTTCCCTAATATTCTGCCTCTTACTTAATATTTTGTGTGTTTGTAGATCCATTTTGATCTTAAGAAATGTCAGGTTGGTCATGTTATTCAGATTTCAATGGACACTTTGTAAATGTAAATATTTTCATGATTTAATTTAAATTTTTTTTAACTGTTTTTATTTTTCTGGTCTGGCCCATTTGAGATCATATTGGACTGAATGTGGCCATGAATTCATGTAAGTCTGACACCCCTGATGGAACTGTATAATAAAAACCATCACAATCTATGGATACATGAATAAAAACATGAATGATGTCTTTATTTGGAGTAACATTCAGTCATGTCCGTCTTTGTTCAATTGTGAGAAACCTGTTTAATGCCATTGTGATAATTACGTGTTTGGTCACATCCTGTCACTAGTGTTTTCTTTTGTAACTATTGTGTCGTGTTTTATAAACATAAAGGTACACGGGTTTTTATGCAGGAAGTTTGTCAAAAAGTTTTCCATTTTTTGTCTGTGGTGTGCTAAAAGCTGACGTTCTTCAGCGTGTCTTCTTTTCGTAACACCTTATTTGCCTCGTCACAACATCTGCAGCAAATGACTGTTGGGTCTCCATATACCCCCCCACCCCCACCCCCCGCTGAAAAACACAGAGCGGAGTTGAAAGTCCGGGGATTCTGCAGCTTGTTTTCACCTGTCAGGGAGGCAGGATTCCTCAATGACATGTTGTATCCCATCCTAACTGTAACATCCACCCCACGGGGTAAATAAAGTCCTCATTTATGTGTGTGTGTGTGTGTGTGTGTGTGTGTGTTATGATCAGAAAGAGAAGGATTATGCAGAGAGCCTACAGTTGTGTCCATGCACAGCTCATGTGTTCAGAAGACAAAAAAGGAAAAGAAAGCAAGAAAAAATGTCCACATGCATGAGTTTAAGTGTGGGTATTTATGGGCTTTTGTGTGCATGTGTGTGTGTGTGTGTGTGTGTGTGTGTGTGTGTGTGTGTGCGCACAGCAGATAGCCTCTGTGTTTATTTAGTTTGAGGTGACAGCAGGAAGGAAGGCAGTTTAAAGAGCTGCCGGCTCCAGGCACATGGTGATTACGCAACCCCAGCCAACTCCTCTATTACACACACACACACACACACACACACACACACACACACACACACACACACACACACACACATGGATAATGCACTCACCTGGGTGAGGAAACAGACGCACTCACAAGTATGCAAGCACATTCAAGGGCTGTTAAACCAACTGAATGGGATTTCGACTCTGCACGATACTTACATAACAAAACAAAGCAGCTTATTGTTTACGCTGCCTGACAACGCTGGTCACTCTGAAGACTTTTGTCACAAAAACAAAATGAAGTAAATAAAAGAGGATTTTTGCTTCCTGGGGATGTGTTGCCTCAGGTACCTCCACATAGACCTGCATATCCGAATCAATTTTTCACACGCTCACAATAGTCATCTTCACATTGTCTTGTCTTCGTTAATACTGTGCAGTAATAACATGTTTCAGACTCAGCGTATACAACACAAATCAAAACTGTACGGCAGTCATTGTTCGGGAATAAGCGAAGACTTTACTCCTTAAAGGTGTAGGACGTTCAAGTTTAATATCGTCATTCATCAAAAATTCTATGATTACATTTCAGCATGTTGTAATTTATGTGATCTGAGAAGAAACAGGAAGTCTGTATTGACTCTGCCTGTATTTTCAGGCTGTAGAAAGTCTGAAAGCTCAGACTTGGGCTCATGACAAACAGATAGAGGGTTAAAAACATGATTATCAGCTGTTATTCTGAGCGGATTCTGTCCGACATGACCTGGATGTAACTGGAACAGTGGTTTTACTTTGTCAGATAACAAGAATAATAAAAAGGCTTTAGCTCTTCTGTATTTAGATTTGGATTTTATATTTAGTTGGGCCAAGGTGAGAAAGAAGGATAAGGATGGTATGTACTGTCAAATTATGCCATTTATTTATGTGATTCCATCTTCTGTATGTTAAATCTTCTTTTTTTTCAAGTTTTATATAAAAGTTCCAAAATCATGTTTCAGGATTTTATGATTCAATTGATTGAAGTGGAAACAAAACATCTGTGCCTGCTCTGGACTCTGTTTAAAGGCTATTGAACATTTTTGTCAGTTTTTTTGTTTTTGTTTTGTTCCATTTGTTCCATGATGGCACAAAATAACATCAGGTTGTGTATCTTTATATTTAGATAAGATAATCCTTATAATAATCTTTATAATAGTAATGCCACATTACAGCAGCATAGATATAATATTTTTTAAAAGTACAGATTAAAGTAACAAATACTAAAAGAATTTAAAATATATACAAAAATATACAAGAAGCAGCATTCAGTTCAACCAGCATTAATAATTCAGTACAGAAAATACATATTAAAGAGCAAAATATGGAGTGTTACAACAAATCTTGGACTTTTCTGAGGGCCATATACACTTTAATAATTACATATTGCAAGAAAATTGCAAGAAAATTTACTTAGCTTCATATGTCTTGGACTGAACACACCATGTCATTTAAAACATAAAGACCCAAACAGACACCATTTACCAAAATCATTACTGATTTAAGGTGTAAAATCATTGTTGATAGACTAATCCAAGTAAACAATCAATGTAAATGCAGTTTGTCATCTTTTCATGGTCATTACATAACATCACATGTGGACGTTCAGAGGCTCCATAGTTACCATGGAAACACTGTCATCTTCTACAACATTCATTCACCACTAAAACCCATGGAGTCTCATAAAGACAGTGGATGGAGACACTGTGTTTATGCACAGTTAATGATAGATTGGACTGAAAAAGTCACTTTTTCTTCAGTTTCCTCTATTTTTGATAGAATAATCCCCAACTTTACTCTGAGATTTTATGAACAGCTGCATGATTAATAAATGAAATGTAGAGAAATACCTTATTTTCACTGAAACAACACAAAATACACAAGATAATATTACAATAAATGGTGATAAATCACTAAAGGATGGTTAAATATACAATAAAACTAATTTGTGAACTGACACAAATGTCATACTGGGTCCTTATGAGTTAAGCAATACTTGAAATCCTTTCTGCTTTGGTAATGTGATAAATAAACAACACAAAAATACAAAATATATTCACGTACCAGCTGATGAACAGTTATGCCAGTTGCAACACTTCAGTAAAAAGCCTGAACTGATTTGCTTTAGCTCATTTTTTTTCAATAAGCAAAGGATTCAACATCGCGTGGACGTCTCCATACGATGTTGCGTGCTCCATTATATATGCTCCAGTTACATATGGGTAGGACTCGGCTAAAGTTACACAGAGTTCCTCCCATATTTGTATTTATATGAAGCTAACGTTACATAACCTACTCACTATCCCAAAAGCCTGGTTGACACATCTTTATAATTTCTGCGTTGTTTGATATATAATACAGGGTGCTCAATATTCAGACAATAAGCAGCTGTTATTGTTGGGACGCACCATGTGATTAGCTGATGCTTGTATATGTTGTGTAAAAGCCCACATAAAGTGAACCCATTTCCATAAAAAACAAGCATTTATTTAAAGGTCTCTTAACACTTTACATAATTTCAGGTAAACTGTTAACTGTGTGTTTTAGAGTCAAAACGAGGTGGAATAAGAGAAAAAGACAAAGAGAGGCATTGAAGATTTACAGGTTTTTACTAAATAAAGCACTGAAAATATACTTTGGTTTGGGCCCGCTAGTTTTCATTTTGGGCTCTTTTTTTTCTAAATTAGTTCAGCTGCTTTTTGACTCCTAGTTGAACTCCAGAAAGCAGTAACGCAGTAAAAACACAGTAAAAAATACTAAAAAAAAAACAAAACAAAAAAACCTAAACCAGGTCTTACAGTATAGTTTCAGTGTTAACCTCCTGAGAACCAAAGTAAAAGTTTTGTTTTTTGTTTTTCTTAAACATGTAATAATTATCTTGATTGTAAGCAACATAATGTAACAGTTTTTCAGATAATTTTTTTATTTTATTTTTTTTTTATGGAATGTCTTATGGAACTCTTATCCCCTACAGAGAACAAAAATGCATATCTGGGTCTCAAAGGGGGTTAATGCGTTCGTCAGCAGCTCTACAACCCTTAACAGTATTATCTTCATGTGCCTCTACTCTGTCTTTAAATATCTGGTCGTATGCTCTGATGTCAGTATGAATAACCTAAGAACCACGGTTGGCATTTCAGAGGCATTTGCTGCCATGCATGAAACCCACACATCCTCACATGCACACACACTCACACAGCACAGCTGAACATGTGCACGTGCTCACTAACATGTCTACCAGGTGCAGTGTCTGCTATTGTATTTTGCACTGTGCTGAAACATCCAACCTGTGATTTACAGACCCAAAGGCAACACAGAGACAAAGAGATGGAATGGAAAGCAAAGGACTTAAGTAGAATTTATTAGTATCCATGTGTGATTTTCTTTTTAATTTATATATGTGTGTGTATACATGTGTGTGCATATGGTAGTAATGGTCAGCCAAGCAGAAAAGACCCCCCACGTCACCCATTAACATACTCTCACCTTTGACCCCTCCATCGCACAAACCCCACTGAATCGCTCCCTAATGGAGGCCAGACTTCATGTACATGTTTGTGTGTGTGTGTGTGTGTTCACGTGTGCTCATACTCAGTGGCATGTGTCCGTCCATACGAGCATGCGAGCGTCACACACCAAGACACAGGGAAAAGAAGGGGAGCGAGAGTTTGAGTACAAAGAAAAACCAAATCCAGAAAGTGGAGGAAGTTTACACAGCCGACTTTGCAGAGCTCCAGGAGCTGCTCTATTTATAAAGACAGCAAACCCGCTACATGTGTGTGTATGTGTGTGTATATGTGTGTGTATGTGTGTGTGAGTATGTACACAAGAGCATGTTTTCATACGTGTGAGCTGTTTGTGCTTGTGTGAGTACAGTTCAGTTTGTGAATGACTGCGTGTCTTTGTGTGTGTGTGTGTGTGTGTGTGTGTGTGTGTGTATGTGTGTTAAAATTAATAAATACGCACAATTGAAGGCTTCCTGTTATTTGGTGGTGAGGCCAGAGGAAGTTATTTTGTGGTACACTGATAATTTTGGTCAGAACACCGAGCTATAAATACTGTCAGCGCTACAAACTCCATCCCTCCTTCCTCTCCTTGCTCCATCCCTTCATCCCTCCCTGAAATGAAAAACTGATGTGCTGCAGGAAAACAAGAGGAAAATAAGTATGCAGGGAGTTGTTTTTAGACTTTTTTTTTTTTTTACAACATGCCTCTCTCCACTCCGCTGTGGCGGCAGGTTCATTGTAAGGAGTGGGCTTTGTGTGGCTGCACGCAATGTCCGGGAAAAAAGGTCACAAATGTATCACGAAAGAGTGTTATAAAAATGTTAATATTTTCCTGCTTGATGACAAAGTAATCCACAATGCAGCACAATTGCGCTTTTAAGTGTGTTTAAGGCCACAGACAGGAGGGAAAAAAAGAAGACAGACACATTGCTGGTTTGTATTCTCTTACAAAGAAGAAGCCTATTCAAGTGTGCTATTAATATACTCCTTTTAAACTAAAAATAAGAGCATATGCTTTCAGTTTTCTCCCTACGTAATTATCAGACATACTTGGCTGAATATGTAACATTTTCGCAGGGACCCCAGTTCTGAGCTAATGGTACCAAGTGTTGAGTGTGATATACAGAGATGTAAAAGACAAGTCTATGCCCCTTTTCCACTGATGCGTAAATTCAACTAGTTCCTGTTTTTAGTATTAGTTTGTCACAGGGTCTAAGTGAGCTAAAGTGGTACTAAACCATGCAGATAGCAGAATGGTGCTCATCATTATATTGTGCTACTTAACATTTGTTAAATAGCCAAGGTAAGATACTATGACATTTCTGACAAAAGTTTTTAAGTACCTTCTATTTCGATACATGTTCCATAATAAGTTGAATTTGCAAGGTTGTTAGTGTCCTGTGAAGTTGAGGCAGAAGATCAATCTCCCAATAGTAGTAGGTGGTACTTTGACTGGAGGAGAACTCAGCTAAGTAAGTGAAAGTTTTTCTAGTGGTAAACAGACCCCACCCACTTACCACACCTGTAAAATTTGTAAAATGAAGAAAGAGTTTACTTATGTTACATATTATACCTTTAACAAAACTGCACTCAAATGTACTTGCGTACATACACTTGTACATCTGAACACTAGATCAGGGTATATACAGTACTAAATAAAACAAGAATAAATACTTAAGTATACTTTCATAAACTAAACAACACTAATAGTGGGCCAGTTTATAAAGAAGTATTGAAGTGGTTTAAAAACAAACAAACATACTTGATCTTAACTTGCGTAATAAAAGAGAACCTGGAATCTGTTCTATGTTCTTTTTGCAAAGGATACTTCATGACAGTTGTGTAGTATAAGAAAAGTACTTTTAGTGTTTTTCCTTGAGGGAAAAACAACTGAAAATAATTGGAAACATAGAGCAACCTTTTGGGAAAATGTTAAAACGCAAACAGAAGTGTGCATTTGTTCACACTGTCCTCATATTTGGAGGTTTTACTGTAATAAGGACTTTGGCTCAGCAGCAGTATTTCAAGGCTGGAACACACACATTCACATCCAAAATGGGGAAATGTTGACAAATATGCACAGATGTAAAACAAGGCAGAAGTTTACACACACACAGTGACACAAACTAGTACACATTCACATTAATATGGCTCTCAAAGACGCATGTGGTCACTGCATGAGGCATACCAGGAACTTCTTTCAAGGCCATGTTAATATTCCAGATGCTTTTGGATATAAACAAGCCTCCAAATCGGAGAGCGGAAATTTGATTTGAATGCAGCTCTGCGTGGTGATACAGAGATGTTTATCTCTCCCTGCCTATCTCTGTGGCCGGATGGCTGAGTGGCCACTTAGTGTTTACCTATGATAAGGACTTTGTGTTTGACTACCAGTTAAACTGCAGTCAACAGAGAGGCCACAGTGGGGAACGCAGTTTAACAAAAACCTAATTGTTGCTCTTGGTGATTCAGTGGAGTGGAGCTGGTAGATCTATACTTTAGACCAAGGTCAAACAGGGCTGGACAATCACATACTGTATGTGATTAGTTTTATCATTGGTAGCAGGACGGATGTGGAGTTTAGGTGCAGGAGTGGACAAGTAAAGTGTTTATTTCACTCCTCTATGACTGCGCTGTTTGGGATCAGAAATCTAACTGTGGTTTCCATTGGATGCATATCTTTAATGCACTCACATGACTTAAAAAAAAACACAAAAAAAACAAAAAACAAAGGTGATCATCAGGACCACAAAGAGTCTTTTCTTTTAATGCATACACACATACACAAATAGTCTGTGTATTGTTTAGCAAAGGTTTATGAAACTATGGATAAGAAAGGTGATACACAAGGGAGTGTAGTCTATAATAGAGGAGTGAAAAAACAGGTCAAACATAGGACAATGGTTATGTCTAAAACTTTAAACATGTACAGTGGCAACAAAACAAAACCGTCACATTTTGCAGTTTTTCCTGTTATACTTGACATTTACACAGAATGCACTTTTCAACCACCACATATCGTAGATGATTCTAAAAGAACCAACAAAGTTACTCTGTTATTTGTCCAAACTGTTTTTCACATTATTGAAGGGTAAAAAGACATGGGTATGTAAGAAAGAAGGAAGGAGCGCAGTCGGCCTCCGTAGTCACACACCAGTGGACCCATGAGGCTGTAACCACATTGCAAAACAAAGCATGAAAAGGATGTTGGCAGAGAAAATATGCTTACCACTAGTAAAGAGAAAGAAATGTTATGTCACCAAAATCACATATGTCCAGCTTCTGTGCCGTGGTCATTTTAGGTCAGCGCTCCGCTTATTAAACTCAGCTCTGTCAAATTTTGCTCAACTTTCTTAAAATGTTACTTTCTTCTGTATTTAGACATGCTCTGACATGTTAGCATACAAGCTAACAGGCTAGCTTTTTAACATGTGCGGGCACCTTTGGTAAAAACATCTGTACTTATTACAAAGAAAAGTACTTCTGTCCCCACACATAGAGAGAGCAGAAGGCCAAACCTTCCCCAGTGGGATATAATTTCACAAAAAATTAGCCTTTGAGTCAATGACATGTCATTTTAGTCTGGCCTTTGATATTACAAGTCAAGAAAGTGGAATTTTGTGATGAAACTGTTGAACTCAGATTGTACAAATACATAGAAAGACTTCACACCAATGATGTGATGTCATTATAATGTCCTACTCTGTTCAGAATTGCTGTAGATATCTTTGCAGTTTCAGCATTTGTAATTATTGTTACATCTTTCAGTAATTTTTATGTTGTTTTTGAAAATCAAGTGATGGAATGCTCGTCTTTTCTTGTCATGAATTTTGAAAGAGTGTTTATATAATGACTCTAGAAGCCTTAGGGCAGACTTACAAGCCTGCGACCAACTGGTCATACAATAAAGAAAATGTGGAACTATCATTGCATTAGATGCTGATGATATATCTGAAATTGGCATAGTTAAATTTTTTGGTTATATTTTTAATGTGCCTTTTAAATCTTAGATCTGGGTCAAGTGTAACACCTAAATATTTAAATTCACTTACATTCTTAAGTTTTTGTCCTTCTATCAGGATATGAGAAACATTCTTGGGTTTGTTGTGGTTTGTGTAAAACATTGACGCAGTTTTATCAACATTTGAATTTAGACAAGAGTTCCTCAGTCAATTACAAACCTTCTCCATGTCACGTTTCGAATAATAATGTGGATCCAAAAGAAAAGCGGAGTTCAAACAAAAGCTGTTTATTAAATAGTAATCAAAACACAATGGAGGAGCAAGCAAAGTAAGACTATATGAATCATGGGAAAAAGGAAAAATAAACCGACAATAAACTGAGGAAGGACTGCGCTTATATAGTGGGAGGTGAATCAGGGACAGGTGTGCGGGGACAAGTGAGTGGAGGAAAAAACGGGTGAGGTGAATAAACATAATTAACAGACGTGACACTCCATTTCCTGTGTGAATTCCTGAGTCACCTCTTCCATAGTTTTACTGTGAGTATATACCACAGTGTCATCAGCATACATAATTATATTTGCATTACACTCAAATGGGAGATCATTAATATACAATGTAAACAGTGGAGGCCCTAAAATAGAGCCCTGTGGTATACCCATGCTGCATGCTTTTAATGGAGATGTTGCATTGTTTACAGTTACACACTGCTCTGTCACTGAGATAGGACTTTATCCAGTTTTGTGTATTTGTATTAAGAGAAAATTGTGCTAATTTGTTTAAAAGCAACTCATGGTCTTAACTAGGTGCATATTTCATCAGCTTGAGTGGCATCACCTGTTTAATTTTGAACTAAATGTGTATTCCTTTACCTAAGTGTTTGCAATACACATTCTTTTGTAATACACAAACACTAAGGGCTGCTGTCTGCCCTGATATTTGTCAACATCCTACCCAGTAAAGTCCGTTCCACAAACTCTTAACCACACTTGTATAATCTCTGGTACTTAAAAAGACCATTTCCTCCTCTTCCGCAGACATCAACAAATGGTACTTTTTAACTAACAAGTGTTCAAGTGCAACATCAGTATCGTTCCTCTCAATCAACCCTTTTGTCCCGGGACTTTATCCCCGGGCAACATCGGAACTCTCTGTTTACCCATCCCATAATAAGGCTCATTCAGTGGAGGACATTTTGATTAGCTCTGCTAAACGTCTGGTTCTCATTTCCCATGGAGGATGGGACCGACAGAAAGGAGGAGGAGAAAATGACAGTCATTTATAGTTATCCAAGACTGAGGAGGTAGTAGAAGTGCTAAACGCTATCACAATGGGTAGCAGGCATCCAAATGTATATTATCATTATTATCATTATTTATAATAATAATAATAATAATAATAATAGGTTTTGAGTTGTTACATCAATCAATCTGAGCTGAATTCAAATAAAATGCATCCTGTGTAACATCTGCACAACAGATACTTGTCGACATCCTCACTAAAGAATTGCTATTAAAAAGAACCAAAACTGAATGTATTATTTATTTGAGTCATACTGTGCAGTAACATAAGTACTCTTTTCCTTTGGGCTGGAAATAGTAGTGAAAAACACAGATTTTGGTTCATGCTCTAATATATTTGTCTGTTCTCTTCACTACTGTCAGACAGCTTTATTTAAAAAGGAAGTGAAAGCTAATGGTCTGTTCCTTGGTGAAACCAGTGCACAGCAGCAGAGCTACGCCTCCACCATGTTGGACTGAAAACTGTCACAAAGGCACATTAATTCTTTCCCCTTTGGTACAAATCCATGATTAGTGAATATGACCTCTGACCTGTCACACTCTTTTGTGGGGTTGGTGTGGATCATATTTACCAAAGTGTCATCGCTAATGAAGTAGCTACCTGTTAAGTTAGACCAAACCTCTGATAGTTTTCTGGGTTTGTGTTCCCATTTGACAAAACTGCATAATCCACTTTTCTGGTGAATGCTTTGTGCAATTCGACAATTCCTGAAAACCTGAAAAACGTTCTGTTTCAAAGTTTGTGTTTTAAATACTGAAACAGAATGCATGTTTGAAGGTAGCAGGAGTTAACCTATACCTCTTTTTTTATACAGTTTTTTATTCTGTACAAGACTTTTACATTTGTTCCATTATCAATCAGTTTAATGAATCAAAAGACCTACACAAAGCTGATACAAGAATAAGCATTTTTGTACAGAAGACTTACATACTCAATACATATTAAGTGAAAATGATTTGCCATTGATAGAATATTTTAGTTATAAATTCATTACCCAATGTTGTGTCGTAAAGGGTGTGATGCACACAAAGAGCATGTTTATGTTACTGTGCAGAGTTCATGTAACAGATAAGGCCTGGTAGAGTCAACAGTACTGTAGATAGCCTGCTGATAGACTGTTCCCTTGCTTCCGCTGGCCTTTGTTTACCTAATGATCGAGTGGATCTGTGCATGTGTGTATGTGCACGAACACTTGTGATTATATGGGTGTTTTCTAACTCCCATTGTGCCATAACTCGTGTGTGCTTTACTATATAACTGGACTATATCTGTGTTCTTTTTTCATTTTAGTGGTCAATCTAGCGATTCAGGACTGAGGTTAAAGATAAATACTAAGTTATGATATCGTATCATAAGTCAAGCAAAAGCAAAACAAAACCAATGTTCACACGCTGACACTCTCATAGGGAAGAACAGAAAAACATTTGCTTAAACCACATCCCACAAACCCTAAAAAACAGAGATAAAAGTCAGAGCTGGAAATGCAGACAATGCACTGGGGCACATCTGTATTTGCTGTGGAGCAACTGGGTCATGGGCTGTACATAAAGATGGACATGGTGGTGCAGTTTCCAAAACAAGGCCAAAATCCTGTGGTAACAGGAGCAACTGGGGGACTTTTGTTGTGCAAGTTTTACATGTGCACACTTGGAGTAACAAGAGTTTAAAACAAACTGATCAGACAAAATCCAAAATGAAGTCTAAAATCACCTCTGGGAAAATAAGTTGGATGTGTACTTTCAAATGATTGTTTTGGCTGCAGTCCCCTAAATATTATGATCTGTGCTGAAGCCAGTGACTGGGGGCTTCAAACTTTAAGCATTCTCCTGACAGCCATCTTTACATACAGTTTATGGTGTTGGAGAGTCCACATGACCTAACACTGCAAATACACTAGTGTTCAAAGTGAAAATTACACAATTATATTCTACATGATAGAATATACACACACACAAAACTTTTTTCTTTCTTTTTGTAGTAATCTCTAGTCAGGTTGAGTTTTCATGCACATTGGTCACTGCAGTGAACAGTTATTCTACAGCTGTTCTCTTGTATTTTCATGGGTTTTGTTGTTGTAGTTTCATATCAGCCAACAGTGGACGCTTATGCACCATCCCATAATACACTGACATTGACACCATTGCTGTAACTTTGCTGTTGTTGATAAAACCTCATCTGCAGTAACATGTGTTTTTTTTTGCATATTATCTCTATGAAGTGAATAATAACTAATATTAGAGTGTTAAAATGACGGAAACCATCAGATTGACTGCATTAAAAATCTTCTTTATTTCATAGTTTTCTCACAGAATCTAAGTTTTTGATATTGCCTTCTTTGCATCAAAAATGAAAAACATGGTGTCCAGCTGAGTGGACATTTTTGTAACTTCATGAAAAATAAATTTCAAACACATCGTTTTGTTTTATTTTTCATCATGCCTAAAGAGAAATAAAAATCTTTTCTAAGGTTCCCATAATCCATGCACAAAAGGGTTAAAAGCAGGTTCCTATAGTTTAATTCTCTTGTTGGTGCATCTTCAGTGGCAGCTCACTGCATGCTAGATGCTAATGCTAGATGTTATACGTCTGTATGAGGATGGATAAAAGCCAAAGACTGAAACTGAAGTATTTACTGGACCTTTTATTTAAAAAAAAAAATAAATAAATAATTGGATTTTTTTTGTACTCGTATTTGGGCATTTATGTGTTTATTTTTTTTAGTTATCAGCGTTTTTCCTTATATTTGGAATAGTTAGTACAAATAACCATTTCACTTATGTTGCTTCTTTTTCCTGTTATTTCTTTTGACCGAGGAATTGTTTTAGTGAAAATGAATGACTATAAAGACATATTTCCACTCGTGTGTGTGTGTGTGTGTGTATAATTAGGTATTTCAAATATAGAGCATCACAAAAAGCAATTTGTTGACACCTGAAGGATTTACAGATAAATTACAACACACACGCATTTTTATTTTTTTGATTTCACTTTAAAATAAGGAATAAACACCATTTATAGTGTTGCATAAGTAAATGTTGACACTGACATTGAATTGACACATTTTTTAAATTAGCATAGACTTTCACCACCATCACCAAGTGTTTGCACCTGAAGGATTCTGTTGTTTTCCTATAAATTAGCTTGAGAGTCTGGTTTCTTCCAGCACTATATGTAAAGTGTGATGAGATAACTTTTGCTATGATTTGGCAGTATATAAATAATATTTGATTGTTTGACTGACTGATTGGTTGATTGACTTTCATGTCAAAAAACAGGTGAATCACAGCCATATTGAGCATGTCTTTCATCGGTCTGCTGCTACATGACATTATCATCCAGACTGGTGTGAGAATGTGGAATACAATTATGTTGATCATGTTGATGATATGACAATGTCGCAAACTCATGCAAATGTCATACAAGAGGTAGCATAGAGTTCAACAGATCTAAGGGAAAAATGTGATACAAGGTGTCTGTCGATATCCTCCGACCTGAACAGACTCTAGTGCTGAGCCAAATCTGTGCTTTCAGGCTGGAGAAAGTGGGGAGTCACACAATCAGACAGACAGTTGTACTTTCCTCTGCAGCCTCCAGTTGAACAGAGCGGAGGAGTCATGCATCACTGGAGGAAATTGGGAATGTGAAACACGCCAGATTAGAGGAGAAATCTGAGGGCCTGCAGACAAGCTCAATGGCTTCAACCATGGGAAAAAACACACCCGCTGACACACACACATACACACAAACACGGAGCATAACCTATTCAAATGTTGAACCACCTGCTTCATTCCTCAGCCAATAAGTCAGCTCCTTACAGAGCCAGCTTTTAACCAGTCTCTCAGTCAACAAGTCCTGCAGAAAAGTAAAGTTAGTTAATGAGTAGGACAACTGACCAGTTGATCTGTCCAGTCCAGGTTTCCCAAAATTAGCATAGAAAGTGTTTGTTCCAAAAACAAGGACTGACAGGGTGCTAGCATAGGTCATGGAAGTCTAAAAAGTATGGGATTTCTGGAACGCTGTTCTCCAGACCTTGAAAATCTTAAAGGTCAACTTCTATCATTATTTCTTTCATACTTCTGTGTCTCCACTATGGTTGAATGCATTGTGCGTCATTTCTGTGAAAAATGATGTCCTATTTCTCTTGCTTGAAGCT